>BLBF01000058.1:1117368-1130446 GCA_015471245.1 Laticauda colubrina
AACAACAACAACAACAACAACAACAACAACAACAACAACAACAACAACAACAACAACCAAACCATCAGCAATATTTCTCAATAAAAGATTCCCAGGCCAGGGAATTCTGAAAACCTCATATTCCCTACATGGAAGGAATCTTGGACCTTGTGAAGATCTGTTTGTCAGGAGTCTCTAATCTTGGCAACTTTAAGACTTGTGGACTTAAGACTTAAGACTTGTGTATTTTAAGAATGTACCAAGCAGAATTCAACTGGAAGTTATGTGTTATATTGAATGCTATAATTGTAAAGGCATAAACTGAATTTTAAATAAGAGTTGAATGGACAAAGATTAAAAGATAGAAAGGGTGTCCATACTCCAATCAGTAACTATGGGGAAAATTTTGTTTAATGAGAAAAGAAAATATGAAATTGAAACAGGACAGACAAAAGTATAAATATAATGATTAGAAAGATATTGAAACTTAGAATATATATTTGTTTTTTTAAGCTTTCGCGGGTACTTACATGTGTGCTGTTCAGCTTCCTTCGGGTATTATCCCACGTCATTGTAGTTGTGCTTTTAAAGTTGTAGCAACGTTTCGGCAGAATCTCGTGTATATATATATATATATATATATATATATTCTAAGTTTCAATATCTTTGAAGCGGCTGTGATAGCCTGACCCACATACAAACTCCATACAGAAGCCTGATGATGGCAGATGAGATTCTGCTGAAACATTGCGACAACTTTAAAAGCACTACAATGACATGGGATAATACCCGAAGGAAGCTGAACTGCATTTATACATATATATGTTTGAATTTGGAAAGGAATGAGATAATTAAAAGCAAGGTTGAGAAAACTAAGGGAAGGAAAAAGTATAGAGACAATGTTGAAGTAATAATAAGATATGGAATAGAACACAAAGATGAATATGAAATTGAGTTTGTGTCTGTATGGAAAAGTGACAACCCGGGACCATGCTATTCTCAAAAAAAGATATTTTATTTGTATTATGCTTTGTGAAAACCCAAATATTTTTTTTTACAAAAAAAAAAAAAGACTTGTGGACTTCAACTCCCAGAATTCCTCAGCCAGCAAGGAATGCTAGGGGTTGAAGTCCACGAGTCTTAAAGTTGCCAAGGTTGGAGAGCCCTGAGCTAGATTAATGCTCGGGCTGAAATCTAGAGTAAACCTGGCAAGACGGACCTGTTTTTTGACCATCTGGAGGTGATGAGAGTGCCGGAGAAATCCCACCACCACACAGAGTTTTTAATTTTCGAACTCTTCTGGGGTCAGCCAGAGGTCCCAGCTACGAAAAAGCTTGCTGAGAAACAGGTGGGCCTTTTTCTGCTTTACAGGAAACCCCACCGAGATTCTCTTTAGCTCCCCCCCCCACTTTGCCATCTGCAACAATTTAGGAGCGACCGGGGGGGGGGGGGGGGGGGGGGTCTTGTGTTAAAAAATCTCGGGGGCAAAATTAGAAGGGAGCTGCCAGCCCTCAGAGCAAAAAGAAGGAGCGGAACCTTATGAAAAGCACACACACACACACACAAAAAAAAAACCTCACCAAAAAACAGAACGAGAGCAAAACCACACCCGGGGATTACCCACCACAGAAATCAGCTTTGACCGTCCGGTTTTTCAATTTTGGGTCTTTCTTGCCTGTGAAACTACCTTTCTGGAAAAAAAAGAAAAACATGAAACAAACCCCAGTTCTGCAGGAGCTCTTGTTTCTCACAATTGAACGCCAGCGAGTGGCCGTCCGCCAGACCCCGCAATCCTTGGGAAAACCCGCTGGGAGCCAAATGGGCCGTGATTGAACTCAGTGCTGCCCTGGGCAGAGGCTTCGACGAGAGGCCTTTAGCGCAGGCTCCCCCTCCCATAATCCCCATTTGGCACTACTCCATGCACCGCCCTCACATCTCTCTGGAGGAGGCAAGTGAAGTCGGAACAGGAGGGCCAGATTAAGAACTAGCAGAGCAGCAACCCAGAAAAAGGCTTGGTTGGTATTCTGAGGGAGGTTTGGGGTGCAGCTTGCAATTGTGGAATGAGATAGGAAAGGTGAGTGACCCATCAGCCGTGCCAGGAATGGACCTCCAGGAGAAGGAAGTGGGTTGCATATCATGGCCCAAGTGAGAATTTCGGGGGATCTGTCCATTTAAAGGCTGGGAAACTGCCCGTCTGGCTGTCCAACCTTGGCCACTTCGAGACTTGTGGACTTCAATGCACAGCTCCTTCCTCTGAAGGGGAATTCAGGAGTTGGAAGTCTGCAGACCTTAAAAGTTGCCAAAGTTGGAGTGTAACCTCTCCAGATTTCTTCTCCTGGCCTTGCAAGATTCTCCACCCCATTGAAGAACAACGAAGCAGGAGGAAAGCCAACTTGGTGAAGCCTCCAAGTCGCAGGCAATTTCCCTCTGTCTGTTTATGTGTGTGCACATGCACGATGAATCAGAGGGCAGGTTGCATCTAGCCCAACATTTTGCAGAAATGTGTTTTTGAGCCACGTCTTCCAGAAGGAGCCAATCAGCCTCGGAGAAGCTGCTTCTTCCTGGCTGAAACACAGCTGCTCCTTCTGGGCTGGCCTCCGTTTGGCTGCTCTCCTTCCTTTTGATCCCAAAGCGAGCCGAACCAAAACTTTTCTTCTCCTGGATTTTTGCAGGCCTTGAAGAGCCCGTCTCTTGCCTTCAGTAACTTCTCTTTCCTTCTCTTTCTTTTCTCCTCCATGCTGCCCTTGCCATAACAGCTCTGAAGACCAGGCTGGGTAACACCGCTCTGTTTTCCTTTTGGTTGAGCAAATATTTATCTCCTCCTCGGAGATGCAGAGGCCCCTGCTAACTCATCTCTCTCTGTTTCAGATCTACCAAGAATACCCCGGGCATCCGTCCTGGCTGCCCAACACCCTTCACGTCTTCTGTGCCATTAGTGGGACTTCCGGGGAAAGATACGGCTCCTTCTGAAACCGACCTGGAGTTTCAGGAGGGGACCAGGAGAACTTCTGGACACTTGCCAGACCTTTCTCAGGAATATTCTGAATGCTGCCTGAAGCGGAGGAACCTCCGATGCCTAACCGGGGCTCTCCCCGTCCCTCTTCCTCACAGGGTACTTATTTGAACCGGGAAAGTGCCTCCTGCCCTCTATTTTCTACCTTCCTTCCTTCCCACCTTCGTTGCGTTGTGTTGAAGGTACCTCGAAAGCATTGGTCAAACCTTGTCTCACGGAACATGGGACTCCCAACCCCTGCGCTGTAAAGCTGTACAATGGAGTATAATAAAGTGGGAAGCTGTTTTTGTAATCGGTGCTCAGAGTTGGAGGCCTCCGCCTCTCCCGCAGAAAGCAGGAACCACGACGGTTCCCAAACATAGTGAGAACCTCACCGAAGGTGGCCCTGGGTAGGTTTCAAAGCATTTCCTGAGTTTGCTCAACCTGCCTCCTTGGGACATAACTGTCTCTACATGAGGTTAAACGGTAGTTTTCTTTTGGTGGTTGCGCTTGAGAACTACATACGGCCTGGAGCTAGGCAGGTTTAGGGTTTATTTGGCAAGACATGGGTTTTTAAAACATCTGCAAACTCACCTCTGGCCGCCCATGTTCCTGATGGCTTGCCCTGAATTGCTTATTCCCTGCTGGGCCTCCCTGATTTTTCAGGAGGAAGAGAAAACGAAAGAGAAAAAACAAATTAAGGAGAATTGAAAGTAACTTTTGCTGGTGAGGTTACCGCTCTGTAGATTGCTTGGCTATGGAGAGACTTGAATCCATCTCAGCAAAATTTCTGGATTTTATTTTTTTTTGCAGGACTGAATACAGCAGATTCCTTTCTCGACATGCATGCCGGGCTATAAAACATGTGTTTTTTAATCTTGGGGTGATGGAGGGGGATGACAGCCATTGGAGTTCTGCTGTTCGGTTTACCCCCAAGCAGCATCTGGCTCTGGATGCCAAGCCAAGTGGCATTCCAGTATTTTTCTGCTCGTTCTTGGATGGTTCCCTTAGATGACACCTGGGGGGAAGGCTGGGGAGGAACTGTTTCGGTCTTGACTGGAGTGTTGCGCCACCACCAAAGCAAACCCAGCCCTCCAGAAATGCCGAAGCTGCCAGTTTGGTTTCCAGCCAAAGAAAACAAGGCAGGACAGGTCAGGCGGGAGTCAAGCTGCTTTTGCTATCCCTTTTGCTTTGCCACTGCAGGGCTTCCCTCCCGGGGCTGCAGCCCTGAAATGGGGAATCGCCCCACCAGAGAGAGAAAGATGCTGGGGCTCCCAAGGCCAAGCTCAGCCGCAGAATCCCCCCCCCCCAGCCAGCCAGCCTTTTCCTTCAGAGAGAACTTAGGTGGTTTAGCAAGGGGAGGCAAAGGGACGCTGCCGCTGATTTTCAAGACGAACCCGGCAGCCATTATGCCATGGTTTCCTTATCTGGATAAGTTGAAAGAAAACGGGAAGTTTTGTGTGTGTGTGTGTGTGTGTGTGTATTGGGACTTTTGGGAGCATTTGAATTGTGCAAAAAGCATTCCAAACCAAATGAAAGCCAGATTGTGTCTCTTCTTCTACCCTTCTGCCCATCACATGCAAAGCTGCTCAGCGGGCATCACATGCCAGGTATTTCTGGGCAGGAGAGAGAGGGTGAATATTTGATTTTAGCCTCCTCTGACCAGTGGTGGGATTCAAATTTTCTTTACTACTGGTTCTGCGGGTGTGGCTTGGTGAGTGTGGCAGGGGAAGGATACTGCCAAATCCACTTCCCTCCCCACCCCGCTGACCTGCTTTCCAGCTCTATTCTCCTATGCAAGGCAACCAAAGGGGAGACCCAGCCAATCAGCTAGGACTCAATGGGAAGCGGAGAATAGATGGGGTTAGTGGGGCCAGACAGCGGGGCCAGGTGGAATTGGCCGGTTCTCCAGAACTACTCCAAATTACCACCACCAGTTCTCCAGAACCAGTCAGAACCTGCTGAACACCACATCTGCCTCTGACACTTTAATGTGGAATTGTCCACTCATCTATCCAACCATGACGGTATTTACTCTACTTTTCCTTCCTTCTTAATTATTTCCAAGAAGCCCATTTTTGGGGGATGAGTCAGTGCATTCGTGTTTCACCTTCTTGCTTCGCCCATGTCCTGGCTTTGAACCCAAGATTGGCCCATAAGCTAAGGCCTCCCGTCCCCTAAAAGACTAAGTCAAGCCCTTCCTGTTATACAATTGCCATTACAACATGCACCAGTGAAATGATCCTGTGTCAGCTTTGCCACCAGATTCCAAATCCTGTCACCCACAAATGTCATTTTAAGATACATGAGAGAGGGAGTTCAGACCTGCAACTGTGACTTCATCACCTCAGAATCCAAAAAATCTCCAAATGGGTCAGAAAAACAACCAAGAAAACAAAAAGAATCGCCTTTCACCCCCCCCCCCCAAATGCTGTGTTAAACCAACAATAGGTGCCATTTGTTTTGGGAAGTCCTCTTTTAGAAACCTTTATGTCTTTAGGGCTTGACTTTACATTGCTCGGCCCTTGTTTCAATCCCACAATTGCTCAAACCAGTTCCCGTCCTTCGTCCTTCGGTTCTGCAAAGGAGGCATTTCTTGCAAAACCCCAATCTCTGCCTGCAAACCAACCTACTTCAGAGCAGGCTAGTCCATGCACGCCTCTAAAGGCTAACAACTTGTTTTCCAACCTGGAGGTGTTCCAAAGCACAATTGCTGCCTCTTACTTTGTAGCCGAAAGTTGTTTGCAAGCAAAGCCAGCAACCAATTATGAGTTGCCATGCCTTGATGGGGTACAGAGGTCGAACTGTCAAAATGGCAGAAAACCTGCTATGATTCCAAGAAACAGGAGGAAGATTTAAATTGTGGCAAGGCTGATGACCGGTCCCTCTTTACTGGACTTCAGCACCTCTTCCTCCTGGCTCTCGGGTCCAAGGTTTTCCCAGACCGTGGAGAATTGGAGTGGAGCATTGGAGGAGCCTCTCCTCCCTCTGGGCATCCAGCCATTGTGGCTCCTTCAGCCAACCTGAATAAACAACCACGGGCTAAAAACATCTTTGGCTTTTCTCCTACTTTTCGTCATTCCAGTGAGAATTTGAAACGTGCTTCAAAGGACCAGAGATTGGGGAGAATATTGGCAATGGCGCAGCCTTGCATATCCTGTCCTTCACCTGAGCATCCTTCCAAAATTTGCAGCCTGCAGTAGGATCCCCGTTGCTGTCCAGTCCCCAAGAAGGACATCCAGAGGAGCAACTCGGTCCTTAAAAGGTTCGGAAAGTGGTGTCTAAAGATGCTTGGAAGAGAGGGAGAAGCATTTTCCTTCCCTCAGGAGGTGGTGGCCCTTGACAAGTTTTAGCCTGGCCACCCACATTTTAATGTGGAAACGTGCCAGGATCTCTTCTCCTGAGCTGCACATGCTATCACACCCCTGTTTTTGTTTTTGTTTTAACAAATTGCTGGATGCAAAAGTCTTGCGCTTTCTATCAAAGCCAACAGGATGTTCTTTTTTTTCCTCTTCTTCTGCTCTTTTGTTCCAAAGCCAATTATTCAAATAAAGGGGGAGAAGGGACTCCACTTCCTGGTAGATATGAATCAGTTCCTTTTTATGCCCAAGAAGGCCTTTGCGAGGGGGTGGGCAGGAGGGAGCCCTGGCTTGGAAACACCTTGTCAAAAGCACACGAATAACAAGAGGTGCTCACTTTAGGATTGGGCTCACTCCCTCTGAGATTAGGGGGGACTCTTGGTTTTATCATGAACATGTTAAAAAAAAAAAAAGTCCAGCTTTGGACTTTGGCTGGACAACAAAGCTTTGGCTTTGTTTGAAGCTTTTGCCGAGCAGCTCAAGCGTTTTTCAGACTTGACGACTGTGAATATGCAAAGGTTTCAACTCAGCCACAGGCAGCGGTCCTGGGAATGGAAGTCCACTCCTTTTAAAGTTGCCAAAGTTTTAAAAACGTTGAGCTAGCTCAACTGTTTTTTGAGCTTCCTAACTTTTTCTTCACTGCTTTTAAAGTGGGAGAGGAAAGTTAAAAAGGCTAAAAGAAAGGAGAGATTGATCCTTGACACCTGTGGCGTCAGTGCTCAGGTATCTTTCATCCTGGGCAGAGGGAAACGTTGCCATGTCATGTTTGTGCTCTGTAATCAGCCTGGAATGGGTGCAGCCTACACCAAATTTTACTCCTTGCCATCCCGCATGATTGCAGTGAAGAAATAAATTCACAGAGGCTGCAATTTGTCAAATACAGGAAGTGTTATCACAGTTGGGGTGAAGATAACATCATTATGAAAATTAAAAAGCACTGGGCAAAAACCACAATTGTGATATTCACACACCGGTGGGTTTGCTTAGCTGTTTAACCAAGGTTTATCGCAGGCCAGAACCGGCTGGCTGACACCTTGGACAGAGCCCTAAACCCCAATGATTAGGTTCGCACAACCAGCTAAGCCAATGTCAGAGAGCCACGATGGGCTTGTGCAAGGTGTGTAAACCCAGCGACTGGACTCGCTTTCTTGAAAAGCCAAAGATCCTGAGAAGAAGGTCGCAGTGGGATGGAGATGCTTGGGGGATTATTGAGGCTCAGTTCTCTGTCCTCAGCGTTTCCCACCTTCCTCAGAAGAAGGCTGGATCGTCGCTTCGGGGGGAGACGAGCACTTCCATCCCGTATCCAGACGATACAGAAGGTACACTCCAGTTTGAATGGAGGGCAAACATTTGTACAAGAATCATTTTAAGCATCGGTATTCATTCTGCAAAAGACCTGGGAGGGGTTGGGTCTCCCTCACTGTTTAATGAATAGTGTGATAACAAACCCACTTGCGTCAGTGTTGGAAATGAGTCCAGATAACAAAAACTGGGATCGGTGTAAACACAGAGGCTTTATTTTTAACCTGAAATCAAAGCATACAAAAGGGGAAAAGCTGTTTGCAAAAGGACATTAGGATCTTAGCTAACCTCAACATGAGGTTTGAGCCAAGAACCACACCTTGAGATTTCAGAACGTTACATTTTATAGTTTTCTATCGTGATACCCCCCCCCCATGCCCCTCCTACATTGGGTCCAGTGACTGAGCACAGCTAATCCGAAATGTCTTATGGAGACAATATCATCTTCAACACCTCCCAATAACCACCCCTCACATATTTTGCCTACATGGCTTTTTCTTACCTTCTTGACATTAAGGAATATTCCTTCAGCAGGATCTCTTTCTAATGGTCTGGGAACAAAGAAATATCTATTTCTAACACCACATTGTTACATATCAGTGTACTTTCAGCATATCTTTTCTCCAGCCATCTTAGAACAACGTAATGATTATATGCATCTCCAGCATATTTACCTACATTTTATTTTTGAATTTTCTTATTTCTTACAATAGCACAGAAGCCTCCAACCTTGGCAACTTTAAGACTTGTGGGCTTTCCGACAGGGATTCTGGGAATTGAAGTCTACAAGTCTTAAAAAGTGGCCAAGGTTGGAGACAGAACAGATAGAACAGAAAGAGATTGAGATAGATGTTCAGGTACAAAAACATAGAGCCACATCTGACTTAATTTACAACACCTTCTCCCTGCCAGAGCAGTCCTGGAAAAAAAAACAAGCACCTTCTGAGCACGTACAGAGTACTTTCTGGCTGCCAGGCTGGGAGTTCCCAGCCACCAAGATTAGGAAGAGAGAAGCAGAACTGAGTCGTTTTCTATCCCCAAAGGAAGCAAACTGGCCCCTCTTTCCCTACACAGCTGAGCAACTCAGGGGGGCAGAACTATTATGGGCAAGCATCATTACAAGACAGATACTTGTGGGGTTTTACAGGAGCTGGGTTTTTTTTTACCTTGAAATGTATGCTTTTCTTGCAGGCCAAAAGTTTGGAGATTCCTGGAGGTGTGATTACTAATTAGCTGATGGTTTTTCTCACATCTCCTCTTACTCCCGTGCTTTCTTGTCTTTTTACCTATTGTTCCCAATTTTGCAAAAGTGGCCAGTGGGCTTTTCAGCGCCCAAATGAAAGTTGGGGAGCCAGGGTTTTGTCTGGCCTGAGGTCCTGTGTTTGTGCTTGGGATTGGTAGTACAATGCGCTGCCAAGCACATATATTGTCCCTCCTCTCCAGTTTCCTTTGGCACTTCAATGTGCTGGTCCTTGTTTTGAAGTTGATAGCAATGATGTGTTTGCCTTTTGGCTGCAATCTCGGGGGTGGGAAGGATTTTCTGGGAAGGAAAGAGGGGCCTCCCATTAAGCTGTGAGGTGGGCAGAAGTTATTCTTCAGTGGAACGTTGCACCCACTGAAGCCGGTGTGACCTGATGTATCCTGTGTGGGGAAACACCCCGAAGCAGCTCCCCAAAAGGCCAGCAACCACAGAGAGAGAGTTTTCCATGACTGCTTTGCTGTGCAGAAGGCACCACCATTTTGGGGGTAAATCCTGACATTTCACTCTAAAACAAAAGTCATCTTTGTGTTGAACTCTGTGGGTGTGCTTCCTGAAGAGCTTCACTTCTGCAAATCCCTTATGATTCATGAGCGCTTCGGCAACCAGAGGCCTGGCCCTTTATCCTTTCCATGTTTGCCTTGGGTCATGGGGAAGTGGGTCCCTTTTAAATAGAGAGGTGTCCTTGCAGGGACATATGGATTCATAAGCCTCATAAGGCTGCCTGCCCCCATTGACAGCAATCAGCACTGAAGGAGCCCTGTAAAGCCCATTGAGCAGAAAAAGTCCTCCCAAGAGGCTCCTGACCTGGGAGAAAAGCTCTTTTTGAAAGGACCTTCACTATGAAGGCAGCTGCAGAGTTCCCTGGTGGGATGCTGTTCTGGAAAAACCCATTTCCAGGTTGCCATCAGATGGCAGAGTTTTAGGGACAGGACCCAGGGCATGCCAAGTCTGCCTGATAAGCTTCTCCTTGATGGCACCTGGAGGCCAACCAGCAACTGGGCAGCAGGGCTGCAACTTGACCATCACTGCCCTGCCATTGTGGCCTGGCCTGGCAGGGGGTCTTCAAGGGCACCCCAGGTAAAGAAATGGCGAACTGGAGACCGATCAGTTCAAAGTAGAGCTGATGACCATGGAAGAATAAAGAATTAGCAAATTGACTGGATCTACGCAATTCCTCTCTGGATAGGGAAAGGGCTTGAGATGGACCACAACTGCTCCAGGAAGTATCCCCTTCCCAGGAGTCTTCAGTCCAGGTGCATCCAGCATCTTTAGAGCTCATGGAAATGAAGCCATCATTTTGTTTTACCTGCAGCCTGTATCTTACGAAGGACGCTGCTTTTGCACACTTCCTTTTTTAACAACTTTTGGAAATTGTTTCCTAACTGCAATTGGGAAACTTGGGGTCAACGGTTTCACACCAGGTGAGTTCCCTTCAATCCTGAACAAAAGAAGTTTTAAATACAAGTTTAAGGACTCGAAAGTGTTGTTTCCTTTTGAAATAAGCCAAAGGCTGATTCAAGCGTTCGTTTTTTGAAAGTTATAAACAGACCAGATGGAATTGAAACAAGATTCTGGAATTTGTTATAAGCATCCTTCCTGTGGGATCATTGTTTTGAATTATTATTATTATTATTATTATTATTATTATTATTATTATTATTATAACGGGAGGATGGGCATTTGAAGGTTGGACTTAGAGGGAAAGAGAAAGAGAAATAACTACACATTGCAATTAAAGAAAAATAATAGTAAGTTTGAGAAACAAATGCAGAATGGAACAAAATACCTTAACATTGGACATGTTGAAGATTATGTTTCAACAACAGACCCAAAAGTTAATTTTAAGAGTTTCTGCCTCTATAGATAGACTGTGCTTGAAAGATGTTGCAGAAGTGGAACAAGATTCAACCGACAAGACTAAGATTTACATAAAAGTAAATTTAAAATGACAGGCAAGAGATGCAATACTGGATATGCAAGTGAATCTTGCTTGAAGTCTTCATAATTAAAAGTGATACACAAAAGTGTTGTCTGGATAATTTTTCTAATTAGATTTACAATTGAGACTTGTTAAAGCTTTGAAGAATTTTGTGAGAAGGGAGAAAGAAAAAGAAATTACTGTAAGTTCCAGGCATTATTTGAAGGGATAAGATCAAAACTGTTAAAAGTAAAAAATGAAGGAATGTAAAGTTGGTTTATTAGACCAAGATTAAATCAGATTATCTCTGGTAATTACTAGTGGACTTTCACTGATCAAGACTGAAAGAGGGGCTTTAAAGATTTATTTATATATATAAAATGGGATATTAGAAGAAGAGGCCATTTGCTGTATTTTAAGAGAAGCTGACAAATTACTAAAATTGTTCATATTTGCAATGAAGGAGAATATATTTCTATTGTATATTTGTTTCTATGTCCTTAGTCGTGTGACTGTGGTGCTTCTGGACAAAATATCCATCACATTGTCCTGTTATACTGTCCCCATTTATCTGTATTTACTCCCTTTGTTGTTTATATTCATGCTTACACTTGCTATCTTGTACATGTTTGACAAATAAATAAAATAAATAAACTGTGTCTGGGTGTCCATCAAGAACTCATACTGGCCCAATGTCTGATTTTTTTCAACACAGACCAACCACCCTGTCCTTGACTGGCTGGGCGGACATTAACATTTGAACTATTATAAGTCCATGTGTTTGCCATACGCTAAACGAAAATATTTATTTATTTTTATTTGATTTGTCAGTTGCTTACAAGAAATAGGTATAAGGATAAACGTCGTTATGAATACAAGAAATGAGTACATATAAGAAAAATAAAAGAAGAGGACCGGGACGGTAGGCACTTTGGTCCGCTTATGCGCGCCCCCTCCAAATAAATTCTCTTTACTATATCCTTACGTTCTTTTTTTTCTTTTCTTTTCTACACTTTCTGTTTTTCCTCTCAATCCTCTTGTTTTGTGCCAGTTTGTATCTTTCTAACTGAAGTTTTTTAAACAAAACGACATTTTTTTTCTTTATTACCGAGGTGATCTACTTTGCAACAATATCTCCTTCGTTCTTTTAATGTTTTAATTTCTCGGTATAGTCTGTGATGAAGCGACAAACGTCTTCTGTCATTTCCATAACTTCTCCAAACATCAACTATTTCCTTTTCTCGAACCCCTCCTCCCAAATGGTCCACATTCCGTAAGAGTCACGACCTTGCGGACTTTTTAGCAGCCTGGTTGGGCGATCCGTCTCGGCGGCTTCGTCCCTTTTTGACGTCCTCGGAAGGAATATATGGAGGAGACTTCCCGGTTTTTGTGCGGAGGTTATTCTGGCCGCGGGTGGGGAAGAGGGGACGTTTCCCTCTCTCCGCGTTTGAACCTGGCCCGCTTCTGCCCAGGGACGGGGGGCTTTGGGGGCAGCCCTTCCCGGGGAAGCCGCCCCGTCGCAGCGAAGCCCCACCTCGGCCGGGGCGGCCCCAACACCGGAGCTTTCCCGTCTGAACCCGCCCCGGCAGCCCAGAGCGGACCAGCGACCCGGCGGGAGCTCCGGCCGCGCCGATGCGGGTCCCGTGGCAGCCCCAGCTGCTGGCCCACCTGGCCGGGGTGATGCTGGCCGCAGGTGAGCGGCTGGGAGGGGGGGGTGGGGGTCGGGGGGTCCGCTTGCCTCGCGGGGAGAAGAGCGCGGCTCCCGCCGTCCCCCGCCCGTTCCGCCTTCCCTGAGCTGGGAGCCCAGCAGCCCCGCCGCCCTGCCGACCACAAAGCCCATCCCCAAGCGTCCCGTTTCCCAGAAGGCGCGACGCCTTTGCCAACGGCCGCTTTCCGGGAAATTGGCTGCGCCGGGACGCGAGGCCACGACGACGGGAGGAGTCCCGTCCCCGCCCGAACGCCGAGCTCGAACAACCGCCACGACGAGCACCGGGGCACGCCAGGTTCGCGCAGCAGAGAGGAGAGAGCGGGCGGGCGGGCGCTCCTCGCAACAGCGACCCGGGGAAGAGAAGCCGGATGATGGGCGGGGCAAACGACGGGGCTGGGAGGGGCCCGTTGCGCGGTGGGGTCTTTCCCCCAAACGGGCCCGTTGCGGGGGGGGGGGGGGGGGCCCCCCCGGGGCCGGGGGCCCCCGGGGGGGGGGGGTTGGCGCCCCCCCCTCGGGGGGGGGGGGGGGGGGGGGGGGGGGGGGGGAGGTGGGGGGGGGG
>BLBF01000058.1:1133004-1187040 GCA_015471245.1 Laticauda colubrina
GATAGATAGATAGATAGATAGATAGATAGATAGATAGATAGATAGATAGATAGATAGATAGATAGATAGATAGATAGATAGAAGGAGGGTCAGGGAAAGGGGAAGGAAGGAAGAAAAAGGAAAAGAAAGAGTGGTTAGCCCCTGGGCAAGCGAGGGTCCCCCTGGCTTACCTCTCCTCCTCCCTTCCTTCCTTCCTAGGAGCTCTGTCCATCCCTGCCAACATCAGCTACGTCTTCGACGAGAGCAACTGCATCTTGAGTGTCCAGTGGGACGATGTCCGGCCCTCCCCAAGGAACTCCTGCGACTATTACACCGGTCTGTACACTGGCAACGCCTGGGTGGAAGAGGTGAGCCTCCCCTCTCCTTGGGCCGTGGGGCAGAGCCTGCGGGTGCTCAGCAGGGCCACCCAGGGGGAAATGGGTCCATCTGGGGAGGTCAGAGAAAGGATTTCCTAGGGGTAACCAGGGAGACTCTCTGGCAGGGCCTCTTTCCGCGTGGCTCCTCTCTGGGGAACAGCTTATCAGGAGTCCTCAAGTTACGCTAGCAATCAGGACCAGAATCTCCATTCCTAAGCAAGGGAACTGCGCTCGATTGGACAACTTTTTCCGCCATGGTTGTTAAGCAAATCACTGCAGACGCTAAGTGAATCACACAGTCATTAAACAAATCCAACTTCTCCCATTGACTTGGCTTGCTGGAAGCCAGCTGGGAAGGTCTCGAATAGGGACCCTTTGGCTCCAGCTGCAACCAGCTGCCTGCAATTTGGCAGTTCAAATCCCACCAGGCTCAAGATTGATTCAGCCTCCCGTCCTTCCGGGGTGGGTAAAAGGAGGACCCAGATTGTTGGGGGGGGGAAGAGGCTGACTCTGCAAACCACTTAGAGAGGGCTGGAAAGCATGTGAAGTGGTAGATAAGTCTAAGGGCTCTTGCTATTGCTATATGCTGCTTCACAGTGCTTTCACAGCCCCCTCTAAGCCGTTTACAGAGTCAGTCTCTTCCTCCCCCCCCCCCCCAACAATCTGGGTCTTCCTTTTACCCACCTCGGAAGGATGAAAGGCTGAGTCAACCTTGAGCCAGTTAGGATCGAACTGCCAAACTGCAGTCAGCCGGCAGTCAGCAGAAGTAGCCTGCAGTACTGCATTCTAACCACTGCGCCACCGTGGCTCTGGTGGAGCAGTCACCCATGTCCTTGACGCTCCGTCTAGGGCAGGGTTGTCAAACTCCTGGCCCATGGGCCGGATCAGGTGGGATCCAACCAGTGTAACAATCGGTTCGCTGTGTGTGCATGCGCAGTAGTTGGACATCTTCTTCTTCCGGAAACCTTGTGTGTGCCACAGCACTCGCATGGCAGCTGAGGGAGAACATAAAGCACAGCTTAGAGCCCAGGCAGGTGGGCGGCCCGAACAGAAGATCAGACGACCAAAGCGGTTCGATCTCAGATGATCTTTGGCGCTACCAGTTCGATAGAACTGGACCGAACCGGTAGCATCCCACCCTTGGGCCGGATGCATCACGCACTGCCCATGCCCGGTTTAGCAAAGGGGGGAAAAGTCCCATGACGCTGCCATATCGACATGAGTTTGACACTCTTGGTCAAGAGCTTAGAGCAGAGTTGCTGCCTTTTCTAACCTTAGAAGTTAAAACAGACTTTGGGGAGTGGGGGGGGGCATCAGCGGGAAAGGGTCTCTCAAGAAGCTGAAAAATTGGAAGGAGTTGGGAGTTGGGGGCAAACCACCCAGTGCAGGGGTCCCCAACTTTTCTGCCTCCATGGACTGGTGGCTGTGGGGAAGGGGATGGTTTCACACATGCAACTGCCATGCAACCCCCCCCCCCCATCTAGCAAATCCTGGTGAACCTGAGAGAGAAAGAAAGCCAAGGAGAGGCGCAGTGGGGCAGGGAACTCCTGAGGCGTTTCCCCCCTCCCAGGACACATGCTGGGATCAAATCTATTATGCCTTAAATGTTTTTCCCTTTCCCACCGTTAGAAATGGAGTGAAGCCCTCTCCAAGAAAATGGCGGTCCCTCTGGGGAAAAATATGTCTTTTGGGCTACGGACGTCTTGTAACAACACCGTGGAAGGAGAATTGTTTAAAATCCCTCTGGAACAAAACGGTAAGTCTTCAGCTGCTGGGTTTAGGCATAATGTTCCTGTAAGATTGATGCCTCGAGGAATTGCAGCCGCCTCCTCAGATGTAAACAGACCTTTTTCCTAGAGAGTAACTGCCGCAACCCTGGAGCTGAACCAGCAACGAGGCTGGGGGCCCTTCAAGACCAGCCCGGGAACTGGGCCGAGAGCCGAAGAGGCAAGGGAATTTGGGAGGGTGCAGGATGAGAGCCTAGGAGGGCCTCTGGGTGCCTCCTTAAAGCAGCTGGGCAGGGCCACCCAGAGGAAAGGCATGCTTGCTTTAAGGGGTGCTTCTGCACGCAGCTTTTTTGCACAAGCAAGATCCCCCACAGGTACTTGGAGGCTGGTGCAACAGCTCTGCTAGTTTAGTTACAATCTTTACAGATAAAGAGTTGGAATTTACTTTCGCTTTCAACTGATCTTCCAGATTTCCTCCCCACCTTTTTCATGGCAGCTACTACAACGGGCATAGGAATGTTTGATGAGTTGACACCTTGCTTTTGGGCAGGGGGGAATTTATAAGCAGAGGAATATAGACGGATCTCTTGGCTTTGCCCTTTGTAGGCACGGCAGAGACAGGTGCTACGAACGTCAGCTGCATTTGTCACAACATGGAATGGATGGCCTGTTCGTGGAAGCGAGGAAGGCGAGCACCTTGGGACACCAACTACCACCTCTCCTTCTGGTTTGTATTTGAAAACCCTGTTCTTGTCCTGGCCCTAAAGGGAGCCCATTCAATCCACAGGGAGTCCTCAACATATGACCAGAGTGGAACCCAAAATTCCTGTTGTTAGGCGAGGCAGTTATTCAGTGGAGTTTGTCTCCCTGTATGACCTTCCTTGCCAGAGTGATTAAGTGAATCTCAGCAGTTAGTAACCCACTTGTTAAGGGAACCTGGCTTCCCCATCAGGGGTGGGTTTCAACCGGTGTTACTATTGGTTTGGTGGTTACGTTTTGTGTGCACTGTGTGTGTGTGTAAAACAACCTTAGGCTGTGCCGCCCGGACAGCTGAAAAGTACTCTGTGCAGGTGCGCAGCATTTGAAAAGCCTCTTTTTTCCTGCTTTTTCAACCTCAGCTGTACCGTGCAAAGCAGCTGAAGTTGAAAAAGCAGGAAATAAAGAACAGGTAAGAGCCCGGGCAGGCAGGTGGGCCAAACAGCAGCAAACAGAACTGGCTTGGTGTCTGCTGCTCTTCAGAACTACCAGCTCTATAGAACCGGGCGAACCGGTAGCATCCCACCCCTGCTCCTCATCGACTTATCTTATCAGACGGTCACAAAATGAGGATCACATGAAAAACACCCCTCCTGCCCTCGGACACTGCAACCATCATAAATGAGTCGCCAAGCATCTGAATTTTCATCACTTGACCGTAGGGATGCTGGAACGGTCGTAAATGTGACAAAACAATCATAAGCCATTTGTCAGCATTCCAGCAAGCCTCCACTCCAGTCAGTGACTCCTGGACAAGCATAACCTCAAAAGTACCTTTATTAGAATAGCACCTGCCACATCTGTGGAATCTCGAATTTTTGGGCTTCCCACACTACAATCCATCCCCTTTTCTCCAATCATCCCATCCCATGGACCAGTCATGATCCGTCCTTTTTCTTTGCTGCGCCACACTTAGTAACCTTGAACTAAGAAAAGGATTTTATTTTGTCTATTTAAAACTACTCAATTGAAATCACCCCCTTCCCACTTTCTCAGGCTATGTGGCAGCATGGAATAGGGCTTCCAAATCTGACACCATTTTTTCCAGTGCCGCTGTAACTTCGAGCGGTCACTTCATGACCTGGTGTAAGTCGATTCCCTGTATTCAATGGGCATTTGTATTTTTTTCCACACTCCAAAGTTCCAGGACAGAACCGTAAAAGGTTTTTTTAATCCAGTGTTTATCACTCTTGAAATCCATTTGGATGCTGGAGTGGAAACTCTGCAAGAAGACCCAGAAATAGCTGAACTTTTTGCCATTAAGAGGCAGATTAAATCAAAGCAGATAATTGGAGGATTCTTTCTTTCTTCAGCTGGGACCTGTCAGCAACACCCTCAAGATTGATTCCCATCACTACACTTCAAATCGGTCGCGGGTGCCGAGTTCCACCCTCAAGTTCTGCTTTAAATTGTTGCTGTGTTTTGTGCCCGGCCCCAGTCCTTAAAATTGCGCTGCAGATTAACCTCTTGGATAAATCAAAATGATTCCATGACATTGTTTATTTAAGGAAATGATGTTTCAAAATGTTCTTTGAAAGGCCTTCAGACAGACAGCCAATCTCCACGGCTTGTCCAAAGGATGAGATGTCCATATGGCTTTTCTGAAGAATTGCCTGTTCTGAAGACAGAACATCAGCATTCCAAATCCTTTAGCAATTCATAATGTTTCTCAAATGTTTATCTTGTTTCTGAACCATATGGAGAAAACAGGGATATTAGAATATTATTCATGTTTGAAGTTGTAGCTGTAAAAGACAAATGCCTCCTATTACAAGGCTAATACATTACTTAATTGGCTGTAATCACACAATCTTGCAGTGATTCCTCCTCCTCCTCCTTGTAGTTCAGCATTTCTCAATCTTTCTGATGGATGGACTTCAACTTCCAGAATTCCCCAGTTTTTAAAGAAACAGATAAATATTTCTATAGCTCAATTATGAAGGCTTTGAATATTATCTCATCGCTCTGGTCTTAAAAAGGAAGTTCAGTCCCCTTTATCTAGGCAAGAATCCCCATATTTTTTGTGCTGAGGTCATCCCCCTGACTCTCTGCACCACCCAAACTAACACTGTGTGGCTATGTTTGTTGGTCCAATGTTGTGGCCCACCAGTGGTCAGCGGAGCTGGCAGCAGATTTGGACAGTGAGGAGGTTGGGGAGGAACATGGGCCAGTCCTGGTGTCTGGGGAAAAACTCTGATGAGGGTTCTGCATTGGAGGCAGAGATGTGGAAGGGCCGTCCGACAGTTTTCAGCTGCCTTTGGAGCCAGACATCAGTAAGGCAGAGGAACAGCTGGATCCTGTTCCCAGTATGTGCATGCACAGAGTTGCCAGAAGAAGGGAACAGCTAAGGAACAAGGGTTGACTTGGGAGTAGAGCCACAGGTAGATGGTGAATGGCCCTGCCCATAGGGAATAAAAGAGGAGTGAAAGGGGAGTGGGGTTTTGCAGGAGACAATTAGCTCATTTGGGTGAAGATCTATTTCTGCATTCTTGCTAATTATTATCTGCTACAGTGTGCATCTGAAAGATATCAGCCTGGCAACTCTCCAAGCCTGATAAAGGTTGGGGAATCTCTTGAAGAACTGCTGGCTGGGACTTTGCTGGAGAGGAATTAACTGTAAACTAAATAAATGGGGTTTATCGGGACGAGGAACCGGCTTCGTGCTGTTGGGGAAGCCTAGGTCGGAACATCCAAAAGTTGGTGAAAACACCATGGAGTGAGCATCTCCTTGCACAGTTCCTCCCCTTGCACTTCGTGCTTGCTTCCATCTGTCCTCTCTGATCAGCAAGGACAGATCCTCTTGCTCACTTCTGCTTTTTCCTCTCACCTTCAGGCACGACAACCTGGAAGAAAGGCAGCGGTGCACAAATCACAGCGTGGATGGAGACACCTTCCGATGCGTTTTCCCCATCAACTGTTCTGGACAACGCACAGTGGTTCTTTCTATCCGAAGCGATTCTGAAGACATCCAGCCAGTGTGTGTGCTCACGAAGGAAGGTACAGAAAAATCTGGTAGGTTTCCCCTCTTGGTGGATCCAACCTCTGTAAGGAAACGAAGGGAGGTAAGGATTGTCTTCTGGTGGACGGTCCCAGTTTTGAAGGAAGGTCTCTTTTTAGCCCAGGGGTCCCCAACCTTGGCCACTTTAAGCCTGGCAGACTTCAACTCCCAGAATTCCCCAGCCAACTTTGCTTTAACCTAGGGGTCTGGCTGGGGAATTCTAGGAATTGAAATCCACCAGGCTTAAAGTGGCCAAGGTTAGAGACCCTTGTTCTAGCCCATCTTGATGGATTTAATTCAAACCTTTAGAGATAGAACCATCAAGATTACCCACGAGGAAACCTTCCCTCAGAACTGGGACCATCCAACAGACCTTACCTCCCTTCTTTAACCTTTAAAGTGTCCCACCAGGATTTGAGGAAATCTCTTCCCCCATCTTTGGCACTTTACTTTTTTTCAAAAAAAAAATATTTTTATTTCTTTAAATACATCTTTATGCAAACAGTGTGGATCCAGATCTTTTCACATTTCAAAGCAAACATGACTTTCTTAACACATTCCTACTATTAACCTTTTTCAATATTCTCATATATTACTTTATATCAATTATTACATTTTAATATCATTTTAGTATATATTCATGATCATCGCCATACTTGCTAATTTTATCAAGTTAGATTCTTCAAATAATCATCCTTGTTTCCATCTTAATTTATATTATCCCATGTTTTTCCCTTTTGACTGTTAATTTTCCCACCCTTAAATTTTTAATGCAAGATCCCTCTCTAATCTCATTAAATTACACAAATCATACTTTCCATCTTCATTTCTTTTGACAAATTATATATTCTAATAACAACATAATTCTTATTATATATTACTATAAACTATATGCATATATGTTTTCTATCAGGTTCCACATGAAATTCCCTTCCCCGTATTATCATAATTCCTTATATGTTCCATAAACAATTGTATATCTTGAATAGCAATCCTATTATCCATTTTTGGCAAGGTGGGTAGGACACCTTACCCTGTGATTACGTTTTACATATGACCGTAATGAAGTTTGCCCATTATGGTCGTAAGCTGTAACTGTCTTAAAAGAGATCAGTCCTTTGACCAACAGGATTTTATTTTCTTTTTCGCTTTTAAGCTGATCAGTGCTTCACTATGGGTGAAGTTTTACTGAAATCCGGAAGCACATGTGACTGGGAGAGAAGTTAATTCCTATCATGGTTTGCAAAATTTGGGCTCCAAGCACTTGTCATTTGCACAGGTGACCCTGTGTTTGGAGGCACAATAACAGTGTGTTCTGAGGAGAGCCCACACAAAACCTAACATCTGTAGGTGGGATGCATAAATGGGATGCTTACCTTAGGAGAGAAATTAATCATTGAATGGAAACTGACCCACCAAACTTCAGGTCAGCAGAAAAAATAGAAGAGAATGAAATGGAAATAACAGTTGATTGATCTCGGTATGTTTGTCGGAATAATAAAGAGGGCATTTAGAACAAGAATCCAGGAGCTGCTTGTCTGTTTTTCTTTAGATTATCCAATAAAACTTCACCCACCAACAAATCTGAAAGTTAAGCGGTTCAATAATCTTTATCTAACATGGAATGCTTCCAGCTCCTGGAATGGCATATGCTATCAGGTTGAAACAAATGGCATTAAGAAAGAGGTAAGCTGCCTTTGTGTTTGTTTCTTTTTTAAAAGCAGATTGAAATCTCTTGCATGGAATGTAGAGATAATTATCTTGAGTTGTTGGCAAACTGCTTTGAGGCACTATCTCTGGTCCAATTAAACCATGATAATTTAATCCTGAGCACCCCTGAGGGGCGAGGACTCCAATCCCCATAATATAAGGATAACCTTTACCTCCATTGCTTTCATCGTGTATAAAAAATTTCTGCCACCTTAGATTCGTTCATGCTGCAAGAAATTAAGAAGATCTGGAGACAAATTGTAGGTGGTGATGTTGTGGTTTCTGTGGGAAGCAATATAAATGTAGATGGTGACCACAACAGTCTGATCACCAACCTAATCTAGGGATATCCCATTCAGGAGGATTGAAAGTAGACTCTTACACATGTCCCTTGGTGGAAGATAGCGGGGACCCTGGATTTTCCATGGCTGATTTTTCTAATCCTCTCTCTGAAATTCCCAGAATTCCTTTGGGGAATTCTTGGTGTCAATAGTCCCAACAGAAATGGAGAGAACCAGGTTTGATTCATGGTGGAGAAGACCTCCTGCCCTAATCCAAGGAAGGGTCCCTGCATCATACGGCTCTTGGTATATAAAACAGGACCCAATGGGACCTAACTCTAACTCTTCATGAAGTAAAGGATCTCCTTTAAAGAGAAAGATGGCCTGAGAGATTATGAATGTCTCTCTTTCAAGCAGCCTGCTCCTGCTCTTTGACAAAAATCCTACTTCACACAAAGGAGACAGAAATTATGGCCCCTCCCTCCATTCGCTGCTAGGGCTCACTCTTCCTCAAAGACAGATCTGAAGGCCTTTTTCTGTCAGGTCCATCAAAACGTCTAGGGTAGCGTTTCCCATGCTCAGCAATTTTAAGATGGGTGGACTTCAACTTCCAGAATTCCCCAGCAGCCATGGCTGGCTGGGGAATTCTGGGTGTTGAGGTCCACCCATCTTAAAGTTGCTGAGCTTGGGAAAGACGGTTCTAGTGATTGTTGAGGAGACGCTGAAAAGCTGTACGTGTTTCCTCTAAAGCCATCAGAAGACGACACCACAGTACCCCTCAACCTTGAGCCCAAGAAGTATCACATTCTCCGAGTAAGGGCTGTGTTGGGCAAGATTGCAAGTGGGTGCAAGGAAGTACGAGGTCTTTGGAGTGAATGGAGCGAGCCAGCGTACTGGGGTGAGTATGTTTTTCTAAGGAACTAAGCCACCAAATTGGTTCTGCTTAACTTAAATGATGTACCAGGACCTTGTGCAGGATGCATTTTGTCTTAGAATTAACTTTGTGGCATCCTACCTGTGTTGCCCTGAGCACTCTTCATTGTCTTGCTTAAATGTACAGAGGTCAGGGTTCCAAGTAATAGATCTATCGCAAGCAAAAACTACAAGGTAGGTAGTTCCCCAAATAATAAGTTTTATTGGAAGTATCATATTGGCATGTATCTGGTGAAAACCGACTCTGAAGGGTCCCATGGTTTTCACCCCCCTCCAATTCCACATGGCCCAATCAAGGCAGCACCCGCTGGTCAGGTGACATCACTCCTCCTTGCTCCGGCCAGGTGTGAGAATGTCCTTGGTTCCCAAGAGAAAGTATTTTGCTTTGAACACTATCTCTAATCCCCCCTCCCTATCCCTCAGCGCCAGTGTGGCAGCACTGAAGCTCCAGCCAGCCCAGCTTCAGGGTTGACAATAGGATTATTTCAGGTATCGGAAGGATATCACTCTATTCTGTTAGGACGTCCTCTGTGGACTTAATGGCCCCTGGCAGGGACTGGATCAGAGAGAGATGCCATCTCGAAGGATGACTTTACTGTCTGGATTTGATGGATGGGATTCTTTCCAATGGTGCCATTTCAGATCTATGTTACAGGGCATGAGTGAGAATCTTTCTGACCTGGTCTGCAGAGGCTAGAACTGCAAGACCTTGGATAGTTCCAAACCCATAGCCAATTCTCTGGAAGCCAAGGTCAATTATATCTCTTGGAAGACAGCACACCTCCTAGCTTTGTCCCATCCTCATGAGGGGATGAGCACGAAGGGTCCTTTCCTTTCTTTGGTTCTCATCTGTGTTGTCTTTGCTGAGGTCACCAAGAATGAAAGCAGCTGGTTCCCCAAATGAATCTGACCTTGGAGTGGTTGTTAGGACGAGAGTGAAGCTCTGAGCTTGTAGCTTCTGTTCGGGCTTTCTGATCTGGCTTACTCCTCCTTGTAATCTTTTATTCTGCAGAAATAGGTTGTTACCTACTTCTCAGTTCCTCGAATTGGAAATGCTTTCAACATAAGAATCATGTCTTCTTTCACTGTAGTTTGTCCTTTGCATATCAGGGGTGCACATGTGCAGAAGGCTGATTGGGCACACCCAATGTATTATTTGGATTGCTAGCAGGGAGAGTGGCCGTGGCAAGCTCCCCCCCCCCCGCCGAGCCCCTTGCCATCCCCTCTCAATGATTCCACTCGGTTCCACTGAGCGCCCATATTCCAAACACAGGATGTTGTCAGGGTTTTCAGTGCTGTGAAGCTTCAACCACATCCTTTGAGGACCTCTCTATTTTGGGGGCCAGAAGTCTAAGCTGGGGTTCCATGTGACATTTCCATAGTCTTCCTTGACTGTTCTGAAGGAAATGATCTTGCTTCCTTCTCACTCCGCCTGGAAACGGTTTCCCTGTCCTTGCCTTTTTTTAGATGAACGGGAGAACTTTGAAACATTGCACATCATTTTGTTCGTCACGATTCCATTATGTGCTGCAGTCTTGACTATTATTCTCCTCGTTTATCTGAAGAGGTAAGAAACGAATTGCAGAGACTGTGAGATTTTCCTTTTGCCAGATCTCCTTTGTTGCTAGGCATTTGTGATGAAGCCAGAAAAAAAAGGCTTTTATTAAAGACCTACATCACTTTGCCCAGCGCATGGAAAAGAAGTGGGGAAAACCCAAACTTTCTGATCTGGAATATTCTAATTATTTTGTTCTCTCCGCTCTGCAGGATTCAGCTGTTGATCTTCCCAATAATTCCTGATCCTGAAAAAGTTCTAAAACGAATGTTAGAAGATCAGAGAGAGGAATATTTGCCATTTGAATATCCATCCGAATTCATTAAACCCGATACAATCAGTAGGTGGCTAAAAGAATACAGTGAGGTGCATCAGTGGGGATGATGGTCTGGGTTTCTTTGTAGAATACACTTGCACTTAAAAGTTGAACAACTAGTTACTGAATCTATTTCACAGAATACACTGGCCTGGAGATGAAGCATATGGGTTGAGATGCAAATCTGAGTTAAGATGAGGCAAGCTTAATACTTTGTGTGATTGTAACTGTTATTGTACAGAAGTACAGAGATAACCTTGAATATGGAATGCAAGAACAGTTACATCAACACTAGCTTAGCCCTGAAAGACAAGAAAGAAACTCAAGGTTGAGCTGCCTTTGTTTTCTCAAGTATAAGAGGAGAGAAGAAGAAACTCTGTTGGGCTTTCACAACTCTGTTTAATAATTATCCCTTAACAGCTAAGTTAAAAGAGTGTAATAAGTAGAACTGTCCTTATGGAGTCTGTTTCATGATCTAGCCTATCTCACCCAATGTTTTCAAGAACAACCTTTGAGGGAATCTAACCAGGTTTACGCCTAAGCAGAAATTATACTTCTTCAAGGGTGTTGGGCTATCGTGCGCTTGAGGGCAATTGAGGAATCTTGCTGCCTGCCCTATTTCATTGGCCTTGTGTTTGTCTCTTGTTCTAGAAACAGACTACAAGATGAGCTAGCCAAAGGAAACCCTGTGCTTCTACTTGCAGCGCCTACAGGAAATGAGAAAATCAGGTTGCTGTTTTCATATCAGACGACTTCTGAATGTAAACCAAGCAAGCTCAATGCTGCATTGGCAAGGCTGATCTCAAGGGGTGATGGGTAGCCTCTTGGAAAAGGACTCTGCACGCATTTGCTTATTCGTTGAACACACCTTGATGGATCCAGCAAATGCAGGCAGGAGAAGTGGAAATTCACTCTTCACCTGGCAACTTTCCCTTCATCCCCAAAGTTATCAAAAATTGAATTATCAAGCCACATGGTAGCTTCTGTGAAGTTACATTGGCTCTAAAGGACTGGCGTTTTTATACACATCTGCCAGTTCAACAGCAATACAGTTATCTGCAGTCAAAACTGGCAAAGCCTTTAGCTTCACATGAACGGTGTGGTAGCAACTTAGCCGCTCATCAGGATAAACCCAGAATTTCTCAAGAGGAGAGAAAATGGTGCACAAGACTGGCAATGCTTGCATCCATTATTATTATTATTATTCTCCTTTTTCTCCTGGTTTCGTGTCACTTGCTTGTCACAAGCGCATGAATGTAGAAAGTCTAGGAAGGGGTTTTCCCATATCTTAATTGCTTAAGTTAGGGTTTGATGCTGATAAGCACATTCAGACCACTTGGAGCGATAAGACGACACCACAAATCTGAAGCTGAATAAGATCATCGTTAGTTTGGCTGGAACCCAAAGGCTGAGCGGTTGCACAATCCAGCGAATTATGCAGAAAGACTTGAGTGTGTGTCCAAAGCCATGTTTACAGTGGGGTTTTTGAGCTGGTGAATTTATCTTTTGCCAGCAACCCCCCCCCCCCCCCGATAAACTGTAAAAAGCCTTGAGATTAATTTGTATGTTTTTCAGGTTCTGTAAAAACTTTGTTGAGTTGTACCATTTTATGTAAAACAATGAATGATATTTTTTTTCTAATAGAAGAAACTACTTTCATTTTATGATATACTTCGTGGGTTAGCTCATGGCTGATGATTTTAGTGGTTGGTGAGCCTTTTTTTCATTGATTTGTTCCCAAGTTCATAGGCCAGTCAGCAAGGGCTTGTTTGTTTGCTTTTGACATTTACTGTCTACAGTTTCTCAAAACAAAACCCTCCCTTGTTTCTCTTTTAATTTAACACCTTATAATATAACAGTCATCAATGATGGTTCAGGACCCTGGTGAATAAAGTGGTAGGTACCAAACAGCTATTCACCCAGAACTTGACGGCAACACCCAGGAAAGGATTCTGGAAAATCCCTTCAAGTCCAAGAGGTGATTTGAGATGTTGGCTGACACCTTGATGGGTTTGGACCTGGTGATCAGGTGGACCTCTTTCTCCACCCTTCCATCTGCCAAATGGATGAACCTCTCAGTGTCATCTCCATGCAAATGCCATCTGAGGAGACCCAGGAAATGGGCTTTTTACCCCACCCTTTGAAGCCTCTCCCTATGGACACTAAGTCTGTCCTTCCTGGGCTTTAGGAAAGCTGCCACATCTCCTCTGCCCTCCCTGGATATTTAGCAGGCTCTAAAGCAGGGGTCTCCAATCTTGGCAACTTTAAGACTTGTGGACTTCAACTCCCAGAATTCCTCAGCCAGTTGAAGGGAGCCCTTGGGATGTCCCAAGGGCTTGGGGTCAGGAGGTTTCAGTCCCAGCAGAATCCTGGGAGTTGTCCAAAGTCAGGAGGAGCAACTTTATCAACAAGGCATTTTTATCAACCTTCTCATCAATCTTTCTAGTCCCACCTTAGGCATGAAAAACTGGTTGGGTGACTTTTGTGTTCTCTCTCTCTTTCTGTGCCCAATTTATCTCACAAAGTTGTTGTTGTGAGGAAAGGAAGATAAAGAAGGCATTAGTACAGTTGCTTCCTCAAGTTATTAAAAAACAAAAACAAAGGCAGGATAAAAATCTTTTAAAAAATAAAAATAAATCCCCTTTTGTTACTAGATTCCTCTTCAGCTACCATAGAGCGATGCAGCTCTCCAGCAGTGGGGTTTGCTCCGTATCTTTGTGAGTGTTGAAACCCCAGCTCAAAACTTACCTATTTCCTGCAGCTCCCTCTTTCTGATTTCTGCTTTGCTGTTTCTTCTCTACCTCTTCCTGTTTCATAAACCTGCCGGACGAAATTCATGCCTTATACTTCTTTGAGGCACTAGGTTTTGAGGTAGATGAAGATGGAAACACCACAGGGTTGCTAAATTGTGAAGTGCACATCCTCATCTTTAGCATGATTATGCACAGGGCAATAGGCAGGTTGGGTCAGAAGTCACATGACCTCCTGGTTTTCTTGACCACGATTTCTGGAATATACCACAATAGGCTGGACTTCCCTAAGAAGCCCAGTTATGAGGGTACAGGTTTGTCCTCTGACTTTGTGGGTTGGTTTTAGAACATTTCGTTAACAGGCTAACAAAATGTAGCATCTTCAGCGGTATTTAGGCAATGTATTATTATTTATTATTATTAAATCCCTTAATTCTGCTGAAGATGTTACTTAGCTTGGTAACAAAATGTTTGGGAACCAATGACAAGCTCAGAGAACAAACTTCCCCCCTCATCCTACACCCGTTACAGATAATCACCACTATTGCTTACTCAATCCATAACCATGGTGCACACCTGGCTGGTTCACAGAGCAGGCAAACTCAAAACTGCACAGATCACATTATGGTTTCTTTCTCCTTCCCTTGAGTCCCTGGCAAGTAGTCGTTCCTACTTGCCAGGGACTGGAGCAGCCTATATCTTTCCCTGTACTATTTCTTAGCCAAGAATCCCTTTTGGATTTGTTTGTGAGAGAGGAAGAGGAGGAAGAAGAAGAAGAAGAGGAAGAAGAGGAAGAAGAAGAAGAAGAAGAAGAAGAAGAAGAAGAAGAAGAAGAAGAAGAAGAAGAAGAAGAAGAAGAAGAAGAAGAAGAAGAAGAAGAAGAAGAGGAGGAGGAAGAGGAAGAAAGAAAAAGAAAAAGAAAAAGAAAAAAAAAGAAAAAGAAAAAAAAGAAAAAGAAAAAGAAAAAAAAGAAAAAGAAAAAAAAAGAAGAAAAAGAAAAAGAAAAAGAAAAAAAGAAAAAAAGAAGAGGAAGAGGAAGAAAAAGAAAAAGAAAAAGAAGAAAAAGAGAAAAAGAATTGTCAGGTCCCACATGATCTGATTTATTTATTCCCTTGTTTATTTTTATATTCTCTCTCTTTTCCCTTCTGCATCCAGCTTCCAAAGATGGTAACTAGGCAGTCTGTCACATACCAATGGAATAGCAGCACTGGGCACCAGCTCAACTGATTGTTTCAAATCCTAAATAGATCGAAGAGATGTCTCCGTGACACGTTGGGGAATCCTGACATGTAGAAAACTCAAGAAAAGTGTGGAAGGGTGTTTTCTTTTTAATTCAAAAAGATGTGTGCAATTTTGGGAGGTCTGCAGGAGGAATCTCAGACAACAAAAACAGAATCTTGTGCAAAAAATGAACGGGGAACCTTAAACTCTGGTTGAACAAGGATGACCAAAAGAGGCAATTTCTCAAGACTTTGGAACCATCTCTGTGAAAGAAGAGCTGCAATATATATTGCATGTTGTCATGAAGATGGAAAATCGCCACTTCCTACCTGTTAGCTGACTTTGAGAAGCCAGGAGTGGAGTTTCACCGGCCTTATATAAATTTTTTCGGAATAACAGACGCCAGGGGGCAGAACAGAGCCATGACAAATGGACACTGCTTCCCCCACCAGCCCATAATATGGAGAGCTGCAATGAGTAGAGAACTTCCCATTGAAAGAATGTTTAGCGAGGCCGATGTAAAATGCCACAGCAGCTTTTTAAAATCTTGCAAACTTTATCTTGTGGGCGACACAACATATCTTGCCTATGAATGATGTAAAAAAAATTTGTTTAAAAAAATCTTGCATACCTATGACGAAACAACAAAAACCATCCCGCCTTCAGAAACTATTTTGATGATGGGCATTGGGGTGAAAAAGAGGAGCGCTCAACAATTATGAGAGCAGACACTGGCACAATCTGTAAGGCACTGAACTGAGAGAGGAGGGAGCGTGTGTCACAAAAACTTCCCACGGGGCCTGGGAAGAATTGCAAAGGTCGGTGATGTTGTTGCCAACTGGTTCAGGAAGGGGTAACTTTTCCCATCATGCTACGCCTCAGGCTGGATCCCAGACAGGGTCGATTACTCCTCACAAGCATCTCTCCTGATCTGCTCCGCAGGGAGGGAAGTCAGTGTAAGAGATTTGCTACTGTGAGTCAAAAGCGCCTGGCAGCGGATGAACGAAGGTGAAGTTTTCATGAAAAAAGGAAGCAGAGAAAGTAAGCAGGAAGTCCCTGATGACTAAACCAATATCTGTTTTACACACACACACACATAAACAGACACGTAGGAAGGAGCCTCTCATGCAGGGAGGGGTGGAAGATTCAGGAAGTTATTCAAAAAGCAACCATTCAGCGTGCAATATTTTCTAGGAAGACACGTTCAGATGGGCACTCGCTGTTGGATTTCTGCCTGATAAACAGGCGAGAAGCACCTGGGACCTCAGGTACCCTTGGATCCATCATTGGCCTGAACAACACCCAGTTGAGTTGCAGAAACTGAAGGTCTATGACAACTCGCCTTGGCCAATTCATCACAGCCAACCTGCTGAGGCCAACTCACCACAGAACAATTCAATGCGGGATTAGATCCTTTTCTTATTCATCAAAGCATTACAAAAGCTGTTAGTCATAGGAATATTTTCCTTTGATGGATGAAAGAGAATAACGCTGACAAAAATGTGGCCAACAACAACAATCGGAACTGAGAATCCTGTGGCCAGTTCCCTCCTCCCCCCACCCCCGCAATGAGTTGACCAAGGCAAGTTGGCCATGGCGAGTTGGCCACAGAGAACTGGCCACGGCAAGTTGACTGTGATAAATTGTCCATTCCGTTGAAGCCTTGATTAATTAAAAGTAGCCAACTGAATAGCCACCATGGCTGTTTATGCCCAGATAGCCAAATACAGGTTTGGCCTCAGGGGCATAAGTAGCAAGCCCCATGCTAAGAGTGGCCCAATCTTGGGGAACAGAAGGTATTACGAAGAATAGATCTCTGGGCATTATAGAGAGCAGGAGGAAACATCCTAGTTCAGGGGTAAGGGAACCTGGCTCTTTTATCACTTATGGACTATGGGAATATACAAATGTAGGATATATTCTTTATATATTACATTAGAGTCCCATCCAAGTCAAAAATTGATTTCCCCCACAACTGAAAAACCAGTAGGCCAGGGAAGGGGAATCTTTTGTGGCTCACTCAGGAATTCTGGGAAGTGAAGTCCATAAGTGATAAAAGAGCCAAGTTCCCCAACCCCTGTCTTAGAGCAATGATGGCAAAATGTTTTGGGCTTGGTGTGTCAAAAATTCAGAAAATGCTTGATGGTGCTGGTATGTTTCTCACACACCCAAACAAAAGAGAAATAATTCTTTACCTATTCGCTGAAAACGTCAGGTGTTGGTGAATGCTGACATGTCAGCCAACATGCTATAGTGTGTCACCTGTCAGACATGTGTGATAGGGCCACCATCAATGTGCTGGAGGATCCTGGCAGAGAAACCCCAAGGATTCACTTTTTAAAGCGCATGACTTTTTGCGCACTCTGGCTCTTCTCATATTTCCAGAAGTCAAACTTGTTTACATTTTGTTTTCATAAATATTTCATTAATATTTTTGGAGAAATGCAATTTGCTTCCTAGGAACGCCTCTCTCACCCCCCAAGTTTACTGTGAGCTGCTGTTAAAGGGCTGAAACCGCAAAGTCAATAGAACCAATGAGCCCTTTTCGTTGTATTTTTAGCCAAGGTGGCAACGTACTTGTTTTCCTTTTGGGATCGGGGAGAAAACTTCGTCTCAAGTTTGTGCCGGAGCCTGGAATTGACCAAGCAGTTCTTGGGAGTTCTGCTTTTCCTTTTCCATTGCCGAGATACAGAGCATGCCACAAATGTTGATTTGAATGGAAACAGCTTCTTTTCCAAGGTTGCAGCTTGGTGCAAAGGCTGCTTTGGAAGGGACAGAGTAGAGTGGGAGGAGGAGGAAGAGGTGAGGAGCTTTTTCCCTGATTCAGTGCGGAGGCAAAGGGAGAACGTGCAGCTACTGGCATCCAAAGGCACCATTTGTCTGACGCACACGTGAATTTCCCATCTGTGGAACTGCAGATGTCCCTCTGTCCATCTCTACTGGCATAATACCATTGGCCATCCCCATTGCAAATTCGACCCTTGCTCCTCTTTTCATTCATTGCCAGTGTTCTCCAAGGAAATGGGTATAAGAATTTGAAGTCCACCAGTCTTAAAAGTTGCCAAGGGTTGGAGCCCCCTGTCCTAGCTGATGGCTCACCACCTTTAGGAAGGATTTTATGCACCTTGAGTCTCCTTGAATGGCTCCTGAATCTCTGTAGCTAACCCTGATGATGTTGCTCAAGTTGCCCTCTTCATCCTGGACCCTTTGCGGAAAGTAGTATTAGTCTGGGGGTCCCCCAAACAGAGTATGCAGGGTAATATGGTCGAATTTCCTGCAACAACACAAATTCCAAAGGTGCCCTTAGCCAGGTCAGATGCATCTTCTTTGCTATTTATTTATCCAGATGCTGGTGACTTTGAACCCTTTGCTCCCAGCTCTTCCAAACTCCCTCGGGAGACGAATCTTCCATTAAGAGCATCCCCAGTAGAAAGTCTCCCAGTTTCTCCTGCTATAAAATCACCCAATCTGTGAGTATTTCCGTGGAATCCAGTCCTGGAACCACAACCCCACCCGCCCGTGGAGGTTGCCTTTTGGAAACAGAGAGGGGGAAGAAGACGGAGCAGGGCAAAATCCCTGGAAACGCTGCATCCCAAAAGGAAAGCTCATTTAGAAGACCTCCCTGTGCAACAATTGTTAATTTTAGAAACAAGCACAGCGTAGAAATCGGAGAGAAGAGAAGAGAGAATTCTTTCCTGGCCAAGCGTGATGGAACCGACAAGGAATTTGTCTTGGTGCAAATGCTCTCAGTGGACATAAAGCAAAATTTATAACCTTTTCCTCCAAAGTGGTTTTCCCCTCCATTGCCCATCCATCACTCAAGAGGGCCGGAAAGGGGCACCCAAAGGGCATCAGCCAAGCCCAAGGAGAGTCTGAACTTAGCCCCCGCCCCAACTTCCCCCCAAATCCCGGCTCCGAGGCAGGGGGCTCTTCCAAGGGAGCCTTGCAGGGAGGGGGCGCCCAGCCGGGGGGAGGGCAGAGGAGGAGGGGCTGCTGCCGGGCGGAGACACGGCCCCCCCCCCTCCCCCCCCCCCCCTGCGCTGCCCGGTCTACCCTGCAGGCAAACGAGCGAGCGAGCGCCGCCTGGCCGGCCCCGCACAACTCCCGGCATCCCCTGCGGCCAAGACGGCGGCGCCACGCGCGGGGCACGCCGGGAGCTGTAGTTCGGCGGGCGCCGGCTCCCCTGCGCGGCGGAAAGGTGAGCGGCAGCGAGCGGCGGGCCGGGGGCGGCGGCGGCGGGGAGCCCCCCCCCCAAGGCCGGCGAGGGTCTGCCTCGGAGCCCCTTCCTTCCGCGGCCTGGGAGCAGCAGCAGGCCCGAGGCCCGGCCAGGCCCTCCCTGCCTCGGAGGCGCCGCCGCCCCGCTGGGGAGGGCCCTCCGGGCGGGGAGGATGGGCTCTGGAGTGTGGGAGGGCGGGTCCGGGGTGGGCCTGGGCGGGCGGGGCTTCTGCGGAGCCCCCCCAGCCTTCTTCTCCCGCCGCCTCCCCCGCAGGCCCCGGTGCAGCTGAGGCCGCCTTCCTCCTCCCCGTCCTCGGAGCCGCCATGGCCCTCTCGCCCGTCCAGGTGCCCGGCATGCAGGTGAGTGGGGCCGGGGAGGGGGTCCCTGCCCTGTTGGGGGGGGCTGAGCTGCCCGGCAAGGGGGCGCGGGGGGGCTCGGAGGGGGGGGGGGGGGGGCCCCCCCCCCCCGGGGGGAATTTTTGCAGGGGGGGGGGGGTCCCTTTGCAAGTCTCGGGTCCAGGAATTGCACCCCGGTTTCCTTGGGGGTCCTTGGCAAAGCCCAGGTGGCAGGGGGAGGGGGGGGAAGGGGGGGGGTCCTGCTGCCAGGCTGGGAGGAAGGGAAATCCTGGCAAGCAGACCCCCCCCCCCAATGCAGGAGGGAAAAGGGGGGGCTTCTTTCTCGGGTGTTTTCCTCCATTGAAAAGGTTTGGGGGGCTTCTTGGAAGACAAAGCCAAGGCAAGGCAAATTTGGGCTGCATTGGGTCCCTTCGCTCGCCCCTTCCCCCCAAATCTGACCTTGCTCCAAAGGCAAACAAGCTTTTATTTTCTGCAATGCCCCCCCACCGAAGGGCTGGCGAGCAAAAGCGGACACCACCACCACCTCCCACCACCCCCACCCCCAAAAAAAGATACGGTCCCAAACTCTTCCCCAAAGTGTTTGGATGCAAAGTTCAGGCTTTGGGTATTTTTCCAGATGGGGTTTTTTTTTTTTTGGGGGGGGGGGGTATCTTATGCAGAATTTGTTTATAACCAGGACATCCTAACATTCTTCCAAGGCCGAATTTCTAAACTTGGGTGTTAAAGGTTGTTTTAAATCATCGAACATCACATTTCATTCTTCTGTTCCTGGCTGAATTCCATCTCGTTTTGCATCGTATTTATGATAAAACAGGATCAGATACCCAGGCGGGAAAAAGCCGGGATTTCTTTACTCATGCTTTTGTCGCTTTTGCATGCATGCAACCTAGCATTAGAAATGTAGTTTGTTCAGAAGCCTTTTATGCAGCTTTAATCCACAGGACTCTTTTAAGGGCCGGGCAGCTGAATTAACCATTGTTTATAATAAGGCAGGAAAGAAACTATCATCGTCCTGACTAGGGGGAAGGGGGGGGCTGGAATAATGAGAGTGCATTTAGGAACTTCCAGGTCAGGGACTCTTCATAAATATGGCATATCATGATGAGGCCTCAAGTCACGTTGTCTTTCCTCCCCTTCAGCTTTTTATGTGCAGCTCATTTCCTCATCCTATGAATGATGATTTGCTACTTGGAGGTGTGTGTGGGGTCTCTTATAACCACCCAGGCCAAGGATCTGCTCCGTGCAAAAATCCAGAGTAAACCACCCCTGACAGACAGTTGACCTCCTTCTGCTTGAGCTCATCCAGCAAAGGGAAGTCCATGATCTTTCTTGATAGTTGGCTTCCCCATCAGGCTCTTAGGAAGTGGCAGCTGTTTTTTTTTCAGGATGTCCACTTGGAATCTGCTTCCCTGTCCTTTTGGGTCCTTATTCCGTGTTCTGGGACGATCTGAGGACAGGCTTCGATGTCCTTTGTGGACAGGGTTGGATGTCCATTGTAACATCCCGATAGCTGCTGCTAAGTTGCTCTTTGTTCTTCTCTTCTCAAGGTTAAACATTTCTAGGGACTCCTTTCTGTCTTATTTTCCAGTTCCCTTGGCCATTTCTGGATCTATATCAGTTGGTGTGAACCATTTGTGTGTGTTTGTGTTGCTGAAATCTGAACGCAGTGATCAACATGGAGTCTGATTAATGCAGCATCAAGAGGGACTTCCTGTGTTTTCAGAACTTCTCTTCTGATGAGGCAGTCTAAAATTCCATTTGCCTTTTTTGTAGCCATACCACATTACTTCCTCATACTCAAGTCTGTAAGCCACCCCTTTTCCTAGACAAGTATCGTCTAGTACGGTGTCCCTTTTTCTCTACCTGGGCTTCTGATTGTCAGTTTCCTAACTTGGAGCAGGGTCTTTGTTAAATTTCATGTTGGCATCTTCAGGCCCTTTCTCCAATCCATCAAGATCATTCTGAATTTTATTGCTGTGGTCTAAGACAGGGGTCTCCAACCTTGGCAACTTTAAGCCTGGAGGACTTCAACTCCCAGAATTCCCCAGCCAACTTTGCCAATTCTGGGAGTTGAAGTCCTCCAGGCTTAAAGTTGCCAAGGTTGGAGACCCCTGATCTAAGATATTAGTTACCTCCCTCAATGTTGTGTTATCTGCAAATATGATAAGCATTCTCCCTCCACTTCCTTCATGTGATTAATAAAAATGGGCACAGCCTGAGACTTAACCTTTTGGTATCTCACATGGTATTTCCTTCTAGTCTGAGGAGGAACAAATTATGATAAATGCTTTTTGAGGCACTGTGTGCTTTTTGAGCTAATTTTTGAGCTGTTCATTTAATTGTCATGCCATCCATACTCATCTAGTTTGATAGCCACCATGATGCAGGTTTTGTTCAAAGATCTAAGATGAATGTGGGACAATCTATTATGGCAGTTATCAAATCTTTGAATAAAGTTAGCCTATCAAGATTTGTCCTTAAACCCCTGTTAAGGTTTGGTAGATCATTTGAAGATTGGCTTCAGTCTTCCTCAGAATTGGTGTATTGTTTCAGGATCCCTCTTTCCCAAAGTTTGCCCTTCTCCAACACATGCAAAATAAAAGACGGCCGGCCTGAATGCAGGAAGTAGATGAGTGAAACGGAGTCTGGTTTGGTTCTTCATGTGAATCCACCAAACATCGGTGTATTCGCTCGTATTTGAATAGATGTGAAGGTAGCAGATTGCCAGTCAAGATTTCCAACCTTGGTTTGGGCCTGCTGCTTTCCACAACCTAATAACGTTGCTTTGAAAAGAGAATTATTTCCAGTATTTTAGAAGCTGTGGTGGTGTACAAAATGTATTTAATGAAGTTTATCTACGCCTTACTGTACTTGCCCCTCTGAGGTGGCCACAACTTTATCATAGCCGTGCGTGCAGGAAGTGTAGCTGAATCCAGCTCTCTGTTTGCTCAAAGCAGCATGCTGTAAGCGCCAAATACTGAGAAAAGGCCTGTTGGGTTTTTTCTTTCTGCTGAGAATTAGGGCCTTTGAAGCTGCTGATTAAAAGCGATTGTGCCCAGGTCTGCTCAGGTTCCACAAACGTTGAACACTCCAAGAACTTTTCCAGTGGGCAACGCTTGACATGAGAGGCACCAAGAGGATCTGGAACAAGCACAGAGAAACAGGCATTTTTGTTGCTGCTTTCTGTGGAACATTAGAGTTGGTAGGGCCCTGTGATCCTTCAGGGAGCGAGCGATTGTTTATGACACGGCTATATTTACATCCGTGTTTTAACATGTAGACAGTTCGGTTCAAGTTGGGGCAGGTTGATCTCTGCGCTTCCAACTGTATTATCAGGGTTAATGCACATGTTGAGTTTGGCACCACTGAGCTTTGCCTTCTACACCCCACCTGTCCTCCCTCCCAAGGTGAAGCTGGGGGGGAGATTTGTGCGCTGCTTCTGCCCTGGTTCGACAGTTCCAGTTGGCTGAACCGATGGACTAAAACATGTCCAAGGAGCCTGGGATTGCAAAGCTCGGTGCATCAAAGTGGGAGAAATGGAGAGTAATGGGATTTCTGGCATGTAGGCAGCAATGATATCCAAGATTGATTGGCAGGCCATGATATCTCTGCCAGCTCCTTAGAATTATGTACTTTTCTAGGAATAATGTAGTCACAGTGAATTAATGTGTGAGGTGACATACCACCCCTGGTTGAAACAGTCTTCTAAGCATAGATGAAGTCTTAACTTTGGTGTATCTTGATTGCCAGCTCTTCTGACAATCAGTTCATTTTATATTGGTGCTATATAAAACTCTTTTCAATGTTCAGCATTAGCTGAATTCAGCTAAAATACATCTTTGTGGTCTTAAAATGTACACTGACAAATATGGGAACTTGACATAGACAAAGTTACTTGATCAGAAAGTACTTTTAAGCTGATCATATTCTCCTCCTGAAATTTCTCTTCCCCCTCAAAAGCATTGCATATATATCTCTAATCAGACATGCGATTCAATTTATTTTTTAATCTGCAGGAAAATTAATAGTCCATTACAAATTCTATTAATTTAAAAGATTGTGGCAGAATAGCAAAATAAAAAAGAGTGGATCAAGGGTGTGTGTATAAATAACACAGTACATTTTTCTCACTTTACCTCCTGGACTTGCCAGTGAATAAATACCAGGAATTTCCAGGCACTCCTTCAATGTTCAGATTTTTAAAATCTGACCTTCTGTTTTGCCCAAAGTTTCTTTTTGTGAATTATTTTTATTCTTGGGCTCTTCATAACCTTGTGGGTTCCCTCAAAGCATTCTGCCATAGTGTTAAGATAATAAAAGTACTATTCATGAAGCAGCTCCTTTTTGTTGTTGTTAGATCCTTAACCTATATTGGATTATTATTTAAAAATAAAGTAGGTGATATAAACAATCCTTTCTTCCAAGCATTTAAATTGCTCCTCGTGCCACTCTTCTTCCTGCACGCTCCTCATAAAGAAAAGGGACCATTATATGATTAAAAGATAGGAAAGGATTTGGCCACTTCTAATTATTGCCATTATTGAAGCCTGTTCACTTATCCTGTTACTTTGTTCTGGATTGTTTGTTTTCAGGAAGTGTAAACTGATCTGAAATTCAAGATCCCTTAATGGTTTCATGGAAGTTAACTCTGTGGGAAAAATGGGAGCATTGCAAGCCTTTGGACTGGCACAAGATACCTTCAAGCAGAAACGGTGGCAAAATTAGCCACCAGTTTCATTTCTTTCACACCAAGCTGATTGCAAATATTTGTATTTTCAGTTTAAGGTACATTCATTAGATACATTCATAATTTTCCTTCTATGACAACACAGCAGCTTAGCCCTGTCCCACTGCACTTACGGATGCAAAGAGGATGTAAAACGTTAAAAAAAAGCTTGCCGTCCGTTGGAAAACGCGATGCATCCGTTGTGTACTCATTGCATACGTGTTTCATACGCTCTATCCGTCGAGCATCCGTCCACTGCAATTTCATCCGCACAAGAAGTTTTGAGCTGCACAAAACTTTGTGAACGGATGAACTTTCCGCCACGTATGATGTACATCCGCGACATATGAGCAACAAACGTTCTATGTCCGTTTATCATCTGTTAAACATCCGCTGTATCCTCTCTGCATCCTCTGGGCATCCTCACAACTCACATCCGCTGCAGCTGAAAACGGAAAGAGGGAGGAAACAAAAGGTACACGGAACCTCTACATAGCGTTAGTAGCATGGAAATAGAAAGGATGCGCAGTGAACGGTTTGCATCCGATATACATCCGTGTCGCATCCCCTTTGTTTCCTTTAGGCGTACATAATGCATCCGCTTCATCCGCTATGCGTCCACTTCGCAATTCTCCCCCGGAACCCCTTCGGAGGTGTCATCCGCTTCCATCCGCTTCCATCCGCTAGGCTTCCTATGAACATCCGTTAAACATCCCCGCTACGTACTACCCCTGTCCGTTCTTTTCCCTTCTGTTAATGCAAATTTTTGCCACTTTTTGGAGCGGATGACAACGGATGGAGCCACCCCCGAAATTTTGCTCGTCCGCTGTATCCTTTATGCATACGTTTTGCGTCCGTCGGTCAGTGGGACCAGGCCTTAAATGTCAGCATTGCAGGTCTTCCGAATGTAAATAGGGTTTTGCTGGATCTGCTGCTCGAGGGCTCAGGATCTCATTCTGATATTTGGAGCCAGGGTGAGGGAGAGGCCTCCGGGTTTTGCAGCCGTGTTGATCCTTTCCTGGCAGGTGTGAGCAGAGATTCCCTTTGGAAAAAGGAAGGGGTCAAGCAAGTTCAACCCCAGAAACGTAAGATCTGATACCGATTAACCGAATCTGAGCATCTTTAGATACCAAAATATTCAGCAGTGGCCAAACAGGGGTCTGAATCCTGCAATTGAAGTCTGAGGCAATTAAGAGTTGCTTGCTTGGTGCTTCTCAACCAAAAGAACTTTTTAAGATAGGTGGACTTCAATTCCTGGAAAGCTGGGGAATTCTGGGAGTTGAAGTCCACGTCAGTTAAAAGTTGCTACCTTGAGTAACTCTTCTTGCTTTGGCTCCTTTTCCTGGGCTGGAAGCGAGGGAAATTTCTCAAATTTGTCCCTTTGCAACATAAATTTTTAGGCTCGATTTGTGTCTTAGGGAGAGGACTACCTCTGTTCAGCAATAACGCTCTTGTTCGGGTCCTAATATCGCAGGCCCCCTGCAGAAAGCCTTGGAATCCAACCAGCATTCCTGCCATTTGTAAAAATAATTCTACGGCTCAGTTCAAGGCTCACTTGGTTTTTCAGGTTTCGCCAGAGTTTAAATTAGCAAACAAATTAAAACAATAACACCCACCCCTCTCCTATTGGGGCCAACTGGAATTCAAAACGGCTCTTGGCCATTACAAAACAGGTTATTTTTAAAAAGCTGTTTTCAAGCTACGTTCTACAGCAGTTATCAAGAAACTGAAAAGCCTGGTCACGGGCATATATCTTCAGGGACATTTAAAAAAAAATTCTTGTAAACTGTTCACATAAAGTGCAGCGTTCAGCATTACCATGCGATTCAATAATGTTGGTAATTATTGCTTAGTTATGACTCCCGAATCTTCTGGAGCAGCAGTTTAAAAACATACAAATAGATGGAATGGGGGAGATTTCAAATGAAATAAGGATAACTTTCAGCAACTCTTTCTCCATTCGGAAAGTAACAGAAATAATATTTTATTTTTTATTTGATTTGATTTGTCCATCGCTTGTAAGATAATAGGTATAAGAATAAACATGAGTATGAATACAGGAAATAGGTACTGGTATATTGGGGATCATACCTATGATGACCCAAAGGGGTGTGGCACAAAAGCAACAAAGTCACAAAAATAGGTAAAGTTCCTTTAATACCTCCAACTTCGCCCCCAATATCCAGTTATCATTGGCTGGAGAAGAAAACTTTCCCAAGAACAGTCTTTAAAGGGAAGAAATTCAATCCGACCCCAAAGTACATATTAATTATAAATAAAAACCAACACAAACCATGCTGCAGCAATTAACGAGACAGGGCAGGACAAGGAATTTCAGACTTCAAAAGATAACGAAACACACACAATTGGGAGGATGCCAGAACTCAGATAAGACTTGACAAACCAAAATAATTCATGCTTTGCTTCCAGCAAGGAGCTCTGCGCAAACAACCTCTTTACCCTGTTTTCCCAGCTGCAGATAAGGAAATCAGGGCCCTTTTCTCCCCCATAACCCCTGTTGCTCCCTTCTCCCTTACTCCCTGCATGCCCTAGGATGAAGAGTGGGTGGGCCTGGGTCTTCCTCTGAATGCCCAGCCGGACTGTGCCCTTCCCCAGTTTCCTCCCCAGCCACCGGAGCCACACTCCCACTCCCTGTCAGCTGCTCTCCCTCGGAATCGGATTCCAACAGGGGCATGACCCATCTTATAAGTGGTGAAATCAGAGGAAATAACAGCTGGGATGTTTCCTGATCTCTCTTAACCAAAATGCTTACTTCAGAACTGGATCCCACTGAAATCCATTCACAATGGCAGTCCTTAAACAGTTTCTCCTGAATCTTAACTGGCTGAGAGTTCCCTATTTATCTAAGTCTGCAGTCTCTGGGCGCAATGAAGGACAACCATTTGTCGTACATTTTGTAAGAACAGGATTGCGCTTGTCGTGCTTGCTTTGCTGTCATCTTGATCAAGCTTTGTCAGGAAAAGAGGCTCTTTCACTCTTTGAGTTCCATACTATTCTTGTGTTTGTAACGGGGAGGATCAAACACTCTTGATTAAAGTGTGTCTTCACAAAGGACAGAGAGCTTGGAAAACACAACGCCTTGTTCTCGACTTCAGGCTCAAACAACCTTCTCTGAAAAGCAGCTTTATGCTTCTGTTCAGCCTTCTGAAGCAGCCAGGCTGAGGTTAGTTTGATGGGTGGCTGTGTTAATCCTGAGACTTGTGATCATGTTCAGCTTCACAGCACAACTCAGTTTTGTGTAGGCTGCGCAGTTGCAGCTAACAAGCCGCCTGTCTTGAGGAACAAAACAGGGGAGGAACTTGTGTGCATGTGAGATTTCTGGTTTTTGCTTTGTTTTGTTTTTTAAAAAACCCAGAGAGCTTTAAACAAGTGGATGCAATCAGGGAAATTGTTGAGTTGTTTTACTGCAGGGTGCAACAGACATTGGAATTCAAGAGCTGGTCCAATGTGCACACAATGTGCTAAAGAAGGTTAACCTTGGTAAAAATTGACTCATCGCATGGGCTGAGCCATACGTTGCGTGAACCAATGCATTCAGACGTCATGGAGGTAGAATGGTAGAGGACAAGTCTTGGCTGGCTGGATGAGGAATTCTGGGAGTTGCAGTCCACAAGTCTTAAAGTTGGCTAGATGGAGAAACAGTAGACTAGGTCAAGGGGTCCCCATCCGTGGCCATTTTAAGCCTGGAAGTGTTTCAGCTCCCAGAATTCCCCAGCCAGCTTTGCTTTAACCCAGGGGTCTCCAACCTTGGCACCTTTATCTGAGAGTTGAAGTCCACCAGGCTTAAAGTTGCCAAGGTTGGAGACCCCTGGACTAGGTGATCCTTCTGGTCCCTTCCAACTCTTATCATTTATGTCTGGCTGGGGAATTCTGGGAGTCGAAGTCCACAAGCCTTAAAATTGCCAGGGTTGGGCACCCCTGTTGTAAAACAAGAGCGCCCTCAATCCTCTTGCTTTCTTGCTCATTTTGAGTGTTTCCTCCGAGTCCCCGGGGCCTCGGGAGAAGTTTTAAGAATGCAAATGTGGCTTGTCAATGCCTCCAGATCCGGTCTGGTCTGAATACTAGATTAGTTCATGCACTTATGTTTCTTTCAACTGGGCGCAATCTTTTGCATAGAGCTGCCATTGCTCTTTTAAACAGGATTTTCAGAGGCGGCTGTTCTAAAAATACACAACGTTCTGGAAATTCCTGCTTGACTTACAAATGCCTGGAACCAGGGGCATTGACCAGCTAGGTGATGTTGCCTTGGAAAAATGTGCTCGCTTCTGAGATGTTGGAGGTGCTCTCTGTCAGAGCCTCTTGACGGTCTTGCAAAGGCCTGTTTGTGTACACTGAGTAGCCTTGGCCAGTTGTGCCGGGACAGAGCCCAAGAAGTAGGAATGGAAATTTCCATCTGGGGATGGAGCTTTTCCAGCAAGAAGGGAAGGCTGCCGTCTGGGTAATTATCAGCTGGTTTCTTAAAGAGAAACAATTAGGCAAGCAGGAAGCTGTTGCACCACACATGGGTGCTTGTGCATGAAAAGGACAATTTAGAACATGTTGCAGGAAAAGAGGCTCTTTTCAGCAAGGCTGGGATTCCAGAGGCTTTGTGGAGGCCCCGAGCTGCAGCCGCTGTGGCATCATCGGTAGGGCCCCGTTCTTCAGCCAGCACAGAGCTGGAAAGAGTAGAGCACAACCCTCACGGTCCACAGCTAGTATCTTACAACAGGAGTCTCCAATCTTGGCAACTTTTAAGACTTGTGGATGTCAACTCCCAGAATTCCCCAAGTCGCCATGGTTGCAGAACCCTGCTTTAGACTCAAGCAGCAACTTTCTGGGAGCAGGTTTCACTAACCTGCAGCCCCTGAATTCATCTGGACTGCCCGGTGGGCCATTCTAGTCTAGTCCTCTTTTTCCATGACTTGGTGTGAGCCCCCAACTCGGCATCCCTAGAACAATGTCCTTGAAGTCCTCATCAAGGTCCTTGCTTTTCTTTTGTCCCTTACCTGGACAAGCCAGTCTTAATTTGCTCCATCCACCATTTTTATTCTGAGGCATTCTTGGAAATGGGGATGTAGAAGAGAAGGCAGAGCTAAGGAGGGCAGAGTTAAGCGTGTCCTCATTTTAGAATTGTTGCGCTCCCACAAGTCCAACCCCCTCCTGAATTCCGTTCATCCTTCCCCAGTGCCAGTTTAGTACTGAAATTTACTTGGCCATGTTCTTCTATGTAGGCTTGAATAAATCATCTATAAAGGTTGTCCTCTACTTACAATCACAATTGAGCCCAAGATTTCTGCTGCTAAGTGAGCCATTTATTGAGTTTTGCCCTGCCTTATGTGACCTTTCTTGACACAGGTGGCAGGTGAATCATTGTAGTTGAGAAGTTAGTCACATGGTTGTTAGCTGAACCTGGCTTCTCCGTTGCCTTTCTCTTCAGAAGATCGCCAAAGGGGAGGGCATGATACCAGGACACATCATAAATATGAGTCAGTTCTGGATTTTGTTCTAGTGACTGCAGGGATGCTGTGACAGTTAAGCATGAAAAACGTTCACAAGTCTCTTTTTTTCCAGTGCTGTTGCAACTTTCAAACAGTCACTAAATGAACCATTGTAAGTCGAGGACCGCCTGTCCCTCAGCCTTACAAACGGTCTTTCGTGCCTGACCATGCTTCGCGTTGGCTTGCTTTGCCATTGACCAACATTGCCTTTGGTTCATTACCAGATACTTTCTGAATGTTTAAAAAAAGGCCAGGTGGAGCCAGGGTTGCCAGAGGGGTCCTCAGGCAGGAGGTGCCCGACAGGCTGTGGCCAGGATCCAGATCTTCCCATCGACTCTGTTGGCTAATTAGAGGGAGCCAATTAAGGGAGGAATGTTCATGGTGACACTTCAAAAGAGAATTAAAGCCTTTCTTACCACATTCTGGAAGTCTGACCTCTTCTCCCCCACCCCGGGGTATGTTTTGTCTTCCAAACTTCCAAGGAGTAAATAAAAGTCATATTTTAATAATCCCTTGCGGGGTGGAGTCTGGGCAGCTGAATGGAGTTAGCAGAGTGTTTTAATGGCCAGGTGCCCTTCCTGTCACCAGTACGGAGGTATTTTTTCAGCAGATATATTCTCAGTGTTCCCAGAGAGAAAAATATCTGCCTCTACCTAGGATCGAGTTCACAGCCTCCTGATAGTGAGGTGAGAGCTTCACACGTCTAGGCCACTGCACCACTCTAAGGAGTAAATTAAAAGTGAATGTCTTGTTTTTTTTTTTAAAGGGCTGTTGCGCGCTTGGCTACAGATTCTGAGATTGCGCACACAATTGTTCCAGGATGAGGAGTAGCTCCTGTGTAGGTTTTCAGGAAGACAGACATCCCCCCCACCCCGCAATGTCTAGCGACGCCACAGTTAAAATTTTCAGCCGAGCTTGAAGTCGGTGGGTGCCTTCAAATGTTGCTTCACGGTTCCGGCGATTGCCGTAATTAAATCATGAGCCTCGAGCCCAGCTTCAAAAAAATCCAAAAGATTTATTAGCAGCAACATGCTGTCATTATCCTAAATGAAGCCGACTCTGGCATACGTGACTTACAGTCACCTGTAACTCTGTTTCTCTGCTCCCCCCCTGGGCGTGTCATAAATCAGATTCTCCAATAAAGCACATTCACAGGCTGGGTGTGAACAATCATGTTCTCCAATGAAGGATTTTCCGAGGGCAGAAGATCCGGTAGCCTAGCCACAATCTTTGTAAGATAAGAGTGGAATGTGCTTCTGGTTTTAGATTGCCGTATTGTTCCTTCACATCCCTCCCCCGGGTTCATGGCAACTCAAAAACAGGCCTAGGAATGTTTTACGAGTTGACACGTCAGTGCCCCCCTTGGCTCCCCTGCAGAACCACCGAGCAGATCCTGAGGGGCTTTTCACCAAGCTGGAGCGCATCGGGAAGGGCTCCTTTGGAGAAGTCTTCAAGGGCATCGACAACCGGACGCAGCACGTGGTGGCCATTAAAATCATCGACCTGGAAGAAGCCGAGGATGAAATCGAAGACATCCAGCAGGAGATCACGGTGCTCAGCCAGTGTGACAGCCCTTACGTCACCAAGTACTACGGCTCCTACTTGAAGGTAAGAGGGGCCTTCGCTCCGGGCTCCATCGGGACATGGCTGGTTTTGCAGGGAGGGACCGAGTTGGGGTGTCCGGAAGCCACAAAGAGGGTGGAACATTGTGCGCCCTGTTTACCTTTTCTTGGCTGGGTTTGGAGGGAGCAGGAATGCTTTACCTTCAAACTCAGAAGGGCAGCAAACGTTTTCTCTCCACACCTGGACTTGGCTCACCCTGTTTATTCCAGGTGTGTCCCAAATATGCTTCAGTTCAGATGTGACCCATCCAACGTCCTCCCTGCCCTGTTTATGTATGAACTTCTAGACTAAACCATCAAAGGGTCCAGATTCCATAGGATTTTAATTCTGATAGATTAACAGAGTTGGAAGGGACCTTGTAGGTCATCCAGTCCAACCCCCCCACCCAACACCATTTCTGACAGATGGCAGTCCAATCTCTTCTTGAAAGTCTCAAGTGATGAAGCTCCCACAACTTCTGAAGGCAAAACTGTTCCACTGGTTGATTGTTCTCATTGTTAGAAAATTCTCCTTATTTCTAGGTTGTTGTTCAATTTCCATCCATTCTTCCTTGTCTGGCCTTCAAATGCTTTGGAAGATAGGTAGACCCCTTCCTCTCTGTGGCAGCCCCCCCAATATTGGAAGATGCTCTCCTGTCTCCCCTGGTCCTTCCCTTCCCTAGACTAGCCAGGCCCAGTTCCTGCAACCATTGTGTTTGAGCCTCCAGTCCCCTAATCATCCTGGTTGCTCTTCTCTGCACTTTTTGTAGAGTCTCAAAACCTTTTTTCTGGGAATTGCAATACAGAGAGTTTTTCTTTAACGCCTAAATTGTGTCAGAATCCCCAAAATCATCATCAGAATTGCATCTGATTTCTGCTGCGGGTGGAAGACTGGGATGGGGAAAAAAGGAGATCCATTTTTGCCTCTTTTCTGACGAACAAACATGGTTCAGAGACTTCTGAATAAGCCACAGACTAACACATTTCTGCTCCTCAGAAGACCGAACGTGCCCTCCCTTCCACCTACCCACGTTAAACATTCCTGGCCCGTAACGGTGGGCCAAGCGGCTCCTTTAGATGCCAGGGGGCAAAAGAGCCACACCCAGTCCCAGTTTACACTGGCAAATTCTCAGAGGTGTTTTTGGTGTGGGGTGCTCTGAGCCACCCTGTACCCCCACAAAGGCGCCTGTGTTCCCAGTCCTTCCCTTGCTAGCACAGATGAGGAAAGTGCTAAAAGTAGCAGCACAACTACCTCTCCATTTCCAGCCTCTGCAGGGTAAATGCCCTGTGTTGTGTGTGTGTGTGTGTTTGCCTAACAAAGCGAACTCTGTTCAGGAGCTGCTCTTCCAGCCACAACATGCCTGGTTTTCCATCCGTCTTGAGGAAAGGCTGCTGGGTTAAAACTCGCCCCTAACGGAGGCTCTGGGTGGAAAGTCGCCCCAGGTCTTCCAACTGGCATGACTGGTGGGCTTCAGGGAGCAAGGAAGGAGGTGGGTTTCTCTTACAAGCCCCTGCACCCAGAGGCCTCTTCTCCTTCCAAGGCAGAGGTGGGGAAGCCTGGCCCCTTTACGACTTGTGGGCAGCTCAGGAATTCTGGGAGTTGAGGTCCACAAGTCGTAAAGGGGCCATCATTCCCCACCCCTGTTCTCAGGCCTTGATTGGCAGCCTCTCGACTAGGGCAAGGGTAGCACCCCCCCCCCCATATATGGACTGTTTATCCAGGGGCCTGGGCCGATTTGTAGCTTAAGACGGGCGCCCCTTTTCTGAAACTCAGAAATGCCTTCCTCCCCAAATGGAAAGTGGGAGGCTGATAAGTTCCCACCTAAAAATATCCTGGTTGACTCCTGGTGTAAATACTCCAGGGGTGAAACTCTTGGGATCCCAGCAAGGCTCTTTTTAACTACAAATTAACTACCCGTCACAGAGCAGCTCTACTGGAACGTACACAAAGGTTTCCTTGAAGGGCTCCTCCAAAATTACACGTCCTTCTTCGTGTGGTTCTTCTGAAAAACCCCGGTGTAATTTACAAAATCGCACAATGCAGCCGGTAAAATCGTCCCACTACAAATTTCCAACACCATTTTCTCAGAGTGGCAGCTGAGAACCTATAACTGGCATTTAAAGTACGAACAGGAGTGGTGAGAACAAAAGTGGCAAAACGAACGTGTGAACAAATGGCTTGGTGAAGGGGCCCCAAAGAGGACCCCAACCCTACTTTAGGGGGCAGGCAACTGTGGTGCAGAAACCCGGTCTCAAGCTGGTTACAATTCAACAGTGAAACCGGTTTGCTTCCAGAAGTTGCAGGTGCTTCCTCCCTGGAGGTTTTTAAGAAGAGTTTGGGCAGCCACTTGTCTCAAATGGTGTAGGTCTCCTGCTTGAGCAAGAGGTTGGACTAGAAGACCTCCCAGGCCCCTGTTGGTTGTTTGCAGACATTTACATCACCAGTGTGAGAGAACGCAAGGTTTACTCTCTGATTATGTGCAGTCGCTTGCCCTTCCAGTCTTGGTGTGGGTTCCTCACTCACTGATGAGGTTACCTGGTTGGGTAATGAAATGTCTGCAAACAAACAAACCAAAGCACAGGGAAGACCCCCAAAGTTTGTTTTTTGTGTCTGTGGTCACAGTGGATCTTTTGTTGTGTTCTTCCCTGCTCAGTGCTATTTCCAGGTATATTGCAACGATAGCTCCTCTCCACACAAAAATTCCACATTGTTCCTGCCCCCTTTTCCCACTTTCCCCGATCCAGAAAAATCAGGAGGGAAAAAAAGCTAACTTTTCCCCTGCATTCCCTTTTAGGGCACAAAGTTGTGGATAATAATGGAATATTTAGGTGGGGGATCGGCCCTCGATTTGGTAAGTATTTCAGTTACTTTATGAGCTTCCTTGATTTGTATTGTAAGCTATTGAAATGGATGGTGTCATTTCATGATTCTGGAATTGCGAGTCAGGCCCTCTTAAATATAACCGGTGTTTGAGTGAAGAGGTCATTTCCAGATGTGTGCGGCACTAAAAGATATATCTGATTACTAGCTCGATACCCGTGTTTCGCTACAAAACTATGTGGTCGGGCTTAGTTTTGGGGGAGGAAAATAAGGGGGGGAGGGAATTCTGCCTCTGCCTACCAGCATCCATGGCTATTCATCTGGCTAGCATCCTGTCTGTGAGAGTTGAGGGGTGTTTGGAAACTGAAGCAGTATTTGCTGTATGAGCAAGAAGGAGACAGCAAGGAGCCTGGGCGTGGCTTAGCTCAACTGTCTGTATTAAAGCTGCTTGGTGCTGTGAAACTGAAACTCCTCTGCTTGTTTGTGTTTTGCTTTTGGAAGAGATTCCTTTTCAGGTGAGGAGGGGGAGTAGAACTCCTAAGCATCAAAGCATGTTAATAATAATAATGTAGGAAATACTAAATGCTCTGATGGCCATTTCAAAAAATCCTTTCTTAGTGAGCACCTAGAAGCCAAGAGGAACATAGGTGCCAAATGCCAAGTTTGTAGGCTTGACAGTTCTGGAGATTTTGTGATGATGCCTGAATGGCATTTCGCTTTTATTTATATGCAGATTTGCGTGTAGCCTCAATGTTTGCATTTTGGAAACTCCTGGTGTTTTGTAAAGCTCAGTTAATAGTGGATTGTAACAGCCCATGACTGTCTGCGGTCTCAGGCCACGTTCTTCTGCAGGGAGAGACCTTGCAAGGGTTGTGGTCCCTCACAAAGGCCCAGGGGCAAGGAAGGTTGGCCTCTTGGCAGAAACAAACCTAAGTGCCCTTCCTCAGGAGGGTTGTGAGTGTCCACCGAGCCGCCTTGGTGACTCAGTCCTTGGGCAGGGCCTGGAATTCCTTCGCCCGAGTGGAAAGATGTTTTCTGTTAGCACAGATTTTCCTGCAGGAGCCTCCCGTTGACAAGGGACTTCAGTGTGTCCCTTGTGTGGCTCTGGGGGCAGAAGAACAGAAGTGCCCTCCCTCCGACTCAGGCCGTAAATAAACTTCGGTTAGAATGGAGAGCGTGTTCCTGGATTTTTTTTTCTTTTAGCCAAAGGAAGCCTTGCCGTTATGAAAAACTATCCGTTGCAGTTAATAAATGGAAGGGTGGACTCTTTAAAAAAAATAAAAAACAAATCCGCTTTCCACACACAGAGATGTTTCTGTTGGAAGGAGATCCGGAGAGTTTGCTGCGGGAGCAAACACAGCGAATATTGGAGGCTGCAACTGAGTTGGTGTTTCCATTCTGAGTTCCTGTAAACTGGAAGCCTGAAAGGACCCATTGCTTACGACGCGGCCGTCCTGGTGGCTGCAGTTTAGGAGGGGCTGAGAAAGCAGAGGGCCCAGAGGGTGATGGCTGGTTTTTCCCTTATCCCCCCAGGCCAGCTTGACCACAGGCCCTCAGCGAGATCCACCCTTTTCCTCCCAAGATAATTCTGCCACAGTATTTACATTTAGGCGGCCCAGAAATGTCATTAGTGGGGTTTGAAGCCTGCTTTTATCTCCTTACAATGTCAGCATCTGCTCAAGTTTAGCTTTGCTGGTGCAGCTCTGCCCAGCTCCTGGATGGCTCTCAGTTGTCACCCAGGAGGGCCAAGACCATCTCACTTTGACTGGAAAAAAAGCATTTCTCAGCTCTTTTAAGAGATGTGGACCTCAGCTCCCAGAATTCTCCAGGCCGGCTAGGGTGTTCTGGGGGTTGAAAAGGAGGGAAGTCCTCAGGTTGAGAAACCTTGGGCTAGCAGGAGGCTCCAAGCATGGCAGCTTCAAGACTTGTGGACTTCCACTCCCAGGACTCCTCAGCCAGCAGGTAGAATTCTGGGCATTGAAGTCCACATCATTCATAGTAGCTGAAGCCAAGAGACGGCTGGTTGAGGAATTCTAGAAGTCCACAAGTCTTAAAGTTGTCAAGTTTGGAGAGCCCTGGGCTAGAGGAACTGCCGTCAAGGGAGCAGGAGATAGTCTATCTGCAACACCAAGGAATCGTTTCTTCTACGAGCAAGATCCGGAGGCATCATAGAATAGTACCCTGAATTTTGAGAAGGGGACTTGGTTGGCTTTGCTCTTGGTGGGACTTCTCTCTTGGTGGGCTTTGCTCTGTTTCTTGAGCTTCTGATGGGCTCCCTTGCCACGAGAAGCTCCCTTGGAGACAGAAGTGGCACTTATAGGCAACAGATTCTCACCTTGAAGTCTGATCAAAGATTGTTTTGTACTGTCCCCAACCCTTGCACACGAATAGTATGTTGAGTTGTCCACCCATAGGTGCTTCCCTTGTTCTTGACAAATTCAGAAGTTTTCTTGGTAACAAAGTAAGAGATAAAGCAGAAGACATGAGTTCAGGAGAATAACCTGTTCACTACACCCAGATTTATTTTTGACAATGGCCTAGCTCTCTTTCCAGGTAACTTTACTTTAGTTATGTAGAATTTTTGATGAAGAACCATTTCTGGTTAGGTGGAAATACAGTCTGAATCTCTCTATTGTGCTAAGACCTGTAAAAAGGAAACGAAACAGATGGTTCAGAACCAAGACAAGGGCCTTTTAAAGCTTATAAACTCTGGTTATTTCCTCTCGAGCTCCGTGCTGGGCCTTTCGATGAATTCCAGATTGCTACGATGCTGAAGGAGATCCTGAAAGGGTTGGACTACCTGCATTCAGAGAAGAAAATCCACAGAGACATCAAAGGTGTGGAAAAAAAAGAGGGAGAGGAAAGGCCTCTTTCGGACCACAGGTTTCTCGTCTCGTTAAGTGAAGTCTGTCTTCTCTTTTCCTCCTGGCCAGCTGCCAACGTCTTGCTTTCTGAGCAAGGGGATGTGAAGCTTGCAGATTTTGGCGTTGCTGGACAACTGACCGACACACAAATTAAGAGGAACACTTTTGTAGGAACGCCCTTCTGGATGGCCCCCGAAGTCATTCAGCAATCAGCCTACGACTCAAAAGTAAGCTCCTTTTAGTAGGCCTTGGAGGGTCTCTTCAATTTATATAAGGACATTGGAAAATCTGGTTATAATCCAGAATTGTAGCTCATTGTGTAGTGGGATTTTTTTTTAATACAGGTAATCCACCACTGAGGGCAAAACCAGATCTAGCTAATTCCCGTGGAAACCCACATAATTAAAGTGTAGGATTCACCCTCCTCCTATTAGTGCAGGTCACATTTACCAATTCAATGTGATTGAATTGTTATGAGAAAAAATCTTTGGCTCTGGCAAATACCAGCTGAAGTGTCCTTGGCTCTCATGGTTCATAGTCTTGATGTCTGGAGCCTAAATTCCACCCTGAGTTCTTTGGCAAGCTGAGAAGTAGAAATAATCACAACAGCGTAAGTGCACTTTGAACTTGACTGCCCATTTTCCAGGCTTCCTGTTGACCTCAGTTCCACATAATCTCCTTGCACTTATCCGCTCGGTTCATTCTTCCCCGGGAACAAACGTTCCCACAGTTTATCATAAGCCTGACTGCCCAGGGTATTAAAACTGAAGGGCATTTGCACATAGCCGTAGCTTAAAGATGCTCCAGAAACCCAGAAGAGCATCGACTCAGATCAGGCAATTCAGGTTAAAACCCACAAATTTGAACTTCACTTCGTTCAAAATAGCCAGCCGGGTTCTCTTCTCTGCAGGCGGATATCTGGTCTCTTGGCATCACTGCCATCGAACTGGCCAAAGGGGAGCCTCCGAATTCAGACATGCACCCGATGCGAGTCCTCTTCCTCATCCCTAAAAACAACCCCCCCACCCTCGCCGGAGAATTCAGCAAACCCTTCAAAGAGTTTATCGACGCTTGTCTGAACAAGGACCCGACGTTTGTGAGTGTGCTTTCGGGTATTCCCAGATCTGGGGGGAGGTCCATCTTGTGGGGAAACCTTCTTTAAAAAAATGTATCTCCATGCATCACCAGGCTTGCAGGAGTTTGAAGTCTTCTCTGCACCTAAAACACAGCAGGATAACTTTCAGGCATTGTTGTTGTTTTTGTGGGTTGACATAGGATGTTTCAAACCACACAGGATGCTTGGAGCATGCCAAAGAATGAATCAGAGGCGGTTGAAGCTTAATTTTGAGTCAGATTCTAGATGAAGCATGCAATAAAAGTTTTGTAGTGAGTGTGGTTGGGTTGGCAAAGCTCACACTTCACTCAGAAGTTAATGTAGGTGGACAGCTGTTACAGATCACTAGAAAACATCTGTTGAGCCATGAATGCTGGTGAAAGAACATTAAAAAGTTTAATTGTTGCTCTTGGAGAACTTACTGTTCAGGCCTATGAAAGTTTGGGTCATTGCCCTGGAGTGCAGGAAGAGTAGACTTGTTTAGATCTCAAGGCCTTCTGAGGATTCACTTTTGGGATCTGAACTTCCACAATGGTGGTTAGCATCAACGTTAAATTTTTTTTAATGTTATTTGGGGTGCTGAATGAATTTCCCAGAATGAAAGGTAAATTAATAATAAACAACAGCCAAAAAAAGCAAGGTGTATTTATAAGATCAGGAGTCAACTAGAAGCGGAAAGAGGCAATTCACTGCAGTCAACTCACTGTGGGGCAATTCAGCAATTCAATTTAATTATTTAAAAGAATTAAAACATTATTTTAACTTTTGCCATCCACGTTTCATTTTGTCCCTCCTTTCTTTAACAATTCTATTCCATGATTCTGTTGAAGAAACAATTCTGTTCCTTCCATGTTAGAGGAACTCTTGTTCTGTGTTGAATTGTCCCACAGCACGTTGGCCACGATGAGTTGGCCATGGCAAGTTGGCGTTGACCCAACTAGAAGGCCCCTTGAGAAAGTATGTCTTGAGTGGGTTCTGGAGGAGCCACCTTTCCGCACCCCTGGGCTTTCCTCCCATGGTGAGAATTTGATCTGCCGGTCTTTAGTGGAAGCAGGCCATCCTTTCGATCTCCTGCCCTCGTCCATCTCCAGTGCTTTGGGACCCTGATGGAAAAAAAACAAATAGACGCTCCATATCTTTTGCAGCGTCCCACGGCCAAGGAGCTGCTGAAGCACAAATTCATCCTAAAGAACGCCAAGAAGACTTCTTACCTGACGGAGCTGATTGACAGGTTCAAGAGGTGGAAAGCGGAAGGACACAGCAGTGATGAAACTGACTCGGACGGCTCAGATTCGTGAGTCTGGGTAGTGGGAAGAGGGGCTGAAGGACCAGCTCCATGCACCATGGCGGTCCAGATCAGGAGGGCCTGAGCCCCCTTGTGAAAGTTCCGAAAAAGCCCACCTTGCCTGGTTCTCTAATGGATTGATTGACTTTGCCCTTTCTTGCCTCTCAGCGAGTCTAGCAACAAGGAGAACAATTCCCATCCCGAGTGGAGTTTCACTACCGTGCGGAAAAAGCCAGACACCAAGAAAGTGCAGAACGGAACGGTAAGTTTAGCCGGCATATTTACTACTTCTTCAAAAAGCATCTAAAGGATTTATTCGGCTTTTATCAGACAAGAGAATGAGCCTCTGGGGTTTGTTTATTGCTTACTATCAGTTGTCTATCTCTGCATTATTCGTACTCCAGATATCCAAGAATACCTCTTTAAAAAAAGCCCTCAAAACCTTAAAGCCACCATTCCCATGAAGACATTCCCCGATAAAAAAGGCGCTTTGAGGTTGTTTGTGGGCAAGACTCTCCTCTCCCACCTGGAATTACCAGCTGGGTAGAACTTGCCTGCGGAGGCTTCGGACTTGAGATTTCTCAGGGTTTCCGGGCGCTTGAAAACATCCCTTTTCTGACTTTCTAGGACCAAGACTTCCTCAAAACCTTGGGCTGTTTGACCCTGATCATCAACCCTGTGTTTGCAGAGGTGAGTCTCTTGACCCTTTTGACACCTCCTCCCCACAGCTGCTGCTGAAACCCCTCACCCTGCTCTCTTTGCCCCTCCTCCCATCACCCCCCCCTCAGCTGAAGCAGCAGGACTCCAACAACGCCAGCAAGAGGCAGGCCATCGAAGAGCTGGAGAAGAGCATCAGCCTGGCCGAAGCCGCCAGCCCCGGGATCACCGACAAGATGGTGAAGAAGCTGATGGAGAAATTCCAGAAGTAAGATTTGGGATGAGGGTTTGGGTTTCAGCAGCAGCTAGTCCTTGACTTACGACCAGGATTGCGCCTCAGATTTTCATTTGCTAAGCAAGAAGGAGCTGTTCAGTGAGCTGTTCTTGTCACAGTTGTTAAATTAGTAAACTGGCTGTTAAACAAATCAGGTTTTTCTATGGACGCTGCTTGTCAGAAGTTTGCAAAAGGGGATCACGTGACCCTGGGATACTGTGACCATCATAAATGTGAGCCGTTCTGAATTTCGAGCACTGTGATGACCCAGAGGGGCATGGCACAAAGGCAACACAGATAATCTGTAGGAGTCCCTTTATTCGCTCCAACTTTGCCCCCAGTGTCTAGTTACCTTCTGGGCTGGAGAATACCTTTCCCAGGAACAGCCTTTGGCTGCAGAGATTCCAGTCTAAAACATGGTCAACACAAACTGTATCTATCTTATAGTCCAAACAAGGTAAAATGAGGTAATTAGTCTGACAGGGCAGGAGAAGGAATTCCAGAGGTGAAGGAATGGCAGTAAATCAACCCGGTTGAGAGGATGCCAGGAACGCAAATAACCTAAATCAACACAAGATAATCTCATGTTTGTTCCCAGAAGGCTTTCAGCTTTCATCTCTTCCTTCCCAGGTGTAGCTAATGAAGGGAAGGCCCTTTCCTCCCCCGTAAGCCATGCAACTCCCTTAACAACCATAAACCTTTTAAACTCCCTTAACAACCATAAACCATTGCTCCCTTCTCCATTCCTCCCTGTATATTTTAGGATGAAGAGGGGGTGGGCCTGGGTCTTCCTCCAAACTCCCTCTCTCTTGCTCTGCCCAGCCGGACTTTGCCCTCCCCCAGTTTCCTCCACAGCCAACGGAGCCACACTCCCGCTCCCTGTCAGCCGTTCGTCTTCCTCCTCGGATTCAGACTCTGACAGGGCAGGATAAACACAGGGATGCTGCAATGGTGTGAAACATGGTCTTGAGCCCCTTTTCTTCAGGCCACTGTCACGTCAAATGGCCATGGAACGGACTGCTGTTAAGTAGAGGGCTACCTTTAGCGGAAGACACCCCCCCCCCCCAATAGCTGGGACTCCCTGATGGAATCTCCCCTCCCGGCCTTTTCTCTCTCCCCAGGTTCTCTGCCAATGACTCTTGAGGAAGGACAAGCCCCCCACTCTCCCCCAGGATGCTGTCCCGCCTGGACGCAGTTCCTCGCAGCCCACCAACCCCTCCTCTGGCTCCGCTCGGCTCCTCCTCCTCCTGAGTTCCTTGTGCCTTTCGGGATCATCGCAAGAGATGTTTTTTGATGATCGCGGATTCGGATTTAAGGATTTAACTCCACTCTTTTGTAAATGGCATCCATGTTTTCTGTTTATTTCTTTCCTCTTTTTTTTTCTTTTTCTTTTGTAAAGAACGACTCTTTAATATTTTAGTTCCCAACTTCTCTAATCCAGCTCGAACGAGATAAAAACTGCCTGTGCCGTTTGCTTCTAGGTGCAGTTGGGAGCTCTCAAATTGCCAGGGTGGATTGGCCTCCTCCACAAATCTGGAGCCTTTTTTATTTTTTACTTTTACTTTTTAACTTCGTAGAAAACAACATTTTGGGAGCGTTTTGGGTTGGTCTTCTCCTGTGCCCAAGTTGCAGCTCTCCCCAAGCCCCCCAAAAGCCAGAACTCGGCACATCCATCACGTTGAGGAGCGAAGGCTGCGTGGAAGCACTTCTTCGTTGGGCCCTGTTTGGGCACCACCGTCTTTCTTTGAGCCCCGTGTCGAGCATCCAGTGGCCCCAGCCGCTTCCGCTCACTTGGGGTTTGGCACAGTGTTTTATTTTTGGGGGGGTGCCTCACCTCCACCTGAAAGCAATACATCAATGGTTTGGCCAGTTACCCCGTAACTCCATGTACAGTTTGTACGTGTCCCTTTTGTAGAGCCACACATCCCAGCAGGAGCAGTGGGGTCAAGGGGTCGGGTGTCAAAGAAAACCAAGATGGCAGCGAGGCCCATGCCTCTGAAGCCCCCTCCTCTTTTAATTTTTGTTATTTTAAAAAAAAAACATGCATTGCATATGATGGATGTGGCTGCAGTCACCATTTTGGTTCCCTTGCACCCCCTGACACCACCGCCACCCCATGAAAGAAATGTTCATCATGGTAAGAAATTTTAAAAAGCAATATGGTTGAAATATGGTTTTTGGGGTGGGAGGTTGGCAATAATGGACCCAATTCAACCGAGTTGTTTCTCCTGGAGTAAAATTGGAGAAAAGGGAGAACCTGTTCTGTCTTGGCCGTGTCCGAGCAGTACCTGAAATTGTGTCACCAGCGATTTTGTGGGTGTGGATTTTTTCTTTTCCCTCTTGTAAGATATTGATGGACTTACTTACGTTCTTGAAGTTCTTTACATGCATCAACAGCTGTTTAATTTCCCCCTCCCTTCCAACGTGTATTTTTAAATATCTATTTACCAGTTAATATGCAAATAATTTGAGTTATAGATATTCTTTCACGGAAAAAGAAAAGTACTTTGCAGTACAAGAGGTCATTTTTTTTTCTTTTTCAGAAAAGGTAGAAGAAATTATAAACTTGCTTTCGATTATATATTTATGGTACTGTTGAGATGAGGTTCTCTCTCTTTTTCCTTTTCAACCCAGTTTGTATATTATGCTATTGAAGTGTATTGTATTTCCGTCTTTAGTTGTGGAAGTGTGGGTGTAAATTTATTTTTGATAAAAAGTCTGGATATGTTTAATTTTATAGTTCAGATCTGCACATTATTTTTTTGGTTTTGCACAACCTTCATTTTAAAGGATTTGAAGTGTTTCAGCCAAATATGGAATGGAGTTAAATAAGAGTGCAAACAAGCAGTTATTTTTGTTGTTGTGATTAAAAGTTGCCATTACAACCTTTTCTTTGTAAGGAAGGGAAAAAAAACACAGAAAGATATAAAGACACTGGCAAGAGATGGTGGATAGAAATGCCATGGGCAATTATTTTCAATGGTGCCTACACTGTAAAAAAAAAAAAACCCACAAAGAACTTTTAACTCCCTTTGTTTTAATTTTAAAGAAGTGTTTGTTTAAAAAAATGGTTTCGTTGAAACACCATTAGAAATTTATACCTGAGGGGAGGAAGAAAACCTCTGGACATAGTTTTTGAAAACAATAATGTTACGGATTAAATAAAATATTTTTATAAATGTAGAAGCCGTTCAAGTTGTAAATACAGTTTGATTCAAAGCTTTACAAAATAACTGTATCATCCGAGCAGAACCGCCGCGCTCCTTCTTCCCAGCCTCTGTTAGTTCTGTAAATCTGTTTATAGATGAAGCTTCTTTCACACTTTGGAGGAAGGGGGACGCAGAAAGTCAAAGGGTTTAAAAAAACAAAAAACACAAATAAATATTTAAGTTCTATAATCTTCTGTGGTCCTTGTGTAATTGTGTCCCAGCAAAAACATCCCAGCCAAGGATCAAGCAAGGAGGCAAGTGACATTTTTGCAACCTTTTGGCCCCCATCAACCTTTTTGGGATCCTGGAGAAGAAGTGGGATGTCGACCCCCATAATCCCCAATCTGCTAGGCTGGCCAGGCATTATGGACGATGAAGACCACTGGATCCGAAGGGAGCGTAAGGGGAAGAAGGCTTTTGTTTTCCTGGGTGGCAAATCGCTCCTCGTTGGCTAAGACAAATCACACCTTGAAGAGTAATAGCTCAATCTTGAGAAACTTCAGGAGAGAATTTGCAAAGAAGACACTCAACCTCTGAAACAGTCTCAAAAAGTGGACTTTCAGGTTTGCATGTAAACTGAATTTTTTTTTTAAAAAAGTGTGGCAGATAAGACGGTCTCTGCTGGTCCTGAGTGCCTTGTCCCAGGGTGCTGAGCCAGCTTTTGGGGATTTGAGGGCCAAAAGGGGGATCCCTTTTGCTGAAATCCAACCAGCTGAAGAATTGCAATGGCAGAACAGAACAGGAAGACGTCCTAAAGAAAGGCTAATTTCAAGAGCTGTGGACTTCAACTCCCAGCATCGCTGGCAGAGGAATTCTGGGAATTGAAGTCAGAGGTGGTGAATTCAGCCGGTAGCAGAAATTGTGAGTAGTTCGGAGAACCTGCCAATCCCACCTCTGACTGGCCCCGCCAACCCCATCTCCTCTCTGACTCCCATCAAATCCCAGCTGATCGGCTGGGTCTCCTTTGGTTGCCCTGCATGGGAGAACAGAGCTGGAAAGCAGGCTAGTGGGGTGGGGAGGGAAGGGGGGAGTTTGCAGGATCCTTCCCCTGCCACGCCCACAGAACGGGTAGTAAAAATTACTGAATCCCACCACTGATGGAAGTCCGCCGGTCTTCAAGTGGCCCTAGTTGGACACCCCTGCTCGAAAGAAAATCTTTTGTGGTTTTCCTCTGGCTTAGACAACGCCACGAGTGAGAACTGAGCGCCATCCGCTCAGCATCACAAGCCTTTGAAAGAATCTCCCCAGTCTTCAAAATCCACGAGGGAAAAGTATTAACAAACCAGGACTGGTTTGTCCATGCCCCACATAAACCTGAGGACTGCATGCTGTACAGGTGAGCTGGCTCCGTGATGGGCAGCATCCTATGAATTGCCAGGCTCCGCCCTTTAGGTGGACACCAGGCAGCCTTTGTGCCACTGTGCATTTATAACTGGAACACGTTTTGGCATTACTAGCAACCCCGCAGGCCACAATTGAAAGCTTTTTTTAAAAAAAAACAAAAAACCCCAAAAAGAAAATGGTAGCAATGCTAGTTCAAATCCCAACTATTGACTTGCACCCGGTGCTAGCAAACTTTATTCTTTTTTTCCCCTCTCTCTTACCAACAAGCTCTTTTCTGGACTTCTGAGTCAGTGGTTGATCTGGGAAATCCCCTAAACTTGATGCAAAATTTAATTTGTCCAGTATTATATTTAGGATCCTTTCCCACAAATATGTACTAAATCAATGAAGTCGTCCCTTTATTGGGAAAAAAAAACAAACCCTGATATGTAAAGCCAATCCTGCTTTTCCTTTAACAGCAGTTCCTTGAACTCTGCAGGTTTTTTAAAAATTCACAAATAACCTGACAAATCGGCAACATGCCACGTACTTTCGACCAGTGCTGCTGTTGCTGTTGTGCTGCCTACATAAAATAATTGGAGGTGCTCTCAGGATGATGGATGGTGGCAGCAGGAACCAGGGTCTCCTCTCCCTCCAGCTGGAGGCTCCCCGAGGAGAGGTGAATTCGCACCCGGGGTCTTTGCAGCACCCGCCCGTAGAGGGCATAGTAGTCTGGGAGGAGGTCTGAATCGGAGTCACTGGATTCGGTCCCACTGCCCGTGTAGCGCTCTGTGGCTCGCTGGCCTTGGGGAGGTTCTGGGAAGGGCGGCTGGCTAAGCACGCATTGCAAGAGGTCAACCTTCCTGCTGGTCAAGACAGGGCAGGGTCCGAGAGGGCGGAACTCGGAGCCGCAAGGGAACCGGATGGCTTTGACGTCCGACTGGCTCCAAGATCTTTTGGGGGCCTCCTGAACACCGTAGTCAAAGACATTCTCGTCTTCTTCCTCCAGACTGAGGTGGGTCATGTAGGTGGCCTGGGGAAAGGCCGGAGGCTCCCTCGACTTGGGGTTCCTTGGTGGCTTCATGGGTGCCTCGCAGAGGTTGGCCTCCGCTCCTCTTTCCTCAGCCTGGTCAATGGTGAGGCTTTTGGGGTACAGAGGTGGCCGGTCCACATAGAAGAAAACAGGAGGAGAAGCCACCTCGGAGGGCTGGTGGGATGCTGCCACATAGGGGACATCAGTGTACATCAGCTGCTGCCTTGGGCTCCTCTCTCTCACACTGCTCAGGGAAGGGCTCTTGCTGGTGCCATCCAGCTTGGAGCTGGGCTGGAAAGAGGTCAGGGGGCTCCTTGGCCCGTAGAGACCGTCCAGTTCCCAATCGTGGTCCAATGCCGTGTAGACCACCGGGAAGGCAGAGCTGCTTTGGGAATGGAGCAGCAGCACCGTCGGGTCTGCTTCGGGTTTCGACCTCTCCAGCTCGTCAGCAAAGATGACTTCCATGGCCGAGTTTCTCCGTCGATTGTCCAGCGTGGGCTCAGAAGTGTGGATGCCGTTGGCACCGTAGTAGCTCCCCATGGTGCCGTAGACAAGCCGCAGGTCTTCCATCTGTGGGGAAAGCAAGGCATCAATGCTTAAGCCAAGGTGGTTGAAGGCACACAAGGTTTAGGCTTTCTTCTTGAGGCTTTGTCACCCAAAGGTGACCAACATTCCATATTAGGCTTGTTTGGGCTGCACTTTAAGGAAGAATCTGCAAATCCCACTTACTCCATCCCTACAACCACACGAAAGCCAGCAAAATGGGCTGAAACTCTATTTTTAAGGTGCCCATTTGCTCATGGGGGGAGGGGGTGGGATGGCTGCTAGCTTGAGCCTTTCTTTTTACCCCTCCCCACCAGATTCCCCTCTGACTCAAATGACATACTTGTTTGGAAACATCTGTTAGCAGATCCGGGGAGGAGCGGCATTGCCTGTCATGGTAGCGAGAGGAATAGCGTTTCCTGAAAGAGAAAAACCAGCCCAAACTGGCAAGGGGTGTTTTAAATGCTTCTGCAACTTTCTGGCCAGCAACTTCTGATGCACCCCACAAGGTGAGGTTCGCAGTCCAGCAAAATTGTGACTCGAACACAAAGATTGGGGACCTCATTACTTAGCAGGAGGTACTGCAAAGGGGGGTACTGCTAAGCAGGGGCTGTTCATGGAGTTAATTCTCCAAAAAGCCCAGCTGTTCCTTCCACCAGGTAATTTATGGGTGAAATTTCAGGGTACCTGAGAGTACCTTGCCAAGCTTTTATAGAGGAGGAGGAAGAGGCCAGCAGAAATCGAGGAAGAAGACTGGAGGCAAAAATATTAATCAATTAATTGCCGGCCATCAATCCCTCCAATTAACAGATAAAAAGGCACCACATAAGTACAACATATATAGACTATCCCAAAGCATTTTGGTGAGGAGAGAAGTTCCCTGAGGATGGGTTCCAGCCCCAAGTCCAAAAGTTTGGAAGGCCAAACCTCGGATACCCAAGACTGACCCAGATTGGATCCTGCAAGATTATCCTGAGACACGTAGACTTGCCTTCGTTTGTGAAAAGTGTTCTTTCAACAGGTAAATTACCTCTCGAAGGGCAGGCTCTTCTGCTTCCCTTTGGTCCCGTGTTCCAGCAGCTGCCTCTGAGTTCTCCCACTGTTGTTGCCAAGAGAGAAATAGTTGAAGAGGAGCTGCCTCTGCAGCACCCACCAAAAGGTTTGAGGCTGTTCCTGGGGGAGGAACAATTCCCAGAACAATCCCAGGGGCTCATAGCTTCATATTTCACACCCAGAAAAGACAGGAAATGGAGAGAAGCAAAGAGGAAGACCGAGCCAGCCACAGACACCCAGGCTAGAGAATGTGGCTGGCTTCCTTGTTCCCTCCTAAATCACTAAATTTAATTAATTTAAATTTAATTCCCCTTAAATTATTAAATTCCTCCTAATACTCCACTCCTCTGCTCACAACAGAGTACCCTACATCACCAGGCTTGAAATGTTGGGCTTGGACAACCTTGAACTACGCCGCCTACGGTTGGACTTAAGCTTAAGCGTAGTACACAAAATTATCTACTACAATGTCCTACCAGCCAATTACTGCTTCAGTTTCAACCACAACAACAGATACAAACTCAATGCAAACTGCAAACTGGTCAATGCTGGAATGCATTCCCTGACTCTGTTACATCCTCTAACCCCCAAAACTGAAACCTCAAACTATCCACTATTGACCTCACCCCATTCCTCAGAGGTCTGTAAGGGGCGTGCATTAGCGCACCATCGTGCCTACCGTCCCTGTCCTATTGTCCCCATTTATTTGTACCTGTTTCCTGTATTCTTCTTACTCATGTTTATTCTTAAACCTATTATCTTGTAAGCGATTGACAAATCAAATCAAATCAAATGAATAAATAAATAAAATAAATTACCTGTAACGGAAACTGGAGCCTTTGCTGCAGAGAAAAGCTTTGGGTTTTGACTTTGGCTCCGTGGAGAGGCGGAAGAAGGCATGGTATTCAACGCACGTCTTCCAAAAAGCCTTGCAGGTGTTGCGACTCGCCATGGCAAACTCCAGTGTATCTTTGCAAAGAGCCTGTTGGGGACGGAGAAGGAAAACACATCAGTCCAGCCAGTGTTTCTCAGCTTTGGTAGCTTTAAGGCAGGTAGACTTCCGTTCCCGTAATTCTTCATTTTCAGTCTAGCCTGGAATTTCATTGTTGTCCCTCCTCCATGCTCTGCTTCACTTTTCAAGATCAGCCAGCATCCAATATTTATGAAAAATGCAGTTAGGGAATAGCAGAATTACAGAGTTGGAAGGGGCCTTGAAGGTCTTCTAGTCCAACCCCCTGCTCAGGCAGGAAGCCCTAGATCATTTCAGACAATCTCTTTCTAAAAACCTCCAGTTTTGGATGTCTATGGAGATTCTCTGACTTCCAGGTCATGGTTGTCCCAAAGATGCCTTTTTTTCAAGAGACAACTGGATTTCTTGGTTTTTTCTTTTGAAGATATTTCACTTCTCATCCAAGAAGCTTCTTCAGCTCTGACTGGATTTGTGGGGAATGGAAGAGCTGAAGAAGCTTCTTGGATGAGAAGAGAAACGTCTTCAAAGAAAAAACAGAAAGTCCAGTTGTCTCTTGAAAAAAAGGCACTTTTGGGACCTCCAGCATTGGAGTACCCACAGCTTTTGAAGGCAACTTGTTCAATAATAGAATGACAGAGTTGGAAGGGACCTTGGAGGTCTTCTAGTCTAACCCCTGCTTAGGCAGGAAACCCTCTACCACCTCAGAAAAATGGTTGTCCAATCCCTTCTTAAAAACATCCAGTGCTGGATCATTTACAAATTCTGAAGGTAAATTGTTCCACTGATTAGTTGTTCTAACTGTCAGGAAATTTCTTCTTAGTTCTTGGTTGATTCCTTGATGAGTTTCCACCCATTGCTTCTTGTCCAGCCTTCTGGTGCTTTGGAGAATAGCTTGACTCCCTCTTCTTTGGGGCAGCCCCATAGATATTGGAAGGTTGCTATCATGTCCCCCCCAGCCCTTCTTTTCATCAGATTAGACATACCCAGTTCCAGCAACCATTCTTGTTTTAGCCTCCAGTCCCCTAAGTCTCTTTATTTATTGGTTTTCTCTGAATGTTGGTAGAAGCCCCCAGAAATCCTTCCCTATTCCTCCTGCAATGGTTTCAGCCAACCTTGATTGATCATTTCTACAAAGAGCATGCCTTAGACCAGAGAAATATCACACAACTCAACCCCCCCCCCCCCACACAGACACACAGACACAAACACAACATCCCAATCCCCTCCCAAGGTACCGAAACGTTGGCGTGGAGTTTGATCAAAAAATGCTTCCGTTTGAAACTCAGTTTCCGGATTTTGGACCAGTTGAAGGTATTAATCTTGGTGTTGCCCTGAAAAGTTAAGAGCCAACAAGCAAATAGATCAGCCTTGATCACTTTAAGCACAGCTGGCTGGGGAATTCTGGGAGTTGAAGTCCACAGGTCGTGAATCGAAGTCTACAGGTCTTACAGTGGCCAAGGGTGGACAGCTGTGAAGTAAAGATGCCACCATGAACACCACACCTGACCAGTATCCAGTTGTGGAAGGTGTCTCCCAAAGAACCTTTTTCAATGGCTTGGCCTCTCAATGCCCAGCACAAAGTGGGGATTACATCTGTTTAGCTTCCTTCGGGTATTATCCCACGTCATTATAGTGCTGTTAAAGTGTATATACATATTTATTTATTTATTTATATATATATATATATATATATTCTTACCAGCTGCCTCATCTGCACCAACAGAATGTGAAAACCAAAAGTCCTCTTCAACCAACAATTGTTAAGTGGTTGCAGAGTTAAATTTGTCCTCTCCTTCTCTCTCTTTTTTCTTCTCTCCCCTTCCTACAGTTTTGCTGGAGAGAAAACCGTCATCTCTGCACCCGAAGACAAAGCAGGCCGCCCCTCCCGTTTCCCTCGCCCCTTCCCCAGCTGTGGGCGAAGGCTGCCGTGGAGCCATCAAAGTCTGGCCTGCCCTGCACCAAAAGCACCGGAGCTGCAGAAGCCTGTAATTGCCACCCGAATGAGGCTGCTATTCTCGGCGGAAAATTACACGCTGGAGGCTCGTCTCCCTACTGTGCAACCCGCGGTCTGACCTGGGTTTAGCAAGGGAAGGCAGGCGTCGAGGCGCCCACATCAGAAGGGGCTGGGGGAAGCCACGAAGGAATGGCATGGGGCTTTTTCCCAGCTACCCACCCTGGCTTCCCCGGGAGTCAATTCCCCAGGCTGTACTTCAAGCAGGAAGCTTTTCATTCACACTAGAAAGGACTTTTGCTGATAGGAGATGGTTTCCAGTGGCTCCATTCAGTCATCACAAAGGTCCCTCTAGAATGATTGACAGCTGCCAAAAGCTCTGCTTTAATGCTCAGAGCACCAGGGAGCAGAATCAGAGGTGGGTATTCAGCTGGTTCTGACCGGTTCTAGAGAACCAGTAGCAGAAATTGTGAGTAGCTCAGAGAACCGGCCAATCCCACCTCTGACTGGCCCTGCCCACCCCATCTATCCTCTGTCTCCCATCGAGTCCCAGCTGATCGGCTGGGTCTCCTTTGGTTGCCCTGCACAGGAGAATGGAGCTGGAAAGCAGGTTAGTGGGGTGGGGAGGGAAGGGGGAGTTTGCGGGATCCTTCCCCTGCCACGCCCACAGAACAGGGAGTAAACTTTTTTGAATCCCACCACTGCTCCAGCGGGCAGAATGCTGCCAGCCCAAAGAAGTCACGCTTGTGAGGCCACATTGGCAGCTTCCCCTATTGGGCATCTACCTCGCTTGGAAAGGTGTCCTAACGGAAAAAAAAAAAAAACCATGGTTACCCGCAGCACCAGGACCCCCATGTGGGTAACTGCCAAGTTGATCTGGGTCCCTTCCCCGTCACTGGCAGGGTGGGGACGAATGCCGTACATCTCCAGCTTCCTCGCTATGTCCAGGAGCTGCACATCGGATTCAGCTGGAGTTTTGCCCCTGGAAAAAAGATGATGGGGTCAGCAACCGAGCCAGAGAGAAGAGCCCAGCTGCGTCCCCCCTATTTGTGGGTTCAACCGAGATGTTTCCCTCCTAGTGGTGTTGCTCCCAGTTTGGAGACTGGAAATCTGCCTCGGTTCTCAAGTTTCTGATTTCCAGTTTAGGAATTCCCATGGAATGAAACTTTCTAGCCTTCGTTTCGTTCATTCCAAGGAATCCTGAGCCAAAGTAAAAAGTCTAGCACTGATACTGTTACCTAGTTGGGCAATGAAATGTCTGCAAGGAAGCAGCCGAGCTCAGAGAGCACCTGGGAGCCCTACAAACAAAATTAAAAAGAGCAAGTGGAGAAAACCGGCCACTTACATGTGCTTCTTATGGTAGCACATAATGCTGTTCTTCAGATCCTCTTGGTTCAGCAGGTATTTGTGCGTTTCCAAATGCTTTTGGTCCATTTCTTCGTGGAAATCGCCCAGCGCAGCTGCAGGAACAATCCACACAACGAAGAACACTTCTGGTCAATGGAATTGCCTTTCTTTGGAGGCCACACACCCTGCTCCGTCCACAAAAGCCAGGAGCAAAACCAGGACCAGCCCAGATGCCAGGCAGAAGGTGGGGTGGGGTGGGGCAGAAATGCCACCCCGTTTGTTACTCATTGGGGACGTTTCCCTCCCCAAGACCCAGCCGCGTCCTTGCCCTCCTCTTCCTCGCCCATCGAAGGCTCAGCAACGCACATTGGAGGAGATGCGACGCCATCAGAGCCGAACTGTTCTCACTGCAAGGGAGCTTCCCACAGGCCAAGTCCTTCTTGAGCTGAAGGGTGAACAGGTACCTGGGAAGACATTTTTTTCAGGGGGGGGGGGCTGTGTGTCTCACTACTCTGGCTCCCCGCTTCCTCTGGAGGGACAACATGGGAGGGTCTCGGATTACGAGCACATTTGGGAAGCAGAATTTCCATCGCTGAGCAAGAGCTGGGTTAACAGAGCTGGGTTTACACCAAGTTTACCCCCATTGTTTAAAGCAGGGGTCTCCAACCTTGGCCACTTGAAGGCTGGAGGACTTCAACTCCCAGAATTCCCCATCCAGCTGGCTGGGGAATTCTGGGAGTTGAAGTCCTCCAGCCTTCAAGTGGCCAAGGTTGGAGACCCCTGATCTAAAGGAATCGGTGAATCCATGGGTTGTTGAGTAAATCCAGCTCCCCACATTGACTCTTGCTTCTTGGACGCCACCTGGGAAGATCCCCAAAGGGCCAAATTCAATGGCAGGTTGCCAAACACTTGAATTTTGATCACCTGACCGACAGCCTTCAGGTTGCTTGTAAGTGCTAAGTCATTTTCCCAGCGCTGTTGCGAGTTTGCACGGTCACAAAATAGCCCAGATAGTATCTAGCCTTACTAGATACGCTTTTCTCTGCTTCTCCCTGTTCATTGCCAGCCTTAAGAGCTAGAAACTTGAATTTAAAAGGACTGGCATGAACAGGAGAAAAACAGCTTCTTAAAAGTTTGCTAAGGATACAGACAGCGGGTCAACGATTATCCCTTGTTTTTAATGGCATTATTCGCCTAGTTTATATCTTCAATATTTAACAATATTCAGTTTATATTTATATATTTAACAATGTGCTATTTAAATATGCTTAAAGCCTTTAAATACTTCCTGCCTCCTGTTGCTGTCACAGCAATAACAACAATAAACATCTTTGCAACTGTAGGCAAAACAGTTTAACCAGAGAGCCGCATTTCAAGTCAAGCCTTCTTTTTAAAACAGACAGACAGACAAAAGAAAATCATTTTTCAGGATGCAATTATGCATTTTATTTATTTTAAAAGGGTCGCCTTAGCAAAACAATGCATTAAAAACAACCAGACGAAGGGTAGTGAAAAGCAACAGGCAGCCTACCTGGTCAACTCTTCTTTCAGATGACCTGGATCCACTGGGAAAAATTTCACCATAAATTTGAAAAGAATGTCCTTAGGATCTTAAAACACAACATCTTCATAAGTTTGGTTTCAAAAGTCTGTCGGGAACATTTTCACACATCTTTTCATTTGAAAAGCGGCTCTTTTTTCACTAAAGACACCCCCACCCCCCAAGTCCAGCCATTCCCACCAGACCCTGAGAAGGATCCCTCCTTCCCTGGTTCTTCCACTGCAGGGATCTCCAACCTTGGCAACCTTAAAGATTCATGGACTTCAACTCCCAGAATTCCTTGCTGGCTTGGGAATTCTGGGAGTTGGAGTCCTCCCGTCTTCAAGTAGCTGAGACTGAGAAGAACTTGTGTTTCTGAAAACGATACAGGTTTCTGAGGATTTTTTCCACCCAGGACATTGCATTTTTCTACTCCCCCCCTCCCTTGTCTTTTCTTGAACCCTTTAAGAGCAGCAGGGGGAGGGGGGGGGCTCTGCAAATAAATTTGCTTTTCATCTGCCTTATGAAGTTCTCCAGTCCTAAAATCCATGGAAGGCAATGCTCAGATGGGGATTTTATCCTCAGCTCTTGATACTCACAAAAGCCAAAAGTAAGACCCCCCCCCTCCTGGGTCTCCACCTCCAGGTCAATGCCCGCGAAGAAGTCTCCAAACTGGCAATGGAAACAATTATTTTGGGCAATTAATTGACTCTCTGACATATTGTTTTCATGAGGGTTCCTGGTTCTCTCTGAACTGGGTTGTTTTCTTGCACACATTTCATTACCTAACTAGGTAACATCACCAGTGCTATAAAGGAATGGGGTTGTGGGGGAAGAGGGGGAGGACTGTGGGGTCCTTGCTACCCTTGGAGCTGGGTTGTTTTCTTGCAGACATTTCATGATTCAACTATGCAACATTATCAGTGCATTAATGATGTTACCCAGTTTGGTAGTGAAATGTCTGCAAGAAAACAACCCAGCTCTGAGGGCACCAAGCACTTCACAGTCTTTTTCTTCCTCCTCCTCCTCCTCCTCCTCCTCCTCCTCCTCCT
>BLBF01000058.1:1189673-1214911 GCA_015471245.1 Laticauda colubrina
ATAGATAGATAGATAGATAGATAGATAGATAGATAGATAGATAGATATTGATAGATAGATAGATATTGATAGATAGACAGACAGACAGACAGACATCTCTGAGTGGAATCAAAATAGATTTACACATTTCTGTTGTACACTAGAACTAGAAATGGTGCTTTATCCTGAGCCAGACTCAGGAAACTAAGCCGTGGCATCTCTTGGAAGTTTCTGGCTGGACCGGGGTCGGTGGGCCAACTGGTCCTGGCATCCATCCAGAGGCACCTGTGCTCTGACTTGGGCTGCCAGGGGAATTGAGGGGTTGCTGACACGCCATGCATTGTGCTCGGTGTGAAAGCGAGCCTGCTAACATCTGACAGATAATCCCTCGTTGCAGTCACGAAGGCTTAAATTGCTACCCTGGTACCAAAGAGGCAACTAGGGAAATGACAGGGTAATCACTGCCTTTTCTGGAGGGAGGGGGGGAGGAGAGAAAGGCGTCCTACTTCCTTACAAACAGCTGAATGGCAACAGCAATTAAAGCAATTATCGCTGTTTATTCCTCCTGCTGCAGGGTTTGAGAGCTCAAGAGAGATCAGCCAGGGACTTGGAAAGAAAGAGCCTGAACTGAGGTGATGATGCTTCTGTGCCTGGGAACGATGCTCTTTTCAAGCTCTTTGAGATGCTTGCAACATCCAAGGTGCAGCAGGTGTCAGGTGAGGGTAAGCCCCCAAATCAGGAGGGGATCTGGAAGGACCTTTTCTGATTAGCACACTTTACTCAAAGACAGGGAAGTGCCTAAACTGCAGCTGTTCGTCCTGATTATTTGCATTATCTGACCGGTGCATTTATGGTTGTGGCTCTTGGGTGTTTGGGGGGGGGAATTTCTCAATCTTGGCAGCTTGAAGATGGGAGGACTTCAAGTCCCAGCTGGCTGGGGAATCCTGGGAGTTGAAGTCCTCCCATCTTCAAGCTGCTAAGGTTGAGTCCCAGCTGGCTGGGGAATCCTGGGAGTTGAAGTCCAACCAACTTCAACTCTAACAGAGGACAACCTGCCCCTCTCTGGGTCCTTGATTTCCTTCTTCTCCTGCAACATTAGGCTGTTTCTCCTACCATTCAATCCAAAACTGCCTTCTTGCAAATTAATCTTTGTATTTTGTGCACGAATCTTTGAAGGAGCCTAGATTTTCTCATAGGATGATACATGAACCCCTTCATACCATTAAGGCAAGAAAAGGGCACTCTCCTCACTCTGCTTTTTGCTCTCTCTGGGCAGAATTTGTTAAAATTCCTTCTGTTTACTGACCTTGAAATCCACTTAAGAGACTTCCAGCTCATCCCACTGGTTCTGTTATCAAGAGCCTGTTTAAAAGAATCAGTTGGAAAAGTCACCCTAGGCTATCTCTCTTTCTCTCCTTCTCTCTCTCTCTCTCTCTCTTTTGTTTTTTTAAATTCCAGGACATTATTGTGACTATTTGACATCAAATGCATCGCGTGCCTGGAAGGTATTCTGGAGGTTTTGAAAAGAACTAGCCCAACCCTGGACTTTAATGGAGGTTATTTCTTGCAACAACATGGCCTATAAAGCTAAACCCAAGAAGCAAAGTGGCAGGAGGGTGAATTGGAAAGGAAGGAAGTGAAAAATGCTGAATCTGAAATTTAAATAGGGGGGAAATCGATCCCACAAAAAGTAGGGTTTCATTCATGATTACAAGCCAGAAATCCCAGTTTCAAGGTAGACTTAACGTAGCTCTGCCTCTCAGTTTCCAAGAGCTTCTGAAGTATAAATCTTAAAATATTTGGCATCAAGAACAGCCTATCAAGATGAATATTAGTTTTAAAAAAGCTAAATTATTTTGCACATGGTCCATTCTGTGTACTTTTAGAACTAAAACCATCAATATTGTTGTGCTGTTCTTCCTCAATGTTGCTTCTTTAAAACATGGATGAAGCAAAAATTCAACTGCAGTTTGATTCCAAAATGTATGTTTTTTGTTGCCTGGAAGATTTCATTTTGAAACAGACCCCTTTAACTTCTGATAGATATTTCTCTCTGCCAGAGAGCTTTCAGAAAGATCTGTCCTTTCGATAAAGGTATTGGATAATTCCAATTTTAAATATAAGGAAAACACCATGTTTATAAAATGCATCAATGCTAATTTTACAATAAGTTGTCTCAATGATAACTATCATTTTGACTCACTACAATTCTGTGATTTTAGCTGTCACGAAACCTGTTTTTCGGCACCTGCATCTAATTCATTCTTTGGAACGTTACTTTTATAGAATAAATGATGCGGGAACTAATGTATAAAATGACTATTTTTAAAATTCTTAACAATTTGGGGATTACAATTCAAGACGGAAACTGAGTGATGGACCCACGGTCTTTAAACATTAAAATGACTTATTTATCATCAGATAAATTCAAAAAGGGTCTCGAAATCCCTTCTCAAAAAGGGTCTTGAATTCAAGGGATATTTAGAGGTAGTCAAGTCCTTACTGTGAATTAGCAATTGTTCAAAATGTGGGGAGATGCAGGCATCTAATTAAATTTTTTTAAAAAAAGAACTGAAATCAAAACATCACCCAGTCCAAGAAGGTCAAACGAATTCCAGCAGGCAAAATAACAGACAAGAAGCAGCGAATATACTTACATCAACCACAAAGATTTTCTGAGAGTCATCCAGAAACTGGACTTTGAGATGAAGCATCCTTAGGTGAGTGGCTCAGCAGCCAGCGAGGATGAGGTTCTGTGCAATCTGAAGGGAGGGAGCGGGGGGTCCTCCGATTCATACAGGATTTTATTCTTGGTTGGAGAAGAACAGGAGCCTGGAGTGCAGACTCTTTGCAAAGGGGCAGAAGAGCAGAAGACCAGAAGGGAAGATGGAGGAGATACGGCAACCATCACAAAACCGGAAAAGCTTTTCTTTTGTTCACGCCTTTTCCCGTGTGTTCACCTCTTTTCTAAGTTCCTCCTTGCAGAGAGGCTAAAATATTCTCCCCAGAACAAAGAAATAAGAGATTGTGTTGTGTGTTACCCAGAACCAAGTTTTCTCCAGAGCTGATCCATCAGTCCTCAAGATGGAAAGACAAGCAATGGCCTGGGATGGGAATGGCCTTCTCTTCATTTTTAAAGTTAGTTAGTTCAGAATTTGTAGGGTTTTTGCATCTGTCCTTTAAAAATATCCTTTTCCCTTGACGTTTAGGCCAGTGTGATCAAATAGGACAGGGCTGAGTGTCCATCTCTACATATCCAAATGGGTTCTTAGTAAGAGAAGAGTAATCTTCTTGCAAGTGGCAATTATGGAGAATTTGGTTTCCTTTCTCATCCGTTTTTGGGTCCCCCCCTTAAAAGCTTTATCCCTGAATTGGACCTACCAATACCTGTGGCAACTCTAAAATGACCAACTGGTGGTTGGCATGTATCCACTCCCAATATCTGTCTGTGTTGCATTTCACTTCATGGTTTTAACAATATCTGGGGGGAAAAGAATAAGGAATCTCAACACCATCTACAAAATCATGTAGGCAGAAGGATCTAGCGTGGCTCTGAGATGTAACTCCTCAGCTGAAAAGCTTTTCAAAATAATTTTGGATCACAGGCTCGCTGAACCTCAGCCTGCCATGACTTCCTTGTCAGGAAGAACTAAGCATCTTTACAGAATGATTCATTTGTACAAAGCAGTTCATTTTAGTGACCATTTAAAAGACTCTAAAAAAAAGTATCATGACTATTTTCACACTTCCACCATTTCACACGTTGCAACATCCCCACAATCACAGGATGAGAATTCAAACTCCTGACAACTGATTCTTATTTATGATGGTTGGAGTGCCTCAGAGGAGTTACGTGGTGCCCTTTTGCGACCTTCTGACAAGCAGTCATCAGTCAGTGGCAAGGTAGCTTGTTTTCCTTTCTGTTCTTTTCTCTCATGTGACGGAACGGGCATCATTGGCTTGGATAGAGCACCATCTCCTGGTTGCGCTGAAATACTAACTTTCCACTTCAATTGTATTTCACAATCATTGCACTGCACGTTTGGCATGGCTAGTTGTACCCAACGGGCTTGGCATCCTGTTGTCATATGCCAGGGAAAGTCAAACCTTGCTTGAGGAAAAGGATGGTTTGCAGAAAAAGGAGCCAATCCATGCCGTAACGTTTCCACCCTTAAAAGCCTGAAGGGCTTTTATTTTGATGTGGCTTTGTATACATCCAAGGAAAAGTTTGGGAAAAAATCATTTCCCTAACTCTCATTTATTAATAGCATCAAGTTCACAGGGTTGACCCAGCTGGAGCGAGGAAAATTCCTGCTCCAGAGTGGACCACCAGACCTTCAGTATGCAGGAGATGTGGAGGAACATAAGTGGTGCTTTTCTTTTGAGGATTTTTGAGCTGGAATCCCTTTTCCTGCATTGTTTTTTTATTACAACAACCACCCCACAATGAAGTTGTTGGCCCTTGAGGAACAAATCATGGGGGAACCTAAGAGCTGAAGGCCAGAAAGTCCATCAAGACCTCCCAGAAGAAAGCGAGGGCAAATCACACCTGCGTTGTGGCACAGAATGATGATAGGTGGTGTCTCATTGTGGGAATTGACCTCCTCTCAAAAGTGTTTGATCCCTTTGATCAGGGGTCCCCAAACTTGACAACTTTAAGATTTGTGGACTTCCAACTCCCAGAATTCTCCAGCCAGCTATAAGTTTGGGAACCTCTGCCTTTGAGAGTTCAGATGGCAACATCCAATCAACCTTGAGTGTCTTCAGAAGCTCAACAGGACCAGTTAGCACTTAGGAGGAGAGTTATTGGGGATTTGGGGTTATTGGTAAGACCAGGAACTAAAAAATAAAAATAAATTCACCGGCAAACTAAATCACTTCCTTATCATTGCCAAGAACTCTTCATGGACGTGCCCATCAGGTCCAACTGGCAGGGTATTTGTTCTTGTTGCTCAATCAGTTCTATGTGTGTCCTTCAATGGCATCAAAGCAGGGCATCTCTTGGAAGGATGGGCAGATTTCTGGTGCCTTCTTCCCCGTTTCCTTCCGTTTTGCCATCTCAAGAACCAAAGTAAATGCAGAGGCAGTTCCTGAATCCGGCCTCGAAACTCGGCCTCAAAACTCCGGTGGGGCCCTGGCTATCCGCAGGGTGGCTGTGCGGATGAGCCGGCTAGTCCCCCAGAGCTTGTGTGTGGTCTGGAAGAAGAACTCGCTGGAGATGGGCTGGATTGTAGAAGCAGCGATAAAGGAAACCACGTTTCCGTTTCACACACAGGTGGCTCCCATTCTTCCTCCTCTCTGCAGATCTGGAGTTCGCTTGGGGCAGAGGAGGAAGGCTTGCAAGCCACTTGCTGCCCTCTACAGAAGGTGTGCCACCCTGGGCCTTGCCCCCACCAGAGAGCAAAGGCGGTTGGTGCCCACTTCCTGGCAGGTTGGAGAGAGAGAGAGAGACCACAAACTCAGGTAGGCAGGAGCCAACTTCAGGAGGCTGCTTCTTTCCCTTGTAGCAACTCTGAACTTAGCTGAAGAACCACGGATGAGTCTTCCCCAAGCCATTTGTTGCCATGCCTCTCAAGACCCCTGCAGCCAGCCTTGGGAAAGAGTTTTGGGTGACCAAGAAGGGACCCCATCACTTCAGAAGTAAAAAGCAGAAATAATAAGCATCCTCGGACATAATTAAAATGACAATAAAACATGCAATTTGTAGAATTATTACATGCTTTAATAATGTCCCACCCAACATGTTAGAGAGCAAGAAGAAAAGGAGTATTCTAAGATAAGGGACTTATCTTTTCAGTGGCTACATACATAGAAGAGTAAGAAATTGAACTATACTGCAATAGTAATGATATATTATGATTATTTTTGAATAAGTTATATTATGAATATAATTTAGTAAGAATTGAGACTTGCTTTTAAAGATAGCCTGAAATTGAAATTAAAACTTCAAAGATAGCATAATAATATGATACGGAATGCTGATTAGAATATAATATGAATGTAAAGTCAAGAGAAAAGGATGACAGATATTGCGCACATGAGATATGTACCAAACCGACACATTGTACAATTGAAAGAAGTTTTTTTTTGTTGCTGTTTTGTCTGTTATAAAAATAATTTAAAAAAAAATGTCTCACCCTTCTGGTACATGACATGTGGTCCTTGTGTCCCAGAAGCAAAACTACAGGCTTGGATTGTCACAGCTGCCACAAATGTCAACAGCAGCTCAGTAGAGATTTTGTTGGTGGTTCCCGGGAATTCCTGGTTGATTTTTCCAAAGGATTATGGTTTGCTATAATCTGGGTTTTCACATTGGCTGGTAGCCAGGAGGTGAAGGCCTTGCCAGTTATGGTACAGTAGGGAGATTAAATAATCATAATCATAATCTTTTAATGACCCCATAATCCCTTGCATTGGGGTGGAGTCTGGGCAACTGAATGGAGCTAGCGGAGTGTTTACTGGCCGGATGCCCTTCCTGTCACCAGGGCAGAGTTCTATTCAGCAGATATATTCTCATTGTGCCCAGAGAGAAATATCGGCCTCTACTTAGTATCAAACTCCTAGCCTCCTGATTATGAGAGCTCCACCTCTAGGACATCACACCACTCCGAGTGGGGAGATTAAATGGGATAATCCCATCCAAATTCTATTGTTTTGAGATCTCCCCCCCCTCTCCCATTTGTAGGTCTTTTTTTCTCGTTTTATTCCTGACTGAGAAACTCAGGTGGAGCACTTGCAATCTCACAATCTGTTGTGAAGCTAAGCCGGATGCATGCCCAGAGCTCGTGCTCGAAAGAAGAACAAGTTGAAGATGGTGTGTATGTGTGGGTTTTTTTTAGACGCAATAAAGGAAACAACATTTCCATTTGGTAGTCAGTTCCATCCCTCCCTTCTTCATCAGTTTTAGATCTAAAGTGCAGATCATCCAGTCCCACCCCTGAGCTACTCAGCCCTTAACTTCTCCTCCCCTAAGTGCAGTGGTGGGGAGGGCCTTCCTCAATTTCTCCAGCTGGTCCTCTCCCAACACAGCCTGGCTGAGCAAGGGCCAAGCTGTCCCCAAGCGCGTTGGAGATGCCCAACTGCCTTCCGAGGTCCTGGTTGGCCGATGGTCCCACACAAACTCAGTGAGCCCTGCGTGTTTTATGTCCTCCCCTAATCGCAATGGAGGGACAAAATTGGCCATCAGGTCTACCTCTGTCTTGGGGTGTGAGGAGAAGCGGTCTAGTTGGGAAGCCTTACAAGGAGAGGCGGTCTAGAGGGCAGAATCCCTTCAGGACAAGGCCCAAACCATCCCCAGAACCATGATTATCTCCACCCTCCTCTTCTTTCCAAGTTATTACAAGGCAACAGAAGAGTGCTGTGTTGTTCTCATGGGTCACATCCCCAAAATAGGGCCAAGGAAAGGAAGAGAACTGTACCGAGCGTATGAGTTACAGCCGACTTAACATTCAATCTAACTACTCTCAGAGTATTTCATCATCTTCCCTTATAGTAAAAAATTGGGAGAACTTCTGAGGGCTTCGTGCAACTCGAGAAGCTGAAATTGTGCAACAGACTCAAGAGGTTGCAGTGTTAGCTGAAGGGCAAGATGGGCGTATTCCCAACACCCATATTATGCTGCACAGAAGCTAACCTGCATGACAGCGAAAGCCACAAAACCACTCTTCCACCGTAGCTCAATCAGGAAAGAGAGGAAACCGCTTTTGGTAATACAGGTATCTATTTTATTAAAAAAGTTACAAACAGCTGGACTGTCGGGCTGTCTTACAAAATAAGAATGAATGAAAGTGGAAGGGCGAGGTGAGAACAGAAAAAAATGGCGGATCACCTTTACAAAGCATTTGATCATCGTCCTGGTTTTACAACTTGCCAAATTTTCCAGACTTTTTTATTTATTTTTACTTTTCCCCAAGAAAAGAGGTACAGTACATTTGATTAACTGAATTAAATCGTGAGAACATTCAGGCAGAAGAGGGCTGGGGTGCCACATCCAGGAAGGGGATGCCACACGCAGCCCTGGGAAGGAATCGCTCCCGACAATGGCTGGGTTCGGGCACCTGGCTGGCCACCCCACCACACCCACCAGAGCACCAGATGGCTTCCCGTTGTGCAATGTGGAGAAAGAGGCGAGTCCTCCCTCTTCCACTGATTAATCACCTGGGATCTTGGCCCAAAGACTTCATGATTCAACCAGGGCAAGTGGGACAAATGTACCAGCGCCTTCTCAATTGGACCAGAAGTGGCCCTTGTGCAGCTCCAGAGTCTTCCTGCAATCCAGGGCCGAAGCAAGCGGGGGGGGGGGGGGGGGGGGGGGGGGGGGGGGGGGGAGGCCTGGATTTGAACCTTGCAATAAACTTAAGGACCGGGAAGGCTGCCTTTCTTAAATGGGCAGGGCCCCCCTCCATTCCAAACTGCAGCAGCTGCCCAAGTCAGATGCCTCTTTGCTCTTTGCCGTCCCCAACTCCAACTGAGAAAGAAATTGGAATTTTATTTATATATATATATATGTATATACATATATGTATGTATGTGTATGTATGTGTGTATATATATATATATATATATATATATATATATATATATATATATATATATATATATATATAATCTCAAAAGGTCAACCAACAGAGAAGTTTAGAACTTAACGCAATGTGTCTACCACTGAAGAACTAAGGTACAGTCCCTGTGTGAATTCTGTCAATTCCCTTGGCACGCCCGATACTTGGCCAATGTTAAAGAGCACTGCAAAAACAAGGCTTCACGCCTGGAGACTTCTATTAAAGTGCAAGCCTAACTTTTGACTTCACTGCAAAATTCTGAACGGAGAGATGAAAACACTGGGAAGGCTCAGGCTCAAAAGGCCCAGCATGCTAACCACCGACAGCCAGATAAGATTTAAGGATGAAATTTGGTCAAAGTCAAGATATTCATTAGATGCACGGTCAAAGGACTTCAGGTGCAGATTTATTCCCTGCCTGGAGGGGAGAAAAGACACTCCTTCCATCAGTGCCAAAGAAAAGGTCCATAACAGTTGTGGTGCTAACACTTCCACTAACGCACTCTCTTCCGTCTGCTCAAAACCCGGGTGGTTCTTCGAAGACCACAATGAGTTACACTGCAGTTTTTCGGGGAGATGGGGGGCCGTGGAAGGCCAAGGCTCCTGTTGCTTTGCCTCTTGGCCTCAGCAACCAACGAAGGCTGCCTCCAACAGAAACCAACAAAGCAAGCGTGGGAGCTCTGAGCCAGGCCAACTCGTGTATTGCTTCACTCTTTTGGGACAGAAACAATAAAAGAAAATAGCCTAAAGTCAATTTTTTTCTGTCCCTTTGCCAAAGTGTCGCCTTAAATCCTACCGGGGAAATCTCAAGTTGAGGTTTGCTTTGGAACACAACCAAAGAAGACACACTGTCCGTTTTCCAAGGAAAAGGTTTTCCAGCATTTGGAAGATGAATGTAATAAAGCAGATGAACAAGTGATTTTTCAACACAGCCTTTTCTTTCAAAAGAAAAACAAAACAAACCCAAAACCCCAAATCCAAATACCATATAACAACAGAGAACACACATACAAATTCCTAGATGTCTCCAGTCCCCACCGAAAAAGTTTTCCCATCAGGCCAATCACATGCCACCACAGCTGCTGAGAAAAGGGATGTCGTATCCTCCCGTCAGGCCATTCTTAAACATCCTTCTAGGACACCATCACATGTAAACAGAATGTTTCCAAGTTCCAATCAATGACATTTCAGAGGAGAAGAAATCTTGTTTTCACTCTTTCTTTCTCTCTCTCTCTCTCTCTCTTCCTCTCTTTTGCAAATCAAGCACGGATGTGAGGTAATGTACAGAAGTAACCATTTGTGTTTAAGGCTCACTTTTATTCTCCATTATTTTTTTTTTCTCTTAAAAAGGCATTGAGTAGGTAATACTGAGTTTAAAGTTTAATAAATACAAGATTTAGAAATCAATTAAAGAAATAAAATAGTTTAAAATGAACTTTTTGCATATTAGCCATTAATAGGAACTTAGAAAGCTATTAAAAAAAAAAAAAGAACACCCCAAGAGATCAAGAAGATTCCCAAATCAAATGGTAAACATGCTAAGTGTTTGTAGCAGGCCCGTGCCTCTCCCTGGCTGCTCCTTTGCCTGTTTCACACCGGATGCCTGGAAAACGTGCGCTGAAGACCGAGACCAGGTTAAGCAAGGCTCAGTTCAGCAACCTGGGCTTAAAAAGAGTTCTCCAATGCAGCATCTGTGCAAATTTCCTCTGAGTTTTATCTGTAAGTAAGAGAAAGAGAAATCTGTCAGGGAGCCCCAGGTCCCTGTCCGTCGTCCGTCCGTCCCCCCCCCCAAGGTCCCAAGAAGCTATTTGGACGGCATCATCAGGTACGAAGGTCCATTTTCTGCTAAACAAATAATTCCCTCTAAACAAATAATTCCCTCCACACTGTCCAACTATTTACAAAGTCTGCACTACTGTTACTGTTAATCTTCTCATCACTCCTTATCACCCATCTCCTCCCACTTGTGACTGCATGACTGTGACCTTGTCGCTTGTATCCTATTTTTATTGACTGTTTCCTTGTATGATTTGATTGCTTATTTGTACCCCATGACTATCATTAAGTGTTGTACCTGATGATTCTTGACAAATGTCTCTTACGTACACTGAGAGCATTTGCACCAAAGACAAATTCCTTATGTGTCCAATCACACTTGGCCAATAAAGAATCCATCCAGCCATTCATTTCCCATAATCCCAGAACAGTTTTATTTTTGACTTGCAGAATTTTTTTTACACCTTTTCCTGGGGACCTGTTGGAGAGGACAATTTATTCCAAGCCACGGAGAGATCCTGTTTTATGAAAATGCAAGCAGAGCAAAGAGAAGTAGCAGCACTTCCCCCCCCCCCCCCCCACCAAAGACGTTAAATCCAGTAGACCCCCAACCAGACTTCTTATCCCATGCAGCTGGGGGGAGGGAGGGGGGGAAGAAAGCTTGTGACTGAACTTATTAGAGAAAAGGGTTATTTCCCTCCTGTTCCTCCTGAACAATTTAATGCTTTGAAGAGCTGATGAGGTTGGTCGACCGGAGAAAGGTGACCTTTGTCACTCCACCTAGCACAAGCAGACATTTCAAAAGAGGCCACACAGTTACAGGGATGGGGAGAAACTGAGATGGAAGCTGGTCAGCCTCTCAAAAGAGCAAAAGAGAAAGGCTGCAGATCTTTGGAAAAAAGAAAATAAAATAAAGTCATTGCTTCTGTTTTATTTCACTTCGTGTAACCCTTGTGGTTGCAACACGGCTTCTTTTGCTGACTGTGTCTGCAGCCCCTGGAAAATCCAAGGACAGCTGACACACAACCACACTTTCACAACCTCCCGCTCCATTTAGAGCTCAGAGGCTGCTTTGGGTTCAGACATGGGCGTTGGTTGGCGACAACCGTTAGCTTTTCCCCTTCTCCAAACGAAACAAAGCAATGTGCATGCTTCAGAAGGGCCTGCAGGAGAAAAAGCAACCTCTACTTACAAGGAGTCAGGGAAGGAGCAACCCTAGCAGGCCTATACAGACGCGGGCCAGGTAGTTCCCAAGTACTCGGAGTAAGTTAGTGGAGTTTGCATTTAATCCAAGTGCCAAGCAAGAGTCAGAATTCTGAAAAGGGGCGGCCAATAATTAACCAGTGGGAGGGACAGAAGGTGCCTTCAGACAGTGTGGGTGCTCGCTTCATCAGCGCAGGCTTTTAAGAAGAATCTAGACAGCCACCTCTCTGAAGTGGTCTAGGGTCTCCTGCTTGAGCAGGGGCTGGGCTAGAAGACCTCCAAGGACCCCCTTCCAGCTCTATTCTGATGGAAAGCCCCCTTCTTATCTCACGAAGAGATAATGCCAAACACTGGAGAAGGTGGTTTGTGAGTCTGACACGTTGAGCCAGGAGGGTTGAAGGCTGTTTGCCCTGCTGCTGGGCGAGTCCACCCTGTGTGTTGGGACCGAGCACGGCAATGCAACCGATCCTGGCTCCAGAATATTTTGGAAACAGGGTGGAAGGGAAGTCCAACCACAACCACTTTGCAAAAGCCCCCCTCCCCCCGGTTTGGTGTGTTTTGGGGGCGTCCAGCAAAGTTAAGATGGCAGATTGTGGCTCTGTGTACTCAGACAGCAAGAGCCAAAGGGAACCCAAGCGTAGCCCCCATCAGCCCCCAACCAACCAGGGAGCCAAAAGGGCTGCTTGTCTCTTCAACAATGGACTCCTGGCATTGTCCCAAGGAAGAGCCCAACCCCTGGCCCAGGGGCTCCTTTGGGAAGGAGGGGAGGGCCCACTTACCGCTCTGCATGGCCATGATGGAGACTTTGCTTTCTCCCTCACTGGACAACACAAGTTGTACAACACTGCTCTTGCTTTTCAGGCAGGGACGCATAGTTCATTTGTCGCACAATCTCGGCAAAGAGTTCATCCACCATGGTCTTGCTCTTGGCAGAGGTCTCCATGAAGGGGCAGCCCCACTCCTGGGCCAGGGCTCGGCCTTCCGCTGACAAAACCTCCCTCTCCGATTCCAGGTCGACTTTATTCCCCACCAGGATGAGAGGAACCTTCTCATAGCGCTTCACACGGACTATTTGGTCCCTCATTGGCTTGATGTCCTGGAGAAGAAGGGAAAAGGGGTCAAAGGGGGCTCTCCAAAATTTGAGGGGTGGTGCAAGAGCAAGGGGGGGGGGAGCCTACACCACATCTGCAATGACCCAAAGAGCATGGGGTATTTTTTTCCTCTCTCAGTAGGTCCCCAAAGACAGTTTAAGGCAGCGATATTTACTATATAATATTCCAATAGGAGAGAACATTTGTAGCTCAGGCTTGAACTGAGGGGACCTCGGCGGTCTTTGAGCTGGGTGCTTTTCTTGCAGACGTTTTGTGACCCAGCTAGGGAACATGATCACTTCTGCTCTCAATATACAGATATCTACCACTCAAAAGAAACCAGTGTAAAGCATTAGGATCACCAGGGCTGAAAGAAGAGAGGCTGCTCCACCTGGCCAGGGTTGGACTTTGGGGCTCGTCAACCTCCCCATCCTGTAGTGGAGGCCACCATAGTGGAGGCATTCAGGAAGCGGACAGGGACCCTTCCTGCCTCCCCCAGAGGCCCAGGAGGTCCTGGAGGCTGGAGCCTTTCCTGCAAGTCTAAGACGGAGCGGGACCATCTGGCTGCAGCTCTGGCGGCCTCTGGAAGCCCAGGCGGAGAAGAACCTTCCAAGGAAGCGGCTGAGGGAGCAGGGGGGGCAGCCGATTCTGGAGGGGCCAGGAGGGGAGGCTTCATCTTCCCAGGCTGCCAACTGGGCCTGGCCTTCCCCAATCGGTCTGGGGGGAGAGAAGCTGGGCCCTTCCAGAAAGGCTTGGAGGGGGATTTCCTTTTCCAAGGCAGGCCAGGCAGCCCCTCTCCCACCCGGTGTGACAGAGGGAGGGACAGAGTTGTGTGCACTGTTTGTGTGAGACGAGGGGGGGAAGTGTCTGTGTATGTGTGTCTTTCCCCAACCAAGGCAGGCCTGTGAGTGTCTGTGTATTGTGTGTGAGACACAAACTGTGTGTGTGTGGGTCTTTCTCCATCCAAGGCCGGCCCAGCAGGGGTGTGTGTGTGTGAGCGGAGGGGGGGGGGGCAGGGGGGGGGGGGGGGGGGGGGGTGGGGGGGGAGGGGGGGGGGGCGGGGGGGGGGCCGGGCAGGGCGTGTGTGTGGGGGGGGGTCTTTCCCCATCCAAGGCCGGCCCTGTGAGTGTCTGTGCATTGTGTGTGTCAGGCGGGGGGGTGCCGCCCCCTCCCCCCCTCACCTGGAAGGACTGCTGGTTGACCAGACTGTAGACCAGGATGAAGCCCTGGCCGTTCTTGATGTAGAGGTCGCGCATGGAGGCGAACTGCTCGGTGCCGGCCGTGTCCAGGATCTCCAGCACGGAGGGCGAGCAGTCCACCTCGATCTCCTTGCGGTAGAAGTCCTCGATGGTGGGGTCGTACTTCTCGATGAAGGTGCCCGTCACGAACTGCACCGTCAGCGCCGACTTGCCCACCCCGCCGCTGCCCAGCACCACCACCTTGTACTCCCTCATGGCCCCACGGCGGCCACGGCGGCGGAGGCGGGCTCCACGGACCTACCTCCCGCGCCCCTCGCTCGCTCGCTCGCTCGCTCGCCCGCCCGCCCTCGCTTCGACGCGCCGAACCCCCCCCCCCCAGGCCCGGCCGCCGCCTCAGCCGCCTCAGCCGCCGCGCCGCCGCCTCACTCCATGGCCGGCCTGGGGAACCGCCCGCGCGGAAGAGTGCGGCAGCGGCGCCGATGACGCCACTTCCGGGCGCGGGGAGGAGCGCCGGAAGGGGGCAGCCCTATCGGAAGAAGCGCGCGGCGCCTGCGCCTTGCCGCCCCGTGGGGCCGCTCTAGCCCTCCGCTTGGTTTCTGGAATGCCTCTCTCTATGTCCACGGCCTGAAACAAAAGGCTGCCCTTTGCCGTCGGGGCGGGGCTTAGAGATGGGAAAAGGTGGTCGCTCCTTCCGGGATGGAGTCGAAGAGCTTCGATGAAAGGAAGTTGGGGGCGGGAGAAGAGGGATGGGCACAGAGCGACGCCTTCAATGAACATGGAGAAGCAGCGGGCCAGAAGGGCTGTCTTGATTTCTTCCGGAAATGCTTTTGAGGGGTCACTCGGGAAAACGGTCGGAAGGGAAGCTAAAAAGTGTAACACAAGGCGGAAGAACCGCTCTCAGGGGCCCAGGAGGGGCAGAATAAAATAAAAATATGAACTGAGATGAATACAATGCAATAAAAAAAATGAAATGCAGGAGGAATGCTGGAAGGCTGAGCGGTGGCATCCCTGGGATGGGAGACCACGAGGAGACCCCAGGGCAATCCTCTATAACCCCCAAAAGCCTTTCCCAGTTTTTCCTCCCCACAGCGAGAGTGGAGCCTGGCCGTTGCATGGAGAGTTTTTCTTCCTTTGCTCCCCTTTCCAAGAGGTCGAAATACCACACATCTTCCCAGGAGGGAAGCCGAGTCTGGCTGAACATCCAGTGGCCGGACTGCTCTGCAATGAACCATATGGGGGATAAAGGGCGCCCCTCAGTGGTTCTCCAATGGCCTCTACCCCCCCCCCCAAAAGCAGCAGCATATCCTGGGATTGTGGTGCCCCTCGGAGGGCTTCAAAATAATCACAACAACAATGGACTGAGAGCTGCTGCTCCTGAAAATCCATTTCATCCTGTTCCCTGCCTGTGTTTCTCTTCGCTTTGCCCCACCCTTCCAGATGGCCTGCAATAAACTGTATTATTATTATGTTTATTCTGTGCCCCTCCCCCCTTTTAAAAATGGTCATGACAATAAACATACCGGGCACTCCTGTTTCTTACTGTTTCCTCCTGAGCATCTGGGCCTAAAGACCTTAAAGATCTGCCATCACAACCTTAAATGACTGACCAGATTCCTTGTTAAGCTGAAAATATGTGACTCCTTTTTTTCCCTCTCCATTCCCGTTTGGGTCCTCAGCTTTGCTCTTAAGGGCACATTTAAAGCTCTTGTTACTTGGGAAGAAAAAACTCTGCTTTCTCACACTCCCCCTCCCAAATAATACTTAAAAACTGCTTTAGGCAGGACTGGATCCTAGAGGTCTTTGTAAGCTACTGCAATAAGCTTATTACCGTTATTACCATCATTGATGGGACTCATTGAATGCTACCAGATGTTTGTCTTCAAAGGAAAAGCCAAAGTAGAAATGGCACAAGTGTGTGTTAAAAATACATTGACAAAAGGCACAAGAATTCCAGTAGGAACAGGGAAACACAGCAAGAGAATCACCGCTTCATATTAACAGCAGTGAAATTAAAAGCGTGTTGTTCTGCACGAACAACCAGGGTGCTTTTCTTTGTAGCTGGACAACTCAAATCATGCCTTTTTTTTTTTCCCCCCCCCCTTATGGGGACTCGGTTCCTTTGCTAAACTCCTGGAGAGGGGCCCCTTGGCCAAAATATTGTTTGTCCAACAGCCACAACAATGGAGCGTGTGGCATGTACAGCAGGAACATCCCGGGAGGAGAAAAATAAGGAGGAAACGGTGTCCAGAATCCCATCTGGACAAACTTATCGTGTAATTTTAGTCCTGACGCAAGCATGAATGAGATTGACCAGCAAAGTTGGAGGGGGAGGAGGAAAGAGAGGAAAGGTTACACCAACAGATTGCAGGGGTCACTTCAGTTCACCCTCTTAATGACCGCTTAGCAATGCAAGCGACGCAATGAAGCAGATGAGGGCTACAGGCTGCCCTGCAGAATCCCAGCACAGGCTTGGGAGTTAATTTTGGAAGCTGGTGACCGAATGCGGATGTGTTGGGGGGTCATGCATTGTCTCCAACCTCCGCCCCACTGTTGGACTGAAAACAACCAGGCAGTTTTTTTTTAACTTTGGGGCACCGCTGTGCAAACACACACACACACACACACACACACACACCCCTCCTCCCTTTGCAAACTCATCCATCAGCTTGTCAAAAGAGAATGGCTGGCTGGCAGAGAGTCACAGGGCGTGGATGAGTCCATTTTTAGCAGGGAGTGGCTGGCATTACTCAGAGCAGTGTCACCCGCTCAGCTCACAGGCAGAGGAGCTTCTCTGCTGAGGGAAGAGAACGGTTTTCTCCAAGAGGCTTTTCTACTGGGCAGGATGAAGCAGCCAAGACTAAAGCAAATTTGGTTTAGAATGCAGTTTAAATTGAATTTGATTGCTATTTGACGCAAGTCCTAATCCCAGCGGCCAAAATGGGCTGATTTCTAGATTGAATTACGTTCAAATTTCAGGCGACTTGCTCTTTATTAGGGGCACTCTCGAGCTGGGTTCCCACAATTACATTTAACTACGTAGTTACGGTATCGATTGGATGTATTTCCTACTACATATCTTCATCCCAGGGAATCCTAAACTCAGCAGGTTGGGTTTGCAGATCACCGAAAGCAGAAAATCCACCAAACAGGCAGAACAAGTTTACGAGAGACGCAGCAGCAAGATCTTTCATACCTGAATAATGCTAAACCAGCTGTTTCTTGGCTTTGCTTAGCAAAAGAATTGCTCTCAGTGTTTTTAATAGGACTAATAGACTGAGAAACAGTTTCTTTTCCAAGGCAATAATTGTCTTGAATCAAACAATGCAGATGTGATTTAGCCCAATGTAAAAATGCCATTTGCATTTTTAAACTATCTAACTTACTATATGTTTTAGATGAGGTTTTTAATTATTATTTTAATTATTTTAATTTTTAAATACTCTGTAGTGTAATTGTGATGTGGTGTTTGGGTCATTGTGCTGCAATAGCTTTCAAATTACACTGTATTTGTAGAATGCAATGACAATAAAGGTATTCTATTCTATTCTATTCTATTCTATTCTATTCTATTCTAATCATTTCCCTCTTCCGTCCTGCAAAAAGAAGAAATTCACTCCAGGGGCCTCTCTGGCTGAGGGCATTGCACACAAGTGCTTCTTTCCTGCAGACCCCGCGCTGGGAGCCTAAAAGGGAGGCAGGTTTTGCTCAGAAAGGACCCACCCCCCCATGGAGAATGACATGGGGAGGTTTCCAGACCCTGCTAATTTTGCAAGACTTCTCGAACCCTTTCAAGTATGGCCTTGTGGTTTCATTAGACTGGCCAGTTTTCTTCCCTGGCAGCTGCTGTCCAGTTCCCTGCCTTGGAGGCCACCTTAATTGAAAATGACATCTTCCATGTTGTGACCTGCCAAATCCTGACACAGTGGAGAATTTAAATAACACACAAATGCAGGAAGCTTATAGGATTTCTTGTAATTCAGCCCTGCTGGCAGAGAAGGGACAGTCAGTGGCCAGCACCAAAACAGAAACAGATAAACGCCGACTGACCTCATTTCCATGGGTCAATCCTCACAGGTGTGCCGTGGCAGAGACTCAGGCCTTGGTTCAAACATGGTTTAATTCAGCCACCGGTTGGCCTAAATCCGATCAACCAACGACTGACTCTGAAAGGAGAGATATTGACGTGGGTGTGAAATTAAGCATCAATTCCACCCCACTGAAACCCAAGAATTAGGATTTTGTTTGGCATGAACGATGGCAGCACTTCGCCCACCTTCGGGACAAGTCTGGGTCCAAAATCTCTTGACAACTCCAAGCAGCTGCACCAAGGGGCATCCTGTTTGCAACCCTTGCAGGCAGACTGGGCCATGCAAGATTTCAAGAGGTTCAAAAATAAGTTGCAAATTGTGACTCTAGGACAGACAGTCCCACCAACCCTGAGCAAAAACATTCCCCTGCAAGGCAAATAAGGGTGGGCAGAAGTCACCCTGGAAAAGTTGGCTTGGTCTGTTGTTTCTCCTATACTCCTTCCATTTCCCAGTCATGGTCCAATGTGAGAAAGGAGACAAGCAATCCTTCCCTACAGCCTTATGGTGGGATAACTTCAACAGAACTTTGGAACTGTCCATCAAAGATGAAGGTAAGAAGGGCAGCCAGTGTAAATCCTCCCTTTGCAGGTGTGAAACTCTCAAAAATCCCAATCAGCATAAGAGAGGGAGGCACTGCATTATTTTCTGGTACTGTCAAGCAATTAGAAGTTTAAATCTCCTTCCCATCTCCAGCAACTGCCTCTTCAGAACTAATAATCCTGTTTTCTCTGGCACCTCTCCCTCTGTTCAACAGTGGCCACATAAAACCAAGAGCCAGGATAGTTACCAGGTATGAATAAAGGAGCACAGTGATGCACTTCGGCATTTTAATTCAATCGTGGGGTTATGATTTTAGCCTGCATTTGCCAGATTCATCTCCAAGAAGAGTTCTGTGGAACAGGATCAATTAATGGGAAGCTTTTCTCCCACCCCAAAGAGGAAACTATATGAGGGTGCATTTGGTCTGCTGCTCTTTTCAGATTGTTAGGAGGAAAATGCTAGCGGTGGAAGTATTTTTTCTGGAACCATTGGTGCAGTAACTTTCTGGTTGCACAATTCAGAAATTGGAGCCAGACACCATTCATTATGCTGCAGGAGCTGATCCTGTACTATTTCCAAAGTCCTGCAAATGCTTCGGTTGAAAAAAATTAAAACAAAATCAGAACTCCCTATTATTAAGAACAAATTTAAAGATTCTAGGGGAAGTTTCAATCTGAGCCCGCAGACAGACTTTCCAAAATATATTCTGTCAACAGTTCCAAGGATTTATTCTTCTAGCATCACTTTATCCTTCTTTTCTTACTCTATTTACTTGGATGCATTATGTTGTTTTGTCTTGGTTTTCCTCAATTAAAGCCCTTATTAGGACTTTGTAATATTTCTCAATGGAAATCTTCTGGAGAGAAATGCTGGGTTATGAGTCAAGTGAAGTACATACATATATACACCGTGACCATGCATTTTGTTCGATGTGCAATATGGTTACAGCGTCCTTTTAGAAAAAAAAAAAAGGTTTAGAAGTGAGGTTAGAGCAGGCCAATTAATTTGATTGGAAGATTTTACTCAGAAGGCTTTGCACATAAAGAAGGAAACGTAGTGATATCACTGTCTCAAAATCTAATTTGTACGTGAAGGATAATGGGGGAGAATTTTCCTTTTGGCAGATGGATATGAAGCACATCAGCTAAAAGGTCTCTCTTTGCTGTCACATTCCACTGAAATTTAATATGCTCCAAATTCTTTCCTTTTTCCATTTATACAATTAAAATGGGAAAAATCCCATCAATAATAAAGAAACCAGTTAAAATTTAGAAAAAAATGTATCAGCTTAAAAGCCAAAGCACTGAATAATAAACCTTTTTTTTCTTCCCTTCATATAGAGAAGAGTAATAGAGCTTAGCTGTCCTATTTTATTTACATGGCAATCGCCAAACAGCATTAATCTTTCCTTTAAAAAAAATATTTCCACAATATGAAATGATGGAACAGCCATTTCGAGGTTGTGACTAATCAACCAGACACTTAAAAAGTAAAGTCCTATTTATTAAATGTGTTGATATAGGTTCATAAAAAACATAGAGAGAGAATTTTATACACTTTATTAAAAGATCCGGGGGGGGGGGAATAAACAATAACAATATAGAAGTAACATAGTAAAATGAGTTGCATTATGCAAGTTTCTAGAAAGCACGAACAAGCACTCTAGCAATATAAATGTGGCGAAAAGGAAAAAAAATAAAAACATCAAAGCATATATTCTGTCCATAACAACTGAGGGAATGATCTCTTCTTGTTGGCCTTGAATTTAACAGACTGGAACTAATCTGGATTTGCATCACGATGGAATCAGACTGAAAGTGAATCAACTGATTTCTACCCAGTCTCCTTTTAGTCCCTTGCAAAAGATTATATTTTCACTCAACCATTTAAGCTTTTTTTTTTTTTTTTTAAAAAGTCAATTTTTCAAAATTGGACGGGTTTTTTGGTTTGGTTTTTTTTTGGAGCCCCAAGTCAAATCAATCAAAATAATTACAAAATTAAGATCAACCTTTAGGATCAACCCCTCCCCCTTCTTGATTTTGTGCAAAAGTCTGAATTAAGCATTTGAAACCTGGATAAAGATTGAGGTTTTCTGGTTTAAAAAAAAATTCTGCTGTTGATCATGGATTTCTTCGGAGCACAATTCACATTTCTGCACTAAAATCTTGCCTTCCTTGAAAAGAAAAAAAGAAAAAAAGAAAAAAACCAAACCACCCTCACCCACAATAACAGGTCATTTTGGCATTCTAAATTTTGGAAGGTTTTACTTTTGGTCCCAGTGGCTATAAAACGAAGCCCAATTGGACAGAAATCCCCTCCCCATGTAAAGACAAGAGAGAAGAAGTCGTCCCCTCAGCTGTTTGGATACCGAGAGCCATGGCAACAAAATCATTTGGCTTCCACAACTATCAAATAGCATCTGTGTACAGTAACAAAGATCTGAAACCATGTAAATTCTACGTCAGGTGATTTCCCTCTGTTGTGTGTTTGGAAAAAAGACCACTTTTTTTTGTTTGTTTGACATTTCAATCCTTACTATCGGTTGGCCGTTTGGGGGATTGTTTTGCGTTTCCAATGGCCTTCTCTGGAAGGCATGAAGCTTCCAACTGTAGGACACGGGGCTACGAGGGTCACCAGCAAAGGTTTCCTGGGCTGGCTGGGAGGAAGGGGCTACAAGAGATGAGCTTCTTCCCCCTACTTACAATCAAAGGACACCCACCCTCCAAAGAGACCCCTTTCCCCAACCCAGGGACCTTCAGGTGGGCCTTTGGTTGGGGGAAGAAGCCTTAAGGAGATGCTCATCCTCTTTTGACTAGGTGGCACTTTAGCTCTTCTACATCACTCCCCAACCAGCCCAGTTTCTGAATGTTGAGTTAACCCAACTGGAGGACATCAGGTTGGCCAAAGTTTCTTGAACTTTTAAAGCCTGGTGCTGAGGTTAACATTGGGCATTGGCAATGAGGGCTCAATGGCACGTTTATCTATTTTATCATTTATTAAACTAGGTTATATAGCTGCCCAACTCACAGGTAAAGCCTTAATTCATCTCAGCTTGACCAAGATTTAACTTTCTCTTTCTCTCTCCAATCCCTAGTTTGGGATGCTTTTTCATTTTAAACCTGGGTTAAGTCCATTGTCATCTATCCATTTTTGGTTAGCACATGCATCTGAGCTCACAGTTGATACTCGTCTGCGCATGTTTACAGATAGCACGACGCCCATCCGCACAGGAAAAAAAAATGCACATTTTCTTGTGGCATCGATCTCGGAAGCAACTAAGGAGAAATTTCCTGACAGTGAGAACATTTAATCAGTGGAACAACTTGCTTCCAAGTTGTAAATGCTCCAACACTAAGTTTTTAAGAAGATGTTGGATAACCATTTGTCTGATGTAGGGTTTCCTGCCTAAGTTTCCCTTCCAACTCTGTGATTCTATTCTATTCAAAGATTGTGACAAGCCTACACACAGGTTCCCTTGTCTTCAAAACTGGGCCTGGCTTTTGGGTTCAACTCCCTCACCTCCATACTCTGTGCAAAGCCATTCTCAGGACCTTGGTTAGAAGGAGACCCTCTACTCTCTAGGCCAGGGGGTCTCCAAATTTGGCAACTTTTAAGACTTTGTGGACTTCAACTCCCAGAACCCCCCAGCCAGCATGACCCTACTGGACCTGGGCAGGCTCACAATTTGGGTTGAAGGGTGAAGCAGGCGAGGCAGCAAGGAAAGAGATCCAGTTCTGGCATTTCCAAATCTTGCCCTGAGGGTGAGGGGGCTCCCTTTGGAGCAGGCCTTTCTCTCGGAAGGCCCAAAGGGGTGGCCAGAAGAACCTTGAGGAACCTTTGCGGGTGACCCTGATTTGGAAGTCAAGTATGTGCTTCCCAGATGGAGTTTTTCTTCTGAGCTGCAGGTTGAAGTGACCAGTCCGCTGTATTACAAACTATATGGCAAACTACAAAGCTTGGAGAACAGCAAAGCAACTTCATGCGTTCAGATAAGTTTTATAGCAAAAAATCTCTTCCTTTCAAAAGCCTTAGTAATCTCTTTTACAAACTTTACCTTGTATTATTACAGACCTTTTTTTTTTAATATATTCAAAATAAGTTCCCAGGATTTCTTTCGTGGACTATGTACATAAGTGCAAAAAACGTCTCTCACACATTCGTACACCAACTGAATCAGTTTAACTGCAGCATATTGGTTTCTTCAACACTGTCACAGAGTTATTCCACAGTATTTTTTGGTGTGTGTGTGTGTGTGTGTGGTCATACATATGTTACTCTTCCTTTTTCTGCTTATAAATAAAAATATAATTTGTCTTTCTTTCCTGGTCCTAATTTGGACATCATTATTTCATGGGCTTAGAGAACATGATTTTTTTCTAGACGGATTGTTTTTTAAAATGTCAAGGATGGGAAAATCAGTTGGTTTCTCATAAGGGAAATTCCTCACAAAGGGACCCCAAAAAAGGCAACGGTTGCAAAATTCAATGCAGATTTAACGATATCATGTCCAACCGAAAGCAAGGTCTCAATTTTGCAGAATACTATGTTCCCTTGATTTTGTTTGGACCTTCCTGAGACTCTGTTGACCAAATTCGTTATTCTGTTTTTCAAAATACTTACTATTTTGAACACTAAAGTGTGGCAACCCTCTCTAATTTTTATCACCAAGAGAAAAATACTGTGGAATAACCCAACTCACACAACAATTTCTACAAGCTATAAAACCTGACTTTAAATCCATGTGTTGTAAACTTTTGACTGAAAAAGTGACATCAAAGACACAAATCCAGCGTTCACATGGGACTTTGGGATTTTAAAAATATTCAGTCATATATTTCTCCGACAGTATTGAACTGTACCTTAAACAAACCCATACTGTTACACATTACTTTTTTTAAATTTACACGTGAAAATTTCACAAATAATGTATACAAAGGTAGCCATGTTGTAGTTTTGTTGCCATAGCAACAACAACTTAATTATAATTAGTTAACAATGAATCTATCATTGTAAGGAGTTACATACAAAGTTAATTCTTCCGTTTGTTCTTAAACTGTAAACTATACAAACTAATTATGGACTGTATTTTTGTTTTCTATTATCTTGGCATGCGCTTCAGTGTTTTTGTTTTTAGAACATAACTAAAAGAGTTGAATACATGTATTTAAAAATCTTAACATTCTCTAACTCTCCTTCAAAAATTAAATTCATTAGTTACTAAAGATTATATATTTATATATGTATACATGCACATATGTGTGCATATATAAATATATATATATGAAAGCAGTAATAAAATCTGTTAAAACAAACAATAAAATAAATGGAAAATAATGCAACATGAATTAACTTGTTGTAGCCTATAAACAACACCTTTTAAATTCTATTTACAATTATTTTCAGGCTATCAACTAATAATAGGTATCTTTTCCTTAAAAAAATTACTACAGTCTTAAACATACAATATATTCTAAGGCCTGATCAGGCAACGTGGTAAAAATAATTTCGGTACATCCTTTCAGGAGGAAGGGGAAATTTAAGACTTTTCCTCATATATTTCACTTTTTTTTTCTAGGTGTCAGTGAAATATATTACGGATTTAAAAAAGAAAAAAGAAAGGGGGAAGGGGAAGAAGGGAAGAAACTCCAGTTTTAAAAACTTTTGTGTATTAACGTGTCCTAGAGATTACTCCTGTATTAAGTAATCGGTTTGAGATCAACAGGAGGCCAGCCTGCCTTTTGCCCATCGGTGAGACTTCCCAACATTTAACATATATCATTCTGTTTCTCTATCAATCCAGTGCAGGGGACTCCAACCGTGGCAACTTTAAGATTTGTGGACTTCAACTCCCAACCGGCTACACTATGCTGGCTGGGGAAGACTGGGAGTTGAAGTCCACAAGTCTTAAAATGCTCCCGAGTTTGAAGACCTCTGATCTAGTGGGTAAAAAGGGTCACTTTGACAAGCCAGGATTGCAAGCCTGCAGCCTTAAAACTTGGGGAGCAGAGCGTGCCAGAGAAAGGCTGAGATTTTTTGGGGGAATAAGCATGCATAGGATCGCACCAAAATCCCCACCCTTCGCATGGCCGTGGCTTCTCTGCAAAACCCCTTCAAAAGAAGGAATAAACCTGATTTCTAGGTTTTCTACCCTCCTTAGCAATAACAAGCTCCCATGGACTCCTCTCCCACCACCCCATGCCTAACTCTACGAGAAAAACATCATGGCTCAAATATCTTGCTCAAGACAACAGCTGTTTACTCTCCAAGCAAACGCTGCTCAGAAGTCATTCTAGTCATTCAGAAGTCATTGACTAGCAATATTGGAAAATAAAGAGGGTGGAAGGAATCCGGAGCGCCCTTGGCCAGGCCAAGACTCCAAGGGATCTCTCTTGCAAGAAGCTGAAACTGCTTAGAAAGACTTTCCCCAAGGGCAGAATGCTATCTTGGGGTAGGCTGCCTCTGGGAACTGGGGGGTGGGGAGAGAATTTCATACAGTATTGCAAAAATTACACCACTTTACCAAAAAAAGAAAAAATCCCTTTCTGCTCAACAATTTTTGTAAAAAAAAAAACAAACCAAACGGGGTTGATTATGAAAAAAATAATCTAATCCATCAGAACACTGTACTTTTAAGATAAGAATCGTAATTTTACAGATCCACCGACTTCTAAAACCCTCTCTTGTTTTGTGCATGTTATGTTCAAGGTTTAGGAACATATCTTTTTATTTTCTTTTTTCCTTCCTTCCTTCCTTCCTTCCTTCCTTCCTTCCTTCCTTCCTTCCTTCCTTCCTTCCTTCCTTCCTT
>BLBF01000058.1:1218540-1230678 GCA_015471245.1 Laticauda colubrina
ATAAAAATTGTTTTGACATTCCCACAGATCAATTTTTGGTTAACATGGATGTTGCCGTAGGCTTACTGCCGATGCCGGAGAGAAGGGACAGGGGGCAGAAAGCAGAGAGAGCCCACTTCAGCTTCCTGCCAGGGGGGAAGAGGAAACAAGACGCAAAGGTTTGCCACTGTTCTCTCTCCAGGATGCCAACAGGACGCTGGGGAAAGAGGGGAGAAAAGAAGACAAGTGACAATGTAGAACCTTTGGCAAAGGTGGGCAAGAAGTCATGCCAACACCGCTAGAGCATAACTTACTGTGGTGTGGCTTCTACATCTGGGACACAAACATGCTGCTGTTCAGCTCATCGACTGATAACTGGGAGATCTGCAGTAAAACGAAGAGGAAAGGAAGGGCATCAAAACGTGCCCGGGGAGGGGTGAGGGTTCACGCTCACCCGCTAAGCTTCCAATTCCCATCAGGAATTCTAAGGTAGGTTGCTCGGGGGGAGGCACAGGGGAGATAAGCAACCCTGGGGTGGGGGATGTTAGGGTCACAGTGCCAATGCTCTCATTGCAACTACAACCAGGGACATCCTCATGCCTGTGATGTCACTCTGCCCTCAAGGATTCACACACAAGCGGCTGCCTTTAGAGGGTGGGAAAGAGGAGGGGGGGCTTGTGGGCCTTTGGGGGACCCAAATCCCACCCTTGAAAGAAGCTCCCCTTAAGCGCACGGTTTCTCAACTTTGAAGATTTTTTTGGGGGGGGCTTCATCTCCCAGAATTCAGCAGCCGGCCACGGAATTCTGGGAGTTGAGGTCTTCCCCGCTTCGAGGGGTCGAAGCTGAGGAACCCTGCCCTGGCCACACAGCATGGATGGTGCCAAGGGAGCCATCTGGTGATTTCAGGAATATTCGATCCAGAAGCCGCTACCATTTCAGGACCCTCCCTCTGCCCTGGTGCTCAATTCCTCCTTCCCTCCCCAGGAAAGATTAAGACAGCTTTGCTCACAGCTCCACAGCACAACCAGGGCCAGGAAGGTGGTGGTGGTGGTGGTGGTGGGAAGCCTCATCTTAAAGTGTAATTTAAATGAGTTGAAAACACACCGAGGAGATTTTACGGATTTATCCCTTGTTCCCTTTCACTTCCACAAGGACATTCCATCAGAGCAACAACGTTTGGCAGACTGCCTGCCAGGGTGGGGGGCACTTAACACAACCCCCACCCCAACCCCGGAAAAGCTGGTTATGGGTTGTGGGGTGATCTTTCCTCGTCAATATGTTTTGCATGGCCCCAAGTTCGGGGCTTGGCATCTTGTCTCTTTCAGGTAAATTGTTACAGGGGTGGGGGGGGTTAATTAGGTTTCCTGTCCCGGCAAAGGCCTGGAAGGAGCGTCCCCCCCTTCAATTGCAAGAGCAGAGCAACCGGCTGGGAAAGGCTGGAAGGAGCCCACTGCATTTTTTAAACAAGATATGAACAGAGGTAAGGAATTGGGGGAGAGCCGTCCTCTTTCCTCTTGTGAGCCATGCTTGGACTCCATTTCCTTTTTCTGAGGTGGGAAGGGATGGAAGGACTCCAGCCTCAACAGATGAGCTGGCAGGAATCTCTCCTCTTCCTCCAACTTGAGCCCCCCCTTCCCCGTTACAAAGCGGGGTCCCCAAATAGGCTGAACAGCTGCTCCGAGTCTGCCTGGTCTGGGAGCTGTTCCCCCAGCACACCTGGGGGATGCTTCTGGATCCCTGGCACTTCCCGCTCCCTTGCTTCAAAATTGACCACCACCTCACCCCACCACCCTGAAGAAGGCCTGGAGCCCCATGGAAGAGGACCTGTCCTTCTTCATGGGCCGCAGGCCTCTCCTTCAAGGCTCCTAGAGAGAGTGGGGCTGCAAGAAGGCTAGGGGAACCCAGCGCACCCCTTGTCTGCCAGGAGAGTTTCCAGACCAGTCCAGCGGCCTCAACAAGGGCATCCGCATGAACAGCCCCCTGACCGAGCTGGGTTTGACCAGCACCCTCGCTGTCCCCACCTCTCTAACGTGACCCCCCAGCGTGGCACATGGGCTGCCTCCTGGCCCCTCCGACCCCCACGAAAAAAAGCTATCGAAAGGGGGGCAAACCTGATTGGCTGTTGCAGCGAAAGGAACGCTGGTGGCGGGTGTAGTTGCTGCGGAAACAGTGGTGGGCGTAGCACCGTGCATCATGGGAACTTTTTCAGTGGAAGCAACAAAACAGGAGGGTGGAGCGTTTATGGACGGCGGTGGGGGTGTGTGTCAGGAGTCACAGCAACAAGCCATGGTGACATCATGGAGGGAAGACACCAGGAGGAGGCATGCAACCACAGAGCAAAGCAAAAAAAGGAAGAAAAGAGCATCAGGGAAGGGGGGTGGGAGGGAGAGAACAAGAAAAATAATAAAGAGAAAAAAAGGGGAAAAAGCCAATTACAATTATAATTAAGGGGGGAAAAAACAAAAATATTCTCAACACTCAGTAACACATTTATAAGCAGAACAATGATGTATAGAAGACTCTGGGGGAGGCACGATGATCGAAATTTCCAACAGTAGGTGGAGAAGGAAGGAGGAACCAAACCACGTTTTCTCGGGGGGGGGGAGGGGAGGGGGCCAGGATAAGCAGTTCTGTGGTCGGCAACCAACCCGGTCTTGAAGAACAGTCGTGCACAGTCGACCCGTGAGGGAGGGTCCTTTACACCCTTGGGGTTCTTTCCAGCTGCCCCAGAAGCCCCAGGCCCAACTTCTGCTGGTTCTGTCCCAATGGGGTTATGGGTATGGGTGCCTCCCCTTGCAGCTCCCACCCCAATTTCTCCCAGAAGCAGAATATAGGAGGGGGGTGTGGGGGAAAAAAAACAAAACCCAATGCCTGTAACACCTTTAGAAAAGAGCAAAAAAAAACAGGGAGCAAAGTAATTAATGGGAAGACTATAAGTGGCCCGTGCATTTTAATGGACCCTGGGCATATGGTCTGTTTTTTTTTTTTTTTTTAAAGTAAGGCATAAGGAGGGCTGCAATTTGAGGAGACCAAGGAAAGGGAGGTCCTGAGAGGGCTGAAGCCCAAACCTTGAGTCACTCTCTCTCTCTTGCCCGCAGGGGTCTGAAGGGTGAAGGAGAACACCTATGGTAGGGTTGGTTTTTTGGATCCCAGGAAGTGCCTTGGCTGACAACTCAAGTAGCACATTTAAAGGCCCACCTCCTATCCCAAGGGTCAGCAACCTGCAGCTTTAGAGACGCATGTGGCTCTTTCCTCCCTCTGCTGTGGCTCCCCTGTCGCCGGTCGGCTCCACAATGGATAAGGCTTTCGGTTAGGACCTTTGTGGCTCTTTTGAGTGTTTAAGGTTGCCAACCCCTATCCTATCCCAAGGAGCAAACGAGGGAGGAAGATCAGGTTGCCACAAGCGAGCCTAACACTCTAAAAGGAGGCTGGGCATCCTGGAACCTCACCTTCACCAAATTACTGCTTATCCCAGGTTAGGTTTGGAGGGGCACAACAAAACCACCCCCCAAATCTCCCCAAACCACCTGGAACTGGTTTATAATTTTAGCAAGGGCTAGTCCCTGCCGGTTCAATCCACTTACCTGCCCCTTGTGGTCTGGAGGAAGAAAGCTCCATCCAACGACCCAATTTTGCACTGTGTTGACCTTGTCAACTTCCAGAGCCCGCCTTCTGTTCTCCCCCATCAAGGTTGGTCAAGGGCAGGGGTCAGCAACCTTAAACACTCAAAGAGCCACAAAGGTCCTAACTGGAAGCCCCCAATCAATTCTGGAGCCAACCGGAAGTCCGGTTCCCCTACCACAGAGTCTCCTCCTAGTGCAGCATCCTTTTTCCTCTACTTGCCCTATCTGAAAGCCCTATCTCCTGTGGAACCGACCGGCGACAGGGAGCCATATGTGGCTCCAGAGCCATGGATTGCTGATCCCTGGTCAAGGGGAAACAAAATACTCAAGGAGGGGGGAAAGGCTACACTAAAAACAAACAGGCCGACATGAAGGAAACAGCGGCTGTTCATGAATCGTGTTCTCCAAAGGATGGCTTGAGCAAAGCTCTCGCTTACAGAACCAGCAGAAGTGCTAGAAATTCATCCTTTTGCAGGTTGACTCCTCAGGCAGCCCTACCACCAAATATTTTCCCAGTGAAGCAAGTGAAATAAGAGTGAACTTTTGACAGGAGTGGAAATATCTCCTAGAATCCTAAATTATCAAAAGGGCAAGGGAACGCACCAAGCCCCCCCGCTCTTAACACCCCCTCTTTGCTAGCCCAGTTTCTCCTTTCTGCCTCCTGCTCCTTTCTGGATGAAGACCCAGGAGGGCTTTTGTCCATCCAGAATCGCATCAGAGACGGCATGACATCACAGCACTACATAGCCCATCAAACTGGGCTACCCAGAGATGTTGGCAAGGGTTCAATGGCAAGGATCGTGGAATGGATTTGATGACACCGTGCCAGCTTTTAAGGGTTGGACTAAGGCAAGTAGGAGAGACGAGAAGGGACCACAGAAACACGGCCGGAGGGAAACCACGAGGGATGAGGGGCGATTTTTAACACTCGTGTAAGCTCGATTCCACTGATTCCATTATCACACTTGCCACACTCTTAAGAGACGTGGAAGAGCACAACCATTTCAGACTTTACAGGGACAATGAATTTTCAGCCAGGCATATCATGGGACACTGCTGGGCATGCGCGCACCCACACACCCCCCCTTCCCGCTCTCCTCCTTCCTTCCCTCCGTCCCTCCCCACCAGTGACCTCCCCGCTGATCCAAAGGCCTCGTTTGTGTTAGGAAAAGGTGGTGGAGAAAAACCTACCAACGTTTGCTGCGGGTGCCATGCACAGCACAGACCCTGCACGTCATGCAGTGAAGCGTGGAAAAGATGAACAGAAGGGATATTTAGTTAGTGAAGCCGTTCGTGTGTTAACAGGCACACATTCTGAGTAATACTATTATTTTACGGGGGAGGTGGGGGTTGTTTCTCTATGCAAGGCAGTGCCCACAGCGATGCCCACGCTGAACTCGGATCCGACAGCAATTCAACCGTTTAAACGTTAGCGCTGTGGCCCAAAGGGGGAAAGCATATGCCTGGGACTTGACGCAGCGGCTGGCTTTTGAATCCGCTCCCTGAATCCCTGCTCCATGCAGAACAAATTCTGCAAGCTTATGTTTTGGCAATTCTGCAGGCAGGCTGCGTGTGGGAGACACGTCCCAAAGGGAGGCAAAGGGACGGTGGGTGCCCCCATCTGCTAGCCAGGCTGGCATTGTTAGCGCACTGGCAAACGTTTTATATTAACAGTTGGAGAGGTTTGACAGGCTGCATTTTATACGCTAGCTGCTAGCTGCAGAAAAAAAACCCGGTGGAACACCTGAATATTTGGTGAAGAGCAGAGTTCACACCTTGGGCTTCCAGCTGCAGAGGAGGCTTTCCCTGGCTGGGAGGGAGGGAGACAGGGAAGGGCAGCTATCAAAAACAGGTGGGGGGGGGGAGGAACAGGCCTGCCTGTGATGTTTATTCACAGCAGGAGAGATTAGTTATGCAAGAAGCTAATTGAGGAAGGCCAAGGTATTCAAAAGAAAAGTGGCATTCTTGGCCGGCCACACTTCCCAATGAAATCCTTGCTGTTTCCCAATTAATTCAACTGGGAAACTGTCTCGGGTCTAAGATTCTTGGAAGGCAGCGGGAGAGAGGAAGTCCTGCCCTTCGGCCTCCTCCCACCCCTCCTCCCTGGACACCTCTGGCTCAGGCAGCACCAGCAAACCAAAGAAGGCTCACAGTAGGGAGGCAACTCATGCACAGCTGCTGCTCCCGGCAAAAGCTGGGCAGAGAGCAGGCTCTTGGGAGAGTCACCCAGTGGCCCCGGAGGAGGTGGGGTCAACCCATGCATGGAAAGGAGAGCCAAGAGGCTGAGCCAAGGCACTTACCTGTTGGGATAAAGGCAGGCTGTTGCAACTGCATGTTGGCAAGGGCCTGCTGGTAGTGAAAAACGCTTGGGCTGAAGACTGTGGTGGCACCGTTGTTTTTTTCAAGTGCTGGCCTCTTTGGTAAAGGTTGAAGGGCACCAGGTGGCAATGCCTGTAAAAAGGAAGGGCCGCAGCCAACGGAAAGGGGAGGGGAAAAAAAGAAGAAGGGAAAACCAGGTTTAATCGAAGCATGTCTGGACCAAGGGATGCAGCGTCATCTCCAAATCATTTGCAACTGCTCGGAAACGGGAGCTGGGACAGAATTCACCCCTTGACAGCCGGAAGAAGTGAAACTGTGCCAAGGCAAGCCATCGTCTTTGCCACAAATCTCACGACTGCTTTTAAAGCAAACTTAACTGCCAGGGCTCAGGTCTTCCCCAAAGGAGGTCTTTCAATTCCGAAAGGGTCGGGAAAGGCCGCAGAGGCAGGGGGATTCGGGAGCTCAGGCTCCCCTGTATCTGGGCCAGGGAAGGCTCAGTTAAGGGAAATGAGTAAAGGTCCCACAACTGAAGAAGGCTCCACTTGCCGCTTCCTCCTCCTTCTTGCTTCAGCTTTGACAGTGAAGTGACTTTTAAACCCACTGATGTTTTTAACTTGGGCTTTTTACACAAATTTTCAACCATCAAGGATGCCGCTGGAATTCTCAGACTGCAGCGGATACCAGTGTGGTAACAGTTCGATTTTCAAAGGAAGAAAAGGAGGAGGAAGGGAATTTTATTTTATTTTTTTAAAAAGGAGAGGGATCAAGAACAATTTTCACTTGCCCCAAAACAGTTGCAGAGGTGTGCAAGCGACAAGCGTGAATGACAGACACAGGGAACATTAACAGCTAAAATCAGAGACACGGCTATTAGCAGGGGAAGATTAGCAGAAACAAGGGAGATGGGTGTTAATGCAAAGACTGCTGGCTACAGGTGTCAGCTCCACCCCACTTCCTGGGCCAGCTTCTGCTTTGAGGTGTTGGGAGGATACTGTGAGGCAGCTGGCCCTCGCTTCCCTTCAATTCTCTTTTATTTATTTTATGGAGGGGATTTATATGGCTGCCCACTCACTCTCAGTGGCTCCGGGCAACTCGCAAACCACACTTCCCCTATGGGGTACGTTGGTAGGGCGCAGATGAAAACAAACCTTCCTCTCCTCGCCTGGGCCAAGAATTTGTGGGGTGCACAGTCTGCAGGCATGTCTCCTTCTCACTCTGACACCAAATTGTGAATGCGTCTGGGGCAGGAACAAAATGGAACTTTTGTGTGTATGTGTGTGTGTGTGTGTGTGTAAGCCATAGCAGTAGAAGCAGCTTCTCTGTCCCACTTGAGCTCCTGAAGAACCACACAATTGGTAAGACTTGATTTTCTTCAATACAGGCAGAGATGGCTTTTATATATATATATATTTATTTATTTATTTTTTGGGAGGGGTGTCTTAAGAACTGGCCAAGGGAAAGGGGCAGGGGAGTTCAGCAGAAACAAAGCCAATGAAAAACAGCTATCCTGGACTGAGCAGTTGAGAGAAGACAAGTGCACCCCAAAGGTAAGCAAACTCTTCACTTAAGCCAGGAAATTTCTAGCAAATGCTTGCCTGGATGTGAGATCTAGCTGACATCCACTATTCGGGGTATATGGTAGTTCAGTGGTGAGCAGCTGCAGCCCCTTCACAATGGGTGGACTTCAACTCCCAGAATTCCTATGCTGCTGCTGTTGCCTACCCCTGAGCTAGTTGCTGCTCTATGATTTTTGGGGTCATAATTTTGCCCCAAGGAGTACTCAAAACCCTTCATTCTTTCTTTCCATTTTTTTGGGGGACTCTTCCAGGCCACAGAACTCAAAAGCTGCAGAGTCCCTTCATGTTTTGTCATAAGGCACAGTGGTGTGGGTGGGTGTCTTTTAGTGGATCTGGTAACAGGATGAATTTGGGCCAAATTTGGCTCCATTCACTGGGCTGGCTGGGCAACTTTCCAGCCAGCTCGTCTTGTCTGGGAGGCCGATGGCATCACAAGGGCATTAATCCTCACATCTGTGTCACCCTCACTCTTGAATGGAGAAGGCACCCAACTGCCGTGGGGGGTTTTCACCCAGCCTGATACACATTGCAACACACACACACCCGACCCAGCCCCCAAAGTGCCTAAGAACAGAGATGCATTCCCCTCAACCCCACTGCATTTCATTCACTTCTAAATTCCCGTGCAGGGTGGTTTCTTTTGAGAGAGAGAGAGAGAGAGAGAGAGACAGCAAAAACAGCCAGCAAATTTACTGGATTTATTATTTGGGAAAACTATCCATTTAATTCATTCCAAATTTAGGGAGGTTCACCTCAAATTCGCTTCAGGACCTGTGATAGGCAGAAGTCACATATTTTTACAACCCCTCTCTTCTGTCGGGTTTAAAAAGAAGATCCATTATTTCTGTAATCAAAAAAGCAACCCACCCTATCTTCTTTCTTGGAAAACCGACACCTTTGAAGCTAAGCACAGGGTTTACAAGCCAGACCCCATCCCCACCCCGCCCCTCTCCCCAGGGAAAACAGGCAAGGAAAAAATGGAAAGAAAGGGGATGAATTTCAAAAGCACAAGTGGGAAAGGATTCCCCTGTCCAGTCCACACACAAACTTTGGGAAGGAGGCTGCTTGTCACATGCAGGTCATGATCCACTCCCTGGGCAGAGATTCTTATCAGGCTGGTGGGTTTAAGAATTTAAGGGGGGGTAAATATTGAAGAAAATATTTTGAGTTGGGCTCTCAAATGTCCCACCCTGATTACAACATGCAGACCCTGCTATTGCAGAGGGATGCAGCTTTGCAGCCCCTTCCTGGCTAGCGTGGGGAGAGTGAACTGCCATCTGACTCTGTGCCCCTCCCAAAGCCAAGATGAAGCTCTGAATGAAGGTAAAAGACCACTCCATCTTCAAAAGACCCGGAACTGCCATTGTGCCCTTTGGCCTTCGTTTCTTTTGGAATGCCACAAACCTCATATTTACAAACAACTCTGTAGGTTGCCCATGAGGGTCAATTTTATGATATTTTTTATGGTGGTTGTTAAGTGAACCAATTGGGCTGCAAAGGGATGCAATTTTACTGAAAACCAGAAGGAAGTGCTGGTTTTGGGCAAAAACCCATCGTAAAATGTGGCCGTGTGACAGCAGGATGCTGCAAACTGACCTTAGATGTGGCCAGTCGTAAGTCGGAGTAGGATGAGGGATCCCATTAAACCGTGAAAGTCAACCAGGAACCAGGAGTGGTTGCCTTTCTTAAGGAGGGAGCCTGGACACCCCCTTTTCTTCATGCCCCTGAAGTGCCTCAAAGGACCCCCCCCCCCAAGAAGCCTCCTGCCCTGTTTGGAAACAGATAGACTGAAAAATGCTGCAATCAGAGATCCCTGCAAAGCTAGACTTTTTAATTTGGGGGTGGGGGGGTGGGAGAGACACCTGCTAGTTCAAAAATGGATTTTCAATTCCAGCAGACTAGTATTTTTTTGTTTCCTTCCCCCCTCCCCCAAATCTTAGGCGTACGGACCAAAGTGTCCGACTGGAAACATGCTGTTCCTCGTGTGATGGGCATTTCCCGGATATAACACCCGAAATAGAAAAGGAAGGGGGGGGGGGAGAGAGAGGGAAAGGGACAAAATGAATCATAAGGTATTCCATGCAATCTAAAGCAGGGGTCTCCAACTGTGCCCACTTTAAGACTTGTGGACTTCAAATCCCACCAAAGCTGGCTGAGGAATTCTGGGAGTTGAAGTCCACAAGTCTTAACATGGCCAAGGTTGGAGACCCCTGGTCTAAAGGATGGTTACATGCAAAGCTCCAAGTACCAGGTCAAAGTTTGTCTCCAGCGGTCGCTTCTGTGAACGGAGAGCTGGCTGAGTCTTAATTAGCAGGGCAGTGAGTACATGGCGGTATTGAGGAGGGGGGGGGGTTGAAGCACAACACACACAAAAAAAAGAAACAGCAAGCAGAGATGTGTTAAAAAGGAGAGCAACGTTGTGGAGAAGGCGGAGAGAAAAAAAATAAAAATAAAATGAATGCGTTATCACAGTAATTTTTTAAAAAACAAAAACATAAAAAAAATCCAGACAAGGCATGCACCACAGAGAGGTCTGCAACAGTTAAAATGGACAGCTATGGGACACACACACACACATGCACGCACACACAGAGTCTCCCCTGGAAAGCTTGGGCAGAAGCCTTTTTCATCCCTGTTTTCACAAGTAATGCAGCAGGGGGAAGATTGGTAGGATTGGACACTTCACTCAGGGGAACCAAAGCAGCCCCCCCCCCCCCCAGCATAAGCTCTGCTCCTTCCATGGTGCATGTGACATCACTGGTGCGTGTGGAAAAGGAGAAGCGGAGCTTCCGTCCTGAAGGTCGCAAATAGCTCTGCATAAGGAGAGCCTTTCGCTGAAGGATTCACACCTGGGATCCCTGGCCTCTAAAGCTATTCTGCAAAACAGGCCCCGGGATATCTGATATAGTGTCTCTGTAATGTGCAAAAAAACCCCACATTTCCTGCTCCTCCATGCTCCCCCATCCCTTTCTTTTAATCCAGGGATGTCCAACCTTGCTAACTTTTAAGACCTGTTGGCTTCAACTCCCAGAATTCCCCAGCCAGCATAACTAGCTGGGGAACTCTGGGAGTTGAAGCCCACAGAACTTAAAAGTAGTCACGGTTGGGCACTCCTGGTTTAAACATTTCTTTGATTATTAAAAAAAACCCCTCCATTTTAAAAATACACACTAGGAAATAAAGATTTAGATTGCGTGAAAGCGTGCTCCCAATTTGCCTAGCTGCCCTTTGAGGATAGCTTCTGGTTTTTATGGCTGAATTCTTGGTGCTCATCAGAAAGCCGATTCAGAAGCAAGTCCTTCTGTTTTCAGAGAGGCTCACTTCTGCGTAAGCAAGCAATTGGGAGGTGTGTGGCCAAACCGAGGGAGCATCTGTGAAAAAAGTGATGTGCTGGGTATGTGAAATATGAATAAATAGCATAGGGCTTGTTCAGAAAGGGAGGATTAGTATATATTTGAAATCCCAAGATTTCTTCCCAATTTAAGAGGGAACCATCTATTCTCAAAGAATTTTGAGACAACCCCCAGGAATTCTGGATGTCTTTCCAACCACATCCCCTGCCTTCCTTCAAGATGACCAGCACACGGACAATCTGAGAAAGGATTCCATCTAAAGACATGAAACCGTCTTTCTCTGTCTCTCCATTTTGCCCTTCAATCAATCAGCTGGTCAGCCCATCAACCAACCAGTTACTGTGCCACCGTAAAAGGTGCAATGGAGGGCAGGCTTTGCCCTTCATCAGCAGCTGCGTTTGAAAATTCTCCCAGCAGTGAAACTGAGACCTGGGAAGAGGGTGGCGTGGGGAGTGAATATTAGAAGACAGTTTGGATGACCCAGCTCTGAAAACAAGCAATCGGTAAAATGTTTTAAGGCTGGGTGGCTAATAAAGTGTATGCTGACAAGGGACAGCATGAATTCAGCATGAACTGGGGTGACATGGGGAGACAAATGTTACTGGTAGCATGTCAGGAATCAGCCCAGATCAATAAAGAACATGTGAGCCGATTCTTCCAAACGCCGATGAGAAGCTTGGCCATCATGGTGTGTTCTCTTTTAGTGACAAGACCCACCCTAAGTCCAGAGTGGATGCTTGGAATCTTAATGTTGACGGAGACTCTCCATCATCCAGGCCATGGTTGTCCCAAAGGTGCTTTTTCAAGAGACAACTGGACTTCCTTTGTTTTTCCTTTGAAGACGCTTCCCTTGTCATCCCAGAAGCTTTTTCAGTTCTAGTGAATGGTGGGGAATGGAATATAAATCCTTCCATTCCCCACCGTTCAGTCAGAACAGAAGAAGCTTCTTGGATGGCAAGTGAAAAGTCTTCAACGAAAAACAAAGGAAGTCCAGGTGCCTCTTGAAAAAGCACCTTTGGGATGATTGGCAGCTTAATGTGGAACTGAATGATACAGATATGGATACAACCGCATACACTGGCTTTGTATAGGTTTGGATCTTAAATAGAAAATTCTTTATGGCTCTTTCTTGTAAATGTTCTATGCTGAGAGAGGGGGAGGGGGGAAGAAAAAGAAAGAAAGAAAGAAAGAAAGAAAGAAAGAAAGAAAGAAAGAAAGAAAGAAAGAAAGAAAGAAAGAAAGAAAGAAAGAAAGAAAGAAAGAAAGAAAGAAAGAAAGAAAGAAAGA
>BLBF01000058.1:1235311-1267926 GCA_015471245.1 Laticauda colubrina
GGAGTTGAAGTCCACAAGTCTTAAAGTGGCCAAGGCTGGAGAGCCCTGTCCTACACAGCCTCTCAACCAGTGGTGGTACGCTACCAGTTCGGCCCAGTTTGAGCAAACTGGTAGCTCTGAGGATCATCTGTGAGCAAACCAGTTTGCTCCAACAATCAGCTGCTGGGCCCCAGCTCTATACTGACCATTATTCCTGCTTTTCAACCTCAGAAGCACGCGCCTCTGACCAACACATCAGCTCTGACATTTCCAGAAGAAGTCTCCTAAGCCCACTTGGCAATTTGCCCTGAAGGTCACCTGGGGACGGCGGCGCTGCTGCCCCTGAGGTTTGCTACAAGCATCACAAGGGCACAGCCAGAGAATCGATGCGGCCTCCCTCCCTGCTCTGATGGGGGCTGCAGAAGATTCTAGCCCGGGAAGCAGGCAAGCTCTGAATTCTGCTCTGGATGGGAGGTGTTAAAGGCCCCATGTCTGAATGCCATTGCATACCTTTAGCTGCCTTCTTGAATTTTTGGATGGATGGGCACACGGACACACAAAGCAACCCTGAGCCTGTGATAACTCGTGATTTCAGCTTTTGGAGAAAGTGTCCTATTAATGGTCACTAAACTGAGAATGATTTATTTATTTATTTGATTTGTCAATCACTTATAAGATAATAAGTATAAATATAGATATGAATACATGAAATGGATACATATAAGAAAAATAAAAATATAAAAGAAACAATAGGACAGGGGCGGTGGGCACGTTGGTGCGCTTATGCACGGCCCCTACAGACCTCTTAGGAAAGGGGTGAGGTCAACAGGAGACAGTCCAAGGTTAAAGTTTTTGGGGTTTGGGGAAGAAACCACAGAGTCAGGTAGAGGATCCCAAACATTGACCCCTCTGTTGCTGAAGTCGTATTTCCTGCAATCAAGTTTGGTGGGGTTAACCTTGAGTTTGTATCTATTGTTTGCTCTTGTGTTGTTGTGGTTGAAGCTGAAGTATTCATTGACAGGTAGGACATTGCAATGTATAATTTTATATATTATACTTAATCGGACCGTATAATGATAATGCACTTTTTATAATATGTCAGAGAAAGCCCCCTCCTCGTGCGACAGAATTGGGGTGCTAATTCCTCAGCTCCCGGGGAACCCCTCAGGCATGAAGAGCCCGCCAGAAAAAGACAAAAGGAAGGAGGAGGAAAGGCCTTGTGAAGGAGCCCTATTTCACTGAAGGGACCGGCTGTGGAAATTGTTAAGGGCCAATGTGTGTTTGTGTTGTCACATTATTTAGAAAAATCAACTGCTTTAATTAACATAAACAGCTCCTGGACTTAAAAATAACAATCCATCTGAGCTGAGAATTTCTTTTCAATCTGGGAGAGAAATCCATGCCAAGAAATGTACTGCATTTTTAAAATAGCTCCCTCAGATTACAGGAGAGAGACAAAGGTGACTCGATCCTTTTATTTTAGCCAGGCCTGCAAACAATCTTAGAGGGAATCAGAATGACATGAAAGATAAATAAAAATAAATAGTTTTTTTTAGAGGTTTGGGGTAACAGCTATAAATGCCTGAGTAAATACGGTAAAACTTCTGGAAGGTTAGTAATTATTTTGGATGTACCATAGAGAAAACTGGATTGTAATATTCATCAAAACAGCCTTTCCACAACAATGAATTTTACAAATCAGAAGAGGGAACAGTGGAATTTCCCCAGCCTAAATGACTAAGAAAGATTTTCTGCACAAAAGTCAGCCAAGGAAACTTTTCTGCAGCAAGGAAGCAAAACTTAAAATTACTTTCTAATCACGCTGATTCAGTTGGACGGAAGGGAAGGGATAGAGATTAATATGCAAAAACTAACTTGCAAAAAGGGGTTGCCAAGAAGTGAATTGTAAGGGGAGATTTAGCGGTAGAATAGGAGAGTTCTCCTGGCAAGGAATTAGATCCTCTGGTTTAAAATCTGGTTTACACCTGGGGCAGAAAATGAGACTGTGGAATAGAAATGAGCCTTGCCAACATGTAGGCAGCCCTGCATAAATGTTTTTTTTTAAAACAAAAACAAACTTTTACATACAGAAAACCCCATACATGTCCAGGCTGTCATTCTTTCCTGCAGGAGTTTAAGATATGAAATTATGCCTTTCATGTTCATTTGCTGCATTGCTTAAGGAGATGGTAAAATGCCCCCTTTTGCTCTCCGAATAATGCTTTGAGACAGAGGACTCTTGGACATTTGTGTCCTCCGATGCTTACAAACATCCCACCTTTCTGTTTTCCACAGGGCCCACCTGTTTCCAGAGCAAAATGCCAAAAACAGAGTTACTATGAGAAAAAGAACAGATGCTCCTTCTCCTCCTAATGTTCTTCTCCTGTCAAATGAAATCAGCCTTGGGTAAAAAAAATTACCAACTGCCAAACTTTCAGCTCTCAATGTCAACAAAAGATCCTTGGATTAATTCCTAGGCTGCAAAACTAAGAGATCATCCCCCAGTGCAAGCAATGGCCATGAGAGGATGGGCTTTGCAATCCAGCACAAAAGGGTAAAGAGCTTTTTTAATGCGGCTCCTTGGAATCAGGTCCTTTTAAACCAGGTGAATTAGAAAGGAATGGCCTGGTCTCCCCAAAAATTTCCCAAGGCCCTGAATGCCAACAGGGAGGAGGCCAGCCAGCCAGCTTTGGCTCAGCCTTCGAATCAGGGTCTTCGCTGTGACCATTTCACTGAGGCTGCACAAACCCTGGCCAGCAACTCCAGCTGCACAAAGGGAAACCTGGCTAATACCTGGCTCACACCCTGGAGCCGCCTCCTGCCTTCACCACCCTGCAAAGCTGCCCCCACCTCCTTTTCTCTGCCCAGCACAAAGCAGCAGATTAAGTGGCAATCACAATTTAACAAGATTAACTGTACAAACACAAACACACACACATACAATGCCTCTGTGGGTCCCTTCCTTTCGCATGTAAATCGGGAGGATGGTATTGCCATAGCCAGGAGATGCTTATTGACCAGCCAGCCCTAGGGGATTATCCTCTGTCACATTATTTTCTGCCCCAATCCCAATTTCTAACAAGCCGGTGGAACAGCTCCTTTTCTGAAGAACTCATTAACCTTTCAAGAAAAAGCAGGCATCCATGAAGAGCATGCCATATTGTTAACTCCTGTCAGGTTTTGCAAGACACACACACACTGTGCCCAAATCTGGCCTGGACAAAATACGGCAGCCCACCCACCACTGCCTGTCCTCTTATGAAGAAAGGAGAAGCCCAGATCTGACTGGGTTTGCTTTATTCACAGAACAAAGCATGGTGAAGGTTGGACCCTGGATGCCAGTGTCTCTTTACAGGTAGTCCTTGACTTACGACCACAGTTGCACCCAAAATTTATGTCGCTAAGGGAGACATTTGCTAAGTGAGTTTTGCCCCATGTTACAGCCTTTCCAGCCACGGTCATTAAGTGAATCCTTGTAGTTGTCAGGGACACGGTTGCTCAGTGAATCTGGCTTCCCTGCGGACTGTCAGAAGGTCTCAAAAGGGGATCAGGGGACCCCAGGACCCTGCAACCCTCAGTGAATAAGAGCCACTTGCCAAGCAGCCAAAGTCAGATCATGTGACCATGGGGAGGCTGCCATCGTTGCAAGTGTGAAAAATGGTCCTATTTCAGTGCCATTGTTAACTCTGCGTGGTCACTAAACGAACTGCCGAGGACTCCCTGTGCTTCTGCCGGATCATCCAACAAACTGCTTGGGGGGGGGGGGGAATCGTGTATATATGATTCGGGGGGGAATACGGGAGGAGGAGAAACGCAGACATGACCTTCTTTGGGAGGAATATCAAAACAAGCCACGTCTCCTGGCTGCTTTTTCCTGCCCCGGCTGAGAGGGCAAGAAGGGATTCTCTGGCAAGGAAGGCAACCCACACGGGAGTCAGAGCAACAGCGACCAAAGGGCTACTTAAGCCCCAGTGAGAAACCCTCGCTAGACCAACCCTGGGGTCCAAGGCGTGACAGGCTGCTATTCAGCTTGGCCTTTCATCCTTGCACAAGCCACTCTTGTGAAGCCTAAACACCTGGCAGATGGTACCACTTAACTGTTTGGAGAGGTCCAGGATCTGGAGATGGCCGCGTGCATTCAAGAGCCGTCCACCCTCCAAGACCCGGAGAGGCGAGTCTCCAGGAGAACAAAGAGGTCACAAGAGGACAAGGCTGTGGTCAAGGGAATCTGCACAGGCCTCGTCAACCGAAGAGTCGGGAACAAATGGGAATCTTTTTCAGGCACAGGCCAGACGGGATGGCTAGCCAGCAGACCGATGGGAACCATGGCAGAGGGGGGGGGGAGTATTCCCCATCTCAGATTTCAGGAAGAAGCTGGAGAGCCCCCCCCCCGCCTCCTCCAGGATGGCTTAAATGGATTTATGACCCATTGCAGAGGAATTCTGGGAGTTGAAGCCCCCAAGTCTTAAAGTTGCCAGGTTGGACAACACCGCCCTCCTCCATGACTGGATGATCCTTGGCTCCTTCCAACTATAATTTCAAAAGTATAGGACATCATCATCGCCTCGGCCGGTTTGCAGAAGATTAGACCGGTTTCTTGCACTAACGCCACAAGAGCCAGCACAGATGCAAGTACAAATTCTAAGCCAGGGTCAGTGGCTTAACCAGGGTCAGTGAACCTGGCTGCATAATGGAAGCAACTGGATACAAACACAGGGGAAAGACTGGGAGAAACGCCCAACCGTAACTTGGGGACAACCTCCCCGCCAGCAGAAATATAGCCGGTCAGGGAGAAGTCAGATGGAAAGTAAGAATTGTCAGATTCACGGGCTGAAGCTGCCATGTATCCTGATGAGCTTTAGCCCAGGATTTCTGGCTGTGACCTGCAAGCTGCCATTTCTGGTGTGACTCCCAGAACAAAAGCCATGGCTGAAGGTGAACCAGGCCCGACCCCATCTCTATCGCTTGCTCCCCCCCCCCCCCGCAAGGGCTGAATCATCTCTCTCTGCTTGCAGCTCAACTCAACTCAAGTTAAAAAGCAAACAAACCGCACAGTTGGGAATGAACCGCTGGACTTCCTTCTCCACGGGTGGTCCCACAGCAGTTTCCCCGCTTCAAACGGGGCCCTGAGAAACTGGAGCATTTGAGGACAGTTCCGGGAATTTTTCTCCTCTGAGGAAGTTTCTCAGCTGGCCTTGTTTCTAGCAGACCCCAGTGAGCAAAGAGCTCTAAGGGCCTTGGGATGGCCAACCGCTGACAAGTTTCCCTCTTGTCCCTTTTTCCCTCTGACCCCACAAAATGTGGGGAAAGGTATTTAGATTAAGGATCTTTTCAGCAAACAAAGAGGGGAAACCCCATTTGTGGGGGGGGGAGAAATCATAGCCTGTTAATAAATTAGGTTGAAAGAAATGTCTCCATCCTGTAAATTCCCCTTATTTTATTGCTGGCCAAGGAGGGAGGGGACAGATGTTGGTTTAGCTGATGCTTGAAAAAGTTCAACTTTGAGGAACGGAGCTTCACCTAATTGTGAAAATCTCTCGACTCAGGGATGTCCTAATTTTCTCAGGGAGGCAACTCACAAGGAATCTCACTTCTCCAAACTTTAAGGCCGCTGCAGACCCTTGGGCCAAATGTGAGCAACTGCAGGGCCAATGGCACTGTCCCCCCCCCCCCCCCTTTCCGATGGCCATGGGGCGAGCTGGCTCCTGCCACGCAGGCAGTTCCATGGGAACCAATCGGACAAAAACAAAAAGGGCCGCTCGCTTCCTACGTGCCAGCTAGGAGGATGCTGCGTGAAATTGTCGAGAGCTCCTGAAATATTTATGTGGCTTCAAGCTCAGCGCCATGGCAGTTTTTTTCCTGCTCTTCCGCTTGCCAGGTTGTTCCCCCCCCCCCCCCCGTTAACAGCCCCCCAACAGAAAGAGCTGCAGAAGAGAGAAATACTAGGACCGGAAAGAACCGATGGCCATGGAATATTTAAACAAAAGCCTTGCTCTCAGAGACTGGACAGACAGGTGGTCCTTCCGAGGAAGTTGCTCTAGAGCAACTTGTCAAACTCTAATTCATTGAGGGGTGCATCTGGGTTGTGTTTGACCTCGGAGGGCAGAGGAGGGGGCGTGGGCACGGTGGGCATGGCCAGCTTGACATCACTCATGTCGGGGGCACCAGTGGTGGCCAAGAGCTAAAGCAGGACTTCCCTGAAACCCTCCCTCACTCTCATTATAATCCCCTTCCTTCCTTCTTTCTTCTCCTTTTTCCTTCTTCTTTCTCCTTTTCTTCTTTTTCCTTCCTAGCTCTCTTCCCATCTTCCCATCTTCCCTTCTTTTTCTTTGTCTTTCCTCTTTCCCCTTCTCCTTTCTGGTCCCTTCTTTGCATGCTCAAATGCAAAAGGAGGAACATTTCTCCTTTTGCTTTGCTTTTAGTTTGTTAGCCCTCTGCCAACGAAAATGGCCGTGATGGCCTCCTGCAGCCGTATGCCAGCATAAATGGAGCTCTGGCTGTTTCCAGGCCAGCCAGATCTCATCACTCTTTGGAGTTTGACATCCATGCCTTGCAACGTACCAACTTAGCAATCAGATCCTTTGTGTCTACCTTCCTGGAATAGATTATTAACTCAAGTGAGTAGAGATACTAACCTACTTAAGAGACCATGATCATGGTAATAAATACTGGCAGGAGCATTTACAGGCCAAGTTCAAAGAATTCAAGGTGGTAGCCTCAACAGCATGATCCAAGCTTCCATCCTGTTGGACTTTTCTGGCCATGAGGACAAGCCTGAACACTGAGATTTCTAATCCATCTAAACTAGCATCCTAATGCCAGCACCAAGTGTCATGCACGGAGATGAGTCTTTAGAGATGCTAGTGGCATCCCATCTCTGAACAAGGGACATTCCTTCAAAATGGCTGTTGTTAGCATCAGCTTCCTATCTTGGACCTCAGACCATTATTTTGTTCCCCAAATACCAAGGGGACTTGAGCCCACCTGCATGATTAGAGAAAGGAAAAAATATTGACAAATGCTTGCTCAAAGCAGAGGGGAAAATGGAATAGCAACCAAGAACAATTGAAACAAGCCAGCCATAATTTAGAGAAAGGCACCTCCATGTATATATTTTTTTTCTGAAAAAAGGATGGATTTCAGGAATTGGATAGTTTAGAAACCTTTCAGCAGGAAGGGTTGGTTGTCTTCTTTTTATAATTATGGTCACAGCTTGCTCCCCCAGAAGTCTCCAGCACTCCTCTGCAATTCCTCCTGTGCATTTTTAAGGATTACTGTCGGTTCAATTATCTTAATTGCATGGCTGGGCTCAATGTAACACGATCTGTGCAGAGATGGCTGGTTACATCCTAATTGCCACGACTTTTTCCCTTCTGATACATGGATTCGTCTTTCCTTTTTCTCATTAGCCAGAAAATGCAATGGATTTTCTTGTCCAGAGAAGGAAGAGATGTGCGCTACAACAAGTTGTAAGTATACACCCAGTTCTTAAAGAGCCAGCAGGCAAAGCAACCCCAAATCTAACAGGAGACAAAAGAAAAGCCCTGATGTCTTCTTAGAAGTGAACTGGATCAGTTCTGCTTCATGAGCTGAGCTAATTTGTTTTCACATCCAAAACCCAACATGTTCAGGTCTTTTCTTTTTTTTAAACACAACACCCTAGTTCAGTCATTGTGTTGGCTGCATCCCAAATACAGGAGTCAAACTGATTTGCCATGCAAAATATTCAACTACTGAATAAATGTCACAGAAAAGCAATGTAAACACATTACTCTTGAAATTCAAAGTATTTGTATGGTTGATGAAGCTCACAGCTTTCAAGGACAGAGCAGAACAAAAGAAAACAGGGGAAAATATATTCAGAAACCCTTAAACAGCAGCAATTTGACCCAACATTGTTGAAGGATGGGGGAATCGGCTATGAAACGCCCACTTCAGAAAGCAAAGGACTTTCCAAACACATCACAACAGAGACAAGATGAATCAATTAATTGGTGGCCACACCATTCAATTAATTACTCCAATTAATGCACATTTATTGGGGAGTTTTTTCCCCTCCTGTCAAGACCCATGGTGAAGCTTTAGATCAACATGCTCCCCGCATCTCAACACCTGATTAGGTTCTTGGGCGGTAAGACAGAAAACCACTGACACTCCTTGGAACAACGGAGAACAAAAATGAAGCAAAGCCGTCACTCAACTGGTCTTACAATCAGACTTCAACTCTCCTTAGCTTTGCAGGCCGGCAAAGGTTGTAAATGCAAGGACAGTGGTAATGATATTTCTTTTTTTTCCCATCATCGCTGTGAAGGATTGCAGAATGAAACAGTCGCTAAAAGAGGACTACCTATGTTCTGTTTCTCCAGAAAACAAACTCTTTTGGACTGGGGAAGTCAAGAAGCCATTTTACACAGATCAACCTCATGATTCTCCTCCCCCCCATTTGCATTCTTGGATCAAAAAATGGTGAAAAATAAATGGAGATTCCATGTTTAGTGAAGCCAGCCTAGAAAGTCAGAAGGCCATTTCTGGGCTTATCAACTTAAAGCTCCATTTCCCCCCCTATGGTTGCCAGAGATTGTTTTAGGAGGAGGATTGGGATGAAGTACAAAGAGAAGAAGCTGCGCTTTCAGCTAAAATTGGCTGTACCAAGTAACAAGGTGATAAGAGTGGTGACAAAGTCACTCATAAAATAGCTGGGATGAAAATTCCTCCTCGGTGAATATTCTACTCTAGCTTTTCTTTCTGCAAAGTATGGCTATGGCCAGTATTACAAGACCCCTGCAGCCCCCTTTCTGGGGATTGGGCCTGTATTATGGCTGTTATTTGGCTGAAGAGGAACTGATTTCCAGCCCGTTTCCTTCCTTTCCAGATGGAATTGTGGGCTTGCTTCAATCTTTTCAGCCCAGGCATTTTACTTCCCTTCTCACCAGGATCGGTGGGCAGCAGTCTGTTGCTGCATAATCAAGGGCATTTAGGAGGACCCCTTTTGCTAAAACAATATTTGCTATTTTCATGCCTATGGCAGCCTGTACTGGATGCTTCTATGCAAAAACTTCCATTTATTTATATCCTGCCTTTTTATTTTTATTTTACAAATAACTCAAGGTGGCAAACATACCCAACACACCTTCCTCCGCCTATTTTCCCCACAACAACCCTGTGACGTGGGTTGAGCTGAGAGGAAAGGACTGGCCAAAAGGTACCCAAGCAAGCTTTCATGCCTAAGGCAGAATTAGAACTCACCACCACCTCCTGGTGATTGGCTCAAAGTCACCCAGATGGATTTCATGGCTAAGATGGGACTAGAATTCCCAACCTCCTGCTTTCCAGCCTGGTGCTTAACCACCAGGCCAAACTGATTCGTTCAGGACCCTTCATATCTGCATTGGTCCAAGCCCTTTGCTCCTTCCTTGTCCTTGTATAAAATATAATAAAAACTGATTTGCATGGATATACAACCCGCACTGTTCACCACTGAGCTTCCAAAGTTGGGGGAAGGACTGAATGTGCGCCAGGAAAGGTATATTTTAAAAAAGAGAAAAACTTTCTGGTCTCCAGAGCACTGCAGCAGAACAGGTGCGCTAGCCCATCCTTACCTTCAGGGAATCAAAGCAGGCGATAACGCGTCCGTTTTCCACATGGCAGCTCCGGGAAGGGTGGGCAAACTTGCACTCTGTGTCAGAACGAGAGCAGGTTCCTCGCTGGAACTCCCGACAGACTTCCAGCGTCAGCCATTTTGTGTCACGAACCAAGGAAACGTTCAGAGCCATATTTTAAAAACTGCCCCCAAAGGGGGTTAAAAAGGATCAGGAAAAGGGGGAACACAATGTTCTTCGGGTGAATAGATTTCTTTTGAAGAAAGGGAAAAGTGTGTGTGTGTCTGTGTCTGTGAGGGGATTTCTTTATCAAAAGGAAATTCAAGTTAAAAATGTGAAGAAATAACTTTGTTGCTTTGGTAAAATTTCTATTCGTCAGCACTTAGGTTTCATCGAACTCAAATTATGCTTTTTGAAAAGAAAAGGTTAAACTTTTAGCCAATCATAAAATAGAAATCTCATCAGAATTAACTAAAAAAATCAAATTAGAGGCCAGCTCCTAAAAGTGCAATTGTCAAAGTTAAAATAGAAATGTTATATATTTATATATGTTTTTATATATATGTATATATGTATATATATATATATATTTATGTATATATATATGTAATGTTTTGTGCCACTGCCAAAATTATTTCAAAACAACTTGCATTCCTCTATTACTGCGTCCTCACAGGTTTCTGTGCTCTCAAGTTGTGGGTTTCAACTATCCTCGCACAAAACCAGATCAGTCCAAGAAAACACAGCTGCAACGGTACAGGCTGGGGGGAAATGGTTTTTGTTTCTTGGCAGAAAAGAAACCTTTAGCAAGTTTCTATTCTTTCACCCTGTGCCTGAAACATTTACAAAAGCTGCAAGCGTTAATACCACCAAAATGTTTCTCTTTTTTTTCTATTTCCTTAGGTTTGTTTTTGTCTTTCTTCTTCGTTTCTTTTTTGTACAGGATCGAGTTTGTTACATAGTTGGGAAGAAGGGGGCACAAAGATGACCGAGTGGACCGAATGGGAAAAGGTGAGGGAAAAGACAAGCGATGGCGGTTGAACCGCTGGCCGAGATGCCCCACGCGCACCGAGCAGCAGCAACGGAGGGGGTCTTCTTTCCAAAGAAGGGGGCAGGTGGAAGGGCTCGAAGGTGGCTGGGGGTGGTGGGCGCTCTCGATCCCCTTCACAATGCAGGTGAGGGAAAGCCCAAGTCGGGGGTCGAAGCAGCTGTAGCGATGCCAGTTTCAAGGAAGGCACTTTTCAGCGACCTGCAGGGAGGAGAAGAAACAGCAGCTCAGCCAGGAGGGAGCCTCACTGTACCCAGATCCCACCCCACGGAGCCCTCTCCATCCCAGAGGCTGCAGGAAACAGAACCGGCCACTGTCTGATTATTGGCCTTTTTCTTCTTAATTGCAAAAAAAAAAAAAAAAAGAGGCGAGAGAGAAGGGCACTTCCTACCAGAAGCTGCACATGGTAAGGAGGAAACAGCCAATGACAGGTCTCCTTGCAACCCAGCGTCTGGGCAGGCACCCAATGGAGGACTTTGTTCCATATTTATCTCATCCTGGCACACATTGGCTTGCGTTTCCCCTGATGGCTCATGCTCGCCTCCCCTCTTCCCTCCGTGCCACTATATGCAAAATGCCTCCGCCGGCTGACCCGATGGATAGTCAGCCCCTCTCGCTCCCCACCTGGGGCCCATGCACCCTCAAGGAGCCTCCAGGCTGCCCGGTCCCCACCCAAATATGCTCGTGGTGCACAGAATGGTCACCATCACCAGGGCTTCTTCCAGGCCCTGCAGACAGGCTGGAAACAGCTCCTGCTTCCTCCCCTCCCCGTCGCCCACCCCATCCAAGCCCATAATTTCGGGTGGGGGGAGGAGAAGAACAGCCACAAATTAGAGCTGGACCAAAAAAAAAAAAAAAACCCTGGGTGGGGAAGCCATGATGCCACCAAAGACAAAGGAAAAGGCAAACGGCCCTACAGGGGTGGGGGGGGCTACTGCTGGCTTCTGCAACCTTGTCTGTTGATGGAGAGCCCAGGCATAAAACCTCTGATAGCCATTATGCCAGCAGTCCTCTGTTTCACACTTAACGCCTTCCGACTGAAGCAGAGGTGAAGTTTCAGGAGAAGCCACGAGGTCTTTCCTTCATCAAATGGCATTTCTCCCCCCCCCCCACCCTTTTTCTGGAAAAACCAGCACAAGGGCAGGCTGAAATTTCAGCCACATCCAGAAGAAAAGGGACTTGTTTCTTTTCTTGTTAAAAAAAAGCTAACTCTTGCAACAGCTGAATTTTTGCAGCAGCCATCCCTCCTCCATCTCTCTCTCTCTCTCTCTCTCTCTGTCTCTGTCTCTGTCTCTGTCTGTGTGTATTTCCCATACAACCATGAATTCAGGTTCTTCCCTCAATGCAACCAACACAACTTTGGAGAGCAGAAACAGCATTCTCCCCACCCCAGGTGGAGGACTTCAGAAAAGCCTGGCTGAACCATTCCAAGAACCAACCTGTCTCCCCAGAGATGAATTGCACCATCCTGATTTACAGAACTCCCAGACTTGCTGATCCTGGCTGGAAGCGAGTCCCACCTGCACCCACTACTCTTCCTTGCCAAATGTCTCTCGGAGGCCCATCAAGATTAGCCCTTCTCTGCCTTTTTGTTCCCGGCATCCAGCAGCATTCAACAGCAGCAGCAGCCTGACCCGCTTCCGAATCATGACCGAGCACAACTTAACAGGAGGCCTAGTGGACGTGGCCAAAGGTGACCCTTGGTTTCGGGGTGTCTTCCCCCTCTTTTGGGAATGAGGAGACCGTCAGCACAGCCCACCCTCCTTGGAGTCTTTTGGAATCTGATGAATCGCTGGATGCTCCAGAGCAGGGGTCTCCACCCTTGACCACTTTAAGGCTTGTGGACTTCAACTCCCAGAGTTCCTCAGCCGACGGAAATGCCCTATCCCAAGGGTCCTATTCCAGGCACTGGAGCCCTAGTTTCTCCCAGCTGCACCAGAGGGATGAAAGAGCCACATGTGGCTCCAGAGCCATGGGTTGCTGATGCCTGGCCTCGGTTCAGGCCTGGTTTGGACAGACACTCAGGCATAGTCAACCCAGCTGATGGATGCTCTCTTGTGGGAGAGGGACATTCACATACGATTCATCACCTTGAAGGCTCTGGCACTACTTCTTCCCATCCACTACATGAGGAGAGGGGTGGAGAGTTGGGAAAAAAAGTGGGCGCAGCTCGGCAAACAAGCCACAACAGGCTGTCATATGGGTTGGAATGAGGAGGAATTCTTCTAGGAATCACACCCATTTAAAGCCAAGCAAAAGAATTGGGCAGCTTTTGGCTGAGAGAAGGCTTCTCAGCTTAATCAGAGTCCATGGTTGAAGGTCCTCTCCCAGCCTTCTACAAAAACCACCAGACCCTTTTACAACTCCTAGGATTCCCAGATAGCGACTTCAGCTCAGGACGATGGGTGCTGTCACTTCCAAGTCATCGAGAGGACTTCAAGGCAAGGACTTTAGCTCTAGAGGGCTTGCTGCTAAAATATTTAAGAAACCCATTGAGCATTAATTGCTCAATGACATCAAGATCTCCACATGGGCTTTGCTGCATGCCACCCAATTCACATGACGGTAAAAGAGGGAGGAAGGGAGGCCCATGCAGACGTGCAAGCTTCTGTCGGTCCAGCTGTTCTAGGTTTAGAACCCTCCACAGCAGAGGTCTCCAAACTTGGCAACTTTAAGACGTGTGGACTTCAACTCCCAGCTATGCTGTCTGGAGAATTCTGGGAGTTACCATGTTTGGGGACCCCTGCTCTACAGATAGACCTCGACTTACCACAGTTCATTGAGTGACTGTTACAACGGCCTTGGAAAAAGTGACTTATGACTGCTTTTCACACTTATGACCGTTGAGGCATCCCCGTGGGACACGTGATCAAAATTCAGACACTTGGCAACTGGCTCGTATTTATGATGGTTGCAGTGTCCCGGAGGAGGTCACGTGGTCCCCTTTTGCGACTTTTTGACAAGCAAAGTCGCTGGGGAAACCAGACCATTTCACAACCATGAGACCAACTCAACGACTGCAGTGATTCACTTAACAAAGGTGGCAAGAACATTCAAAAAACGAAGAAAATTTCACTGAAACAGATGTCTCAGTGAGCAAGAGAAATTTTGCCTTTCTGGTCTGGGCTACCTTACCAGGCTGACACCAATTTAGAAGGATGTGCTTCCTTCTCCTTATTAAGATTAAAAAAAATGTGAATTAGCGGGAGGGCCTGTCTGACTCTGTTTTCATAAATCAAATTTTTAGCTGGGTTCGAGACACATTTACTTGACTGTTGCCTTGGCAGCAGATTTTTCTTCTGTCTTTCAAGGCCATCTCCACATTCCCTGCCTGCTCCAACCGACCTGACAGGACTAATGGGGAGGGGAAGGCCAAAGTCACATCCCTTGTGCTCCACCATTCAGGAGGTCAACAAAGGAAGGGTGATTAAAAAAAAGTTAACTGAACAATGAGGACATTGTGCCAAGTTAACCTTTCTTTCCCTCTTGGTCTCAAGATCAACCTCCTACGTTTTGAGGAATCTCCCCCCAGAGATGATGAAGTGCAGGAATGATGCCGTGTTTTGGCAAATCTAAGCCGCTGGCATGCAGGGCAGCCGGGAGCCTGGGTTAGTGCCCAGCCATTGGGGAACAAAGAGAGATCATCACATAGGAGCATCTGGAGGAAACGGTAACAATCCCCTTTCCCTCTCCCCCTTGCAAGAAAACACATTCCGACTTAAAACGGAAGGAGCTACTCAATTAACACAAGGATTTCACAAGGTGGATACACACTTCAAATACTTCTCTGTGAACATTCTGTACCCAAAGTTTAAAAGATAAAGCTTGGCAACCTGTGAAGAAGAAAAACGCCCTCGGTTGTTTAACCTGTCCCTGCCCCAAAGGTGCCTGAAAGGAAGGTTCAAAGGCATGGACCGGGCGACAGGGTGGTCAACTCTAGAGCGACAGCCTCACTCACGGCCACAAGCCTCGTCCCGCTTGGATTACTGCGATGCTTTACATGGAGCTGCCCTTGAAGAGTACTCAGAAGTTACAACTGGTCCAGAATGCAGACATGTTGTTGTTTTAGGTTTGTTTTTTATACAGGCTGTCCTCGACTTACAACAGTTCATTTAGGGACCATGCGAAGTTAGGATGGCACTGAAAAACCTATGACCATTTTTCACACTTATGACAGTTGCAGCGTCCCCACAGCCACGTGATCAAAATTCAGCCGTTTAGCAACTGGCTCATATTTACGACAATCACAGTGTCCCGGGGTTACGTGATCCCCTTTTGTGACCCTTCTGACAAGCAAAGTCAATGGGGAAGCCAGATTCCCTTAACAGCTGTCTTCCTAACTTTTAACAACTGCAGTGATTCGCCTAACAAGCAAGTGGCAAGAAAGGTCATAAAATGGGGCAAAAATTCACTTAACAAATGTCTCACTTAACAGCAGATGTTAGGGGGCTCAATTGTGGTCACAAATCAAGGACTTCCTGTGGTAACTGGTATTACTGTGATTGTGGTAGTCCAGAGTTGTTTGAGATGGGCAGCCCTATAAATCTTTAAAATGAATTATTTAGATTATTTGAAATCTGAGGATTAGCTGGGTTGGGAGACCTCAACAAATGGGCATCTGGTAAAATACAACTGCCAGTGACTGTTGACTTTTCATCGGTTTAAAAATTGTGGCCTCTCTGGTTTTAAGATGCCATTAGGCCTGCCGTAACAACTTCTGCCTGACAATCGTGCCCAGCCTGGCCAAGCGTTTCGCCCACAAGGAGGAAGCACTGCCCTAAGGACCCTTTTCGTGGCTGGCACAGCCATGGGTACAAACGACACCTTTCATTTCAATACAGCAGATTCCTGGCCTGTGGTGAAGTGGCATGCAAGAACCGCGCTGGAAAATAAAAAGAAACCGCACAATGCCCTGAAGTCAGTTTGTTTAGAAGCTGACCTGACTTTAATTCTGAGCCTCCGTCTGCCTTGAATGAAGCAAACCCACAATCTGCTGAAACAAAACAAAATGCTAGCATTCCCTGCGCCTGGCTGCTTAAGAAGATCAATTCCCATCCGTGCATATAACTATAAATTATGGTCAAGAATTCCCAGCCTCAGATCTGTGACCACTGAGGTAACCACCAAAATATTCATAATAATTGATTAAAAGCTCAACCCAATCCTCAACAAACTTGCAGCATTCCAAACTGGACCCCCCAAATGTCACAATTTTGCAACTTGGGGCCATTGGTAATAATCAAATGTTTTTGACTGTAGGGGTCTCCCAGAGGCCATCCGGACAAGTCACATTTGCCCCACTGCCAGAAGCAAAGCTGCACAAGGGACGGGTGTTCTCCTTCCCACAGACCTCAACCCAACTCTAACCAAGGAACATTTTTCTAACTCCCCCCCCCCGCTACCCAAAGGCACATTTAAAATTCTGAAGGTGATTCCTGGCCCACCAAACTCAACAGCCTGGTGTGCTCATCATGAAGGAAGAACGATGGCCTGGCCATGAAGAGGAAAGCAATCGCCCAGTAACAGAAACAGCCAAACAATCACCGGACAACAGAATGTTGAGCAGAACAAAAATGGCCCCAATTACAATCGGTTTTTAAAAGCTCCCAAAAACAAGAACTCGGGAGCAGGCCATCCTGAGTGGTAGAGCTGCAAGGCAGAGGGGGGCGGCAGCCAACCCAAACATCCATCCTGCAGGAAATGCCACAATTGCGACACTTGTTTATGACCACAGCGTTGCGAACATTGTGAACATCGGAAAACCAAAAATGGTTGGGGGGGAAGAGACATGAAAGGTTCCCAGCAAAGACAGAGCAAGGACAGATGTTGGGCACCCCACGCCTGTCCCAGTCAGGAGAAAGTCAAGCTCTGGGAACGGGCACAGCCTTTGAGGGGGGAGGGAGGGCTTGAACTGGCATCCCCGATTCAATTCCCAGAAGGCCGAATGCAATTTTTTAAGGCAAATCTATCTATCCAGCCCTAGGACAGAATGTCTCATTCAAGAACCAAAAAGTTGTTTTTCGTTTTTCCCTCTTGCAAAATAGCATTATTGCTATAAATTAAAGTTTGCTGGATGTAGGAGACCTATAACAATAGCAGGACAATATCCCCCAAAATTTGGCCGAGGCCTTTCAGCCTCCAACCCTTTTTTGATCAGCTCATTGGCTTATCGCTTCCTCCCCCGAAATGCAGACTTTTCCTTATCAGATGAAATCCAAACATTTGTTTTTCATGGAGCTTTCTGAAAGCCTGCTAATGACATTTTACAGGCCCATAAAAATAATGGGAAGGGGAAAAAATATTTCTGAGCACTGAAAATGCTGGAACGGAGCTTGGAAAAATGCCTTTGGGATGGGATTTCTGGTCTAGGTGTACATGAGGCAGAAAGGGGAAGAAAAATACAAGGATCTTTCTGCATCAACTCCTATGCTGAGGAATCTCTATATGGGACTTGCAGTGATTCACACGATGCTTCTGCAGCAATAGAATAACAAGAGTTGGAAGGGACCCTGGAGGTCTTCTAGTCCAGCCCCCTACTCAAGCAGGAGATTCTATAACAATTTCAGCCAAGTGACTGTCTCTTCTTGAAAACCTCCAGTGTTGGAGCACCCTCAACTTCTGGAGGCAAGTTGTTCCACTGATTATTTGTTCTGTCAGGAAATTTCTCCTTAGTTCTGGTCTCTTACAGTTTGAATATTGAGTAGTCTCCCATCCAGAAAACCTTCAATCCATCGCCTAACACAAAACTATATCTTGGGGCATTTTTTTAAATCACTTCCTTCCTTTTCCTATGGCTTTGTTTGTTTTTATGTTTAGGTCCTGCTGCCCTCGGAGAGAGAACTACAGAAGTGGGCCCAGAATTTGACGGGGTTTCTCTCCACGGTGGCATTTACAACATGCAAGTGTCATGCCGTAGAGAAAACACAGCAGGGTAAAAGGGAAGAAACATATTTATTCCTGGCCAATTTATCCAGTATACTAAACACAATTTGTTCTTATGCAACGGCTGCCTTGTGCAGCTGCCAAGGTTACTGAGACCTTGCTTGATCTGCTGCAGGAGACACAGTGCACAAGTTTTGACTTGTGTGCAGGGATGTATTTTTCCATGTGTTTTCTCCGTGTAGAATTCCCACTTTAGACCATGAATTCAGTGAGGGTCCTGTATGCAGAACTGGAGGCAGGAAGAAGAATGGTGTAGGAAACAAACCAGTGGAGGAAGCCAAGATGCAACTCGGAGTTTGCAAGATGCCAGTTAGATGTGTACTGCCGCCCTATCTTCCAGTGCATTATCACTTCATATGACCCTAAACATCTAAAATTAGGCCAATGAAAAGTTTTTAGGCCAATGAAGAGTTTTCTGAGATCTTCCCATCTACATTCCAGTGAGAAATCCCACCTCAAAATTCCCTTTGGAGCCTGCATAAATCAGCTTTTCCCCAAAACCAGGAATCCCAACCTTGCCAGGAAGGAACAGTAAACAGCCCCTTCCCACCTTCCGCTATGCCTGTTTCCAGCCTTCCAAACTCTTAAAAGTTGTCTGGAGGGCTCCCACTTCAGATAAAGTTGGAGAAGATCAAAGTTCTTCCTTTAAGAAAAAACACATGTTAAAAATCTTAAAAACCGGAGATACAGAATATGGGGTTTCTGCTTTAAAAATCTTAATTTTATGAATTGAGATTTAAAAAAAGAAAAAGAAAATCACGAGGGCTCTTGTTCAGGTTCTTCTGGAAGCAGCCAGGTTGGGGAAGTGAATGTGAGTGTGATGGCTCACCATTTCCAGAATCCTATTTTCTAAAAGGGGAACCTGGTTTTAGCTGCTTTATCATGGCTAACGAGCTCTGCAAGGATCTCTTTTCCCACCTCATGGGCAAAATTTTTCATTTCGTTTTTAAAGCCACCCTCATTTTGGGTTTATTTGCAGAAGCACTCGGACTTTCGGACACTCCCCTTGTAGCAGTGGTTGCTAGTCAAATTCTCCCCTAGATTTCAAAGAACATTTTAACAACCAAGTGTTTTTCAACCTTGGCAACTTTAAGGTATGTGGACTTGAACTCCCAGGATTCAACTTTCGGAAGTTGAAGTCCATACACCTTAAAGTTGCCAAGATTGAGAAATGCTGGTTTAAACTATCTTCCCTGACTTCGAAAGAACCAATTGAGATTCTGCACTTAATTGGCCCTTCTTTCAGACCATATGTCCCATATATATTTTATGTTTAGTAATTGACTTCTGGAAATATTGTCCTTCAAAAACATACCTGGGGAAGAAGTGACAGAGGAACGTGGGGTGTGGTTTTCATCCACCCAGTCACAAAACTGTGGCCCCAAAGGGAAATTTGAAATTCATTTGATCTTCTGAACTGTAAGCAAGACAAGGTAGCCAATATGGATTTTTAACAAACTGGGATTAAACAACCTGGGCCTACTGCACCAAGACTTGTTATGTGTATGGATGGATGAATGTTTGCAGAACATTCTGCAGTTTACATTCAGAAGTAAATACATTTGGACTGCACAAATGTTTTCCCCTCCCCCCCCCCAAAAAAAAACCCCGACTTGGTATTTTATAAGACTCTCCTACTATTAAAAGTTGAAATCTATTTTTTTCTATCAAGAATTTTATTTTATTCAAGCATACCCACTACAGAGCTATGATTGGAGGATGTACCCACCGTGTATATTTTCTACTGTCCTATTCATCCAAGCCTCACATGCAAAAATAAAAGATAAAAATCTGAAAACGAAAACGAATCCTCAAGGATTATTTCACCCAGGCCTGCACCCAAGCCCATGTGATTCCACATGACTGAATACAAATTGTTCTACTCTGCGCTTTGCACAATTCCTGTCGTCCAACAACAAGGGCGTTTCAAAGAAGAAAGGGGGAAAATGGGGGGGGGGGAGGAAAACTTTGGGCCATAAATAGCGAGTCAACATTTTTTTTTGCCCAACTAAAGTTGGAGGCTATCTATTTTTTTTTTTTTAAAGAAAAGTTTAGTGGTAGTAAGGAACATACTGTACCAAATGGTCAGATTTATGCTAGCTGAACAGAAGAACATTCACAGAACGACTACATGGAAAAACACATCGACTTCTCATCCAAACAGACTGTGAACAGGAAGTTAAAAGAGAGGGAGGAAGGGAGAGAGAAGGAAGAAATTAAGCAGCTCCACTCTTGCAAGTTGCAAACAAGTTCACCAAACCAGCATTTCCTGTCACTAGCTGCATTTGTTCCCCATGGTGTAGATGCTGTAGAGAAGCTGCCCCATTTAGTGTCTGTGTGTGCATATTAATTCTTCTTTTTAATTGCCCGAATGCAGGAAAATCGCAGGAGGAATTCAAGGTTGGCTTCTCTTAGAGAAGGGAAGCAATGAATTGCTTTCCAAGCAGTGGCAGAAAGTGGGGGGAAGAGAAGGGAGGTTTGCAAACCCACCCCCCTCTCAGGCCCCACAACTGCTCGTGCCAAAGGTGTGACTTCACACTCTCTGCCAGACTCCCACTGAGGAAAAAAAAAAAAAAAAGCATGGAGAAGAGCTAGATTGGGGGCCTTCCTGGGAAGGATTTCTCCGACTCACAAACTTTATCAAAAGGCACTTTCTGTAACACCTGCAAGTCAGAAAAGGTGCTCTCAGGTCCTCTGGGTTTTTGGGCACAGAGAAAGAAGCTTCTTCTAGTGCCAGATCTGCCTGGAGCATTGGTGGCATGCACCCAGGAAAGAAAGAAGGAAGAAAAGAAAAATGGCCCCCTCCCCGTCTTTCCCAATTTGACCCCCTGGTCCCTCCCAGCAGAAGCTGCTCCTCTTCCCTGGCCTGCATCCTTGCAAACCCTTCCGTGGGCCTCCTGCTCTTGACACAGCCCAAGGTTTCAGCTTTGGCGGTGGGTGGTGAAGTGGCGTGGGGGGGGGGGGAAGGGGGTGCCAAAAGCACAACAATAAAGGGCATTGGGCGAACGGCAGCCAGACTCGGTTGGGAGGGCTGCCAAAATTCCCAACTCCTTTTGCAAGGAGGGAGGGAAGGCCCTCCCTTAGGAAAACCTGCCAGCCGCCCTTTGATCCACAGAAAGGAATCCAGATCGGATTCCCGTTCCCCTTGCGGCCACGCACAAAACCACTGGGTGAGCCACTGGATCACACCCCCAGGCCCAATGTGCATTCGGCCTCAGTTTAGCCCTCTGGGCACAGAGTGACCCGCTCTCTCATGTCGGAAAAGCAGTTCCTCTTTCTGAGGGGTGAGCTGAGTCACGTCTGTGCCAGATTTCCCCAATACAGCCCTTTAAGGGTGGATGTCTTTGACCACTGTGGCTGAGGATGATGGGAACTGGAGTGCCAACCCATCAGGAAAGGACCAACAGGCGTTGGAGAATGGTGATCCCAAAGGATCTAGAGAGAACCCAACTGATCCCGACTTTTACTCGCCATTTTTTTCCCTTCCCCCTGAGAGAGGCTTAAACTCTTCGTCCAGACAAGCCTAACATGGGAAGCCTTATGGATTCGCAAAATCAGCTCTGCCTCTTTCTCAGCTCTTCTGTCCTCTTTCGGGTATTTTAAAGACGTTGCAGGAGGACAAAAGATGAATATGCTGTCAGATAAAATCATGGCAGCCATGCAAAGAAAAGTTGATGTGGTTTGCCCATCAGAAACAGCTGTCTTTTTTTTCATTTTTGCATCGCATGCCACATTTATGACATTTATTTTTAATGTTTTTCAATATTTTTTAATCATGATTTTTATATTTGTTACTTTTTTACTGCAATGTTATATGCCACTGAGTCATTTTTTGTGAAATAGGCGGCCATATAAATTTGATAAATCTATTGAAAGCACTCCTGCTGTAATAGACTGACTCAGAGAGAACAATTTAAGAAGATTCGATGAATTTTTTCTGGATTCAGAGGTTCAGCTAAACCAGTCTCAAATACCACCTTTAAAGCCAACCCTCACACATCCCTAACTCACATAGACACAATACATACACAGACAATCTAATTCTTTGTTTACCAAGTTTGATAAAGCCTCTAACAATGCCTGCTGTTGATAGATGATCACAATTATGCTAATAAGCTAGGCCCACAACATCTGACAAAAAAAACTATTAGATATAGTTTGCAATTACATCCACAGTTATTCAGCATTCTTCTCACTTTTTTCCTGTCAATGTGTTGAAGATACAGTTAGTGTTGTATACAGTTTGTGTTGTACACAAAGATACAGTTTGTGTGTTGAAGATACAGTTGAATATTTTTCTCATAATATACACAGCCAAAGTTGCACAGGAATACTTCACACTAACATAGGGAAGGCAGAACTAACAGATAACAATTTTACAAACTCTACCCTCAGCCTTACAGAGTCATAAACCACCTGGATGTCACTGTGGGGAGAAACTCAAGAGTTCACCATGGAGGCTAAGGAACTTAAAATGAGTTACTATTATCAGCAGGACTTGAATATTTTGGAAGGCAACTGATGCCAAAGCTGGTTTTTCATTATGGCTTTTGCTTCTCAACTTTACTTTACATATCCTGGCAAAAGACTGGTTATTTATATGACTGTCTGGATTTAAAGATGCAACCCACCATATTTTCTTTTCCCCACGGGGATAGAAATGCCTCTTAAGGTGACACGTCTTCTGGAAAAAAGGCAGATTGTTTCTCACTGAGAAAGACGGCTTGTGTCCGCTTTGACATTTAATAAAACAATAATCACACCCTTAAAAGCCAGTAGCAGGCTTGTAGATCTGGGCCTGACTTGTAAATATGTCAGAAGGATGGTGCTTAGATCCTAGACACCAGACTAGGCGTGGTCTTGTCCAAATGTATACAGATTGGAAGACTCTTTTTCTGCACAATTCTGGGCCCTCTCCCCACCTGAAGCTTCTGGGTTTCAGAGTCACGTGCCATGACAATCCCCATACAACTTTCTCTGGATTCTGTCTGTGCTACATCAAGTAACAATCTCTCTCCAGATGCAACACAGCTATGGCCATCGGCAATGTCCAAACTGAAAGCAAAGGACACAGGAGCTCAAGTAGAAATCTGTCTGCCCCAGACTTCATTAGCAACTGACTGCAGCAATCTCTGGTGCTTGAGGGCTCTTCCACCCAGGGGAAATAAAACCTGGCCTAGATCAATCAGAAGGCCATTTTCTTATCAGGTCTCCTAAGTTAACTCAAGGGCAGCCTAACTGGTTTTTAACTACTCAAAGTTCCCTGGAAATACCTTACAACCAATCACCTGTGACTTGTATGGCAATGCACAAAGTCAGAGGGAAGGTGAAGATTCCCAGCCTTGTTGCCAAGTGACATTTTCAGCAGTTTCAGTCACCCAAGCCTCATGTCAACGTCCACATGGCCACCTGGAAATCTGCTGATCTACCCTCTTTTTTTGTCGAGACAAACCCAGTGGCGCACTTCTCAAAAATTTATGTCTGATAATGAGTGCATGGAAAATTAGCCCACTCACTTCTAATGACTTCCTTCAAGATTACCTTTAATTTTAAAACCAACTGGAACTGGTCTTTTTCCAATATTGCTCCTACAATTTATAAAGCAATCCATAAGAAGACCAAACCTATTTGTTCCAGAGATGTTCAGCCTGAGATCCTAGGATTACGTCTGGCCAAATCTTATTCTGCAACTCCCAAGGATCTTCAAACATTGCTTTTTAAAATAAAAATCCCCACGAAGGAAACTTGACTGCAGAACAATCCTACCGACACCACTCAATTTTTAATGACAAGTGATTGTAAGCAAATTCTGGGTTTGTCTTGGCAGCGCCTGAAATGCAGGCAAGCCCAATCCAACGGTGCTGATCTTCTAGTCTTCCCCATATGGTGACCTCCAGTTGTGGCTGACTACTATTCCTACAATGCCAGAGGGCCTTCCATCAGGTTATACTGGATGAAAAAAATATGTAGTCTAAAGGGACGCCCTCCAGACACCTCAAGATGGCCCTGGACTGTGTGCAAAAGCTGGTTTACAGAGGAATAAAGCTAAGTTGTGGCAACAATCAGCTGTAAACTTCCCTGTTAAGACTGAAGGGAGACGCCTCCCCTATGGGGCACCACCAGGCTCTGAGAAAAAGCTTCAGGGAAGCTCCACCTTAACAGGCACCCAGATAAATCCGAGGCTCGACTGGAAAGTTTGGCTGCTGAAATCCTTGGGCCACAGCAACTCTTTTACATTAAAAAGAAAAAACTCTTGCAGGATTCATTTTTTCTCGCCATATACATGTATACATCTGGACTAGACTGTGTTGTTTCTGTGTCATAGAACCTATGTGGGTATACGCATAGTTTTGTATTTTAGTCATGTTTATGTAGTGTGTATTGGAGGTGGTGACCTTCTGAGATCTGCATACAACAAAATTACATTTTAAAGTGTGCCGATTTGTGTACAAAGTGACAATAAAGTTATTCTAAGCCGAAGTCGAAGCTTACTGAACTGTCCTGGGGAGAACCGGCTTTCATCATGGGGCTCCCCAGCTCCTTCCTTGCCACAGACACCCTGGAGGGCATCCCATCCCCACAATGCCGAGAAAGCCCCTCTTGCCAATGCAGTGGGAGGGCAATTCGACCCACCTCCTCCATAAAACCCTCCCCAGGAACCCATTTTAAGCTTTGGGAAGGGTCAAGGTGGTGGGGTGGCTAGTTGGGGACTTGCGGGGTGGATCAGTAATAGAGATCCACCCCGCAAGTCCCCAACTAACCATCCTTTGGTTTCCCCCCAAAGCAATTTTTTCATAGCTGTTCTGCAGCTTGTTTCTTTTTACCTTTTATTTACATGGGGAGCAAAAGAGAACAGAGAGCTCACACACCTCGAAGGAGCTGCTCAAGCTCCCCCAACCAAGCCCAGAGAAAGACCCCCCTTTCTTCTTCTTCCTCCCTTGACCGACAAACCCCCCCCCCCCCCCCCGCCAAAACCCTCAGGAGGCCCAAGGGACCCGGGATCAAACCCGCAAAGCTCCTGCGCCCTTCTTTGGGGGGAGGAGGCACAATCAGGGCCGAAGCAGCCGCACCTTTCGGCCCAACCGGCTCTCCCCCCCCCCCCCCGCACCCGCTCCGCACCTCTTTGGGCTTCTTCTGGCTGGAGGAAACGAGAGGGGGGGTTGTCCCATCCCGGGTCTCTTTAGGGAGGAGGCGGCTTCCCCTCCCAGGATGCTACCAGGCGGGCCGGGGGGGATCCTGGGAGTTGAAATCCTTCACCCACCCACCCTCCCGCCTCGCGCGTCACCCGGGCCTCTGAGCAGGTGCAGAGCGCGCGGCCTGGCAGGAAGGCCCCGCCCGGGGAAGGTCGCGCCTGGCGGGCCACCCGCCGTGAGTCAGCACCCCGCCCGGCCTGCCCCGCCCGCCCCGCACGTGGGCCGGACTGGTTCCCCCCCCCGGACCCCCCTTTGTCTCCAGGCAGACCGGCGGCGGCGGAGGCCTCCAGTGCGCATGTCTCGGGGCGCCGCGCTTGGGCCTCGCCGCCCGCCCGCCAGGCAGGCCTCCTCGGCTGAGCCCGGCTGAGGGGAAAAGGCGGCCCACCCGGACGCGTGTCAGGCCCGGCCAGCGCCCTCCGTCGCCTACCTTGCGCGGCGCTCCGGTGCTGCTACGGCGGCGGCTGAGGGGAGCAAGGCGGCAGCGGCGGCTGAGGCGGCGGCGGCGGCGGCAGCGGCAGGGGAAGCAGCTCTCCGCGGGCCCTGGAGGCGAGGGCGGCGGGCTGGGGCTGCGGCGCGCGCCTAGCATGAGGGGCTCGTGCGGGCCGCCATCTTCGCAGGAGGAGGAGGAGGAGGCGGAGGCGGAGGCGCAGCGAGGCGAGGCGAGGCGAGGCAGGCCAGGCCGGGCGAGGCGAGGCGGACGGGGCGGGGGGGGAAGCCGCAGAGCCGCCCCCTCCCTCCCTCCCTCCTCCCGCCCGACGCGGCGGCGGCGCAGTAGCAGCAGCGAATCAGAGCGCGCCCCGCGGCCGGGCGGGGAACTCCAACGCCGGGGAGGAGGAAGGGGAGGTGCCGGTGCCTATGATTCCCCCCTCGCCCCGCCCCGCCCCGCCCCGCCCCGCCCCGCCCGCCCGCCCGCTCGCCCGCTTCACTCACTTCACTCCCTCCTTTTCTGGCGGGGCCTGCCACAGCAACGCCCCCCTCCCCGCCGCAGCCATCGCGAGGCCTTGCAACCGAGGGAGTTGCGGAGCGAGGGGATAGTTTTTCACGGAATGGATGGGCCTGCCCTCCCCCACCCCGGATTACGCGGGCTAGGGGAGGGGGGGTCTGCCGAGATGAAGTGTGAAAACCTCCCCACCCCGACGCCGCCGCCACGGCCAGAGGCCGAAGCGCGTCGAGAGCGGCGTTGCCAGGCAACCTCGCTTGGAGACGCGCCTGCCCCCACTCTAGCGAGAGAGCTGGGGGGGCGGGGCGTCATTCTGACGTCATCGCGGCGAGGGAACGGACGCCCCGACTTCGGGATTCAGCGGACGCGGCTGGGCTGGGGGGGGGGGGCGAGTTGGTGGCCGAAACCCGGATTTTGTTAGCCCCTCCCATTGTTTCCCAACCCACCCCCTTAAGAAAAGCTCCAGGAAGAAGGGGTAGGAGAAGGGCAGCCCTCCTCCTTTCCGACGTGTCTGAGGTTCAGTCACGTGTATGGTGCAACCCAAGTTTCCTCCTTTCTGGACTTTTATAGGGCAGGAATAGTAATTCCACCCCTCCCCCCCCCAAAAAAAACATCTGGAAGTAAGACATCCAGGTGTTTGTGTGAAGCCCTCCCTCTTCTCCCTCCCCACTGATAAAAAAATGGGTTTTTTTCAAGGAACTGCTTAGGCCCGAAATGCAAGCCAAACATTTAGGGAGCTGGAGGTGCTTCCTTCTGCTTGGGGGAGGCGAAGGGGTTGGACTAGAGGACTCACAAGGTCCCTTCCAACTGGTTTTGAGGTGCGTGGCAGGTGGACGTTCAATTGCACCATCCTGTCTTTGGGGACCACTCCCCACGAGGACCCCTGACTGGCTCATTTGGCCACCTATTAATCCTTTGGCCAAAAAGGATTTTTGTATGATGCCTTCACCCAGCTTCAGAGGCTCCTGCTCTGTTTTTCCTCCCGGGTGGGGGTGTTATTCCCCAAAAGATGGATTGGTCCCTTTCAAAAGGTTTGTTTGTTTGTTTGTTTGTTTGAAAAGAAGTCAGACTAGGCTTAAATACAACAGCGCCATGCAGGGGTGGGATTCAAATTTTTAACAACCGGTTCTGTGGGCACGGCTTTGTTGGTGGGCGTGGCTTCGTGGTCATGTAATTGGCTGGGCATGGCCAACAACATCACTCACATCGAGGCATGTATCTCCTCACCTGGGCTCTCATGAGTGGGGATGCTGCAACATCAGATGCTTACTGATGCTGCTGTAAGTGTGAAAAACGGTCATAAGTCACTTTTTTCAGTGCCATTGTAACTTTGAATGGTCCCTCCACACAAGCAAAGTACCATCAAAGGAGGGGAAAAAAACTCCAGAGAAGTTCCAGAGACAGGAAGTCTAGTCCTGCCAAGAATGTAATCAGGGTTAACGGAGAGGCAGTTTCTGTAAGCAACCCCAGAATGTTTCCTTCCTGCTTTCCTTCCAGGATTAGCCCAGTAATTAATTCCTTCTAACAACCGGTTCTCCAAACCACTTAGAATGTTAACCGGTTCTAGTGAATAGGTGCAAACTGGTAGATTCCCACCCCTGGCGCTATGGCAGAAAGGTCTGAACAAAATCAGTGTGTCAGTCAGTCCTTTGTAGAGCAGGACGATGGTTTTCAGTGCCCGCCAACCTGGCCCCTGCTTGGCTCTCCCATGCCCTAGAAGCAGAGGTCATCCTAGGACCAAATGCTTCAGAGCCAGCTGTTCCCTCTCCAGGGCCCGAGAAATGAAGAGCATTCCTGGCGGCTCCCCTTGCAGCTGTGCCTGCTTGTCCAGCAATTTGGCCCCTTCATCAAATTCCAGGAGTTCAGGTAAATCAGTCTCATATCTAGTGGGGTTGTTTACTTTGCAGATTGAGTTAATTGAGCAAAAAATTGAATCCAGTTGGAACCTTTTTTACAGCAGTTCAAGGAGTTGGAACATCAGTGGTAATGAGAAGACACACTGCTGGGAATTCCTCCCATAGACCCCATCAGAGAGAAAGAGAGAGGGAAGGAGAGAAAGAAGGAGAGATGAGAGAGATAATAGATGCTAGATAGATGATGGATGGATATGGACATGGATACGTCCAGGCAGTTTCACAATGGATGCTATTGTAAAAAGGGGTGGTGGCTTCTATTTCCTTTTCCCTGCATGTGGCATTTTTCTTTTCTCATAATCTACCAGAGAATCTCCTCCACATGGTGGCATTGAATAAAAGGTACACAAACAAAGCAACTTCCCAAGATGCCACCCAGGCCTTGGGAAACTTGTCATGGTGGCAACCTGGCACTCGACTCTTATTTGGGCCCTGAGTTGGTAGCAACGTGATCCAGGGCTCCAGAGAATATTTTGTTTACCTGCAAATCAAAGGACTGTTGCATAGAATTGAAGGAACTTCCTCTAACTCTGGGGAAGTCAGGGTGGTACATAAACTCTGCCACAAGGACGGAAGGCTTGAGGGGGGCTTGCTGTGTCTTTGCACCCCTCCTGTTCTAGGCATCCCTTGGTTTGCATAAACAGAAGCTTTTTTGAGAACTAAAATAAGCGAGGGCTCCCTACGCCCAAAAAATATTGACTTCACAATCACACCAGTGCAGGGAGAAGAAAAAAGCTTTCCAAATCCATAGAAAGAGCAGTTGGATTCCAAACCCATCAGAGAGACAAAATGGGTCATGCTAGGAGAAGAGAAAGGAAACCAATTTTGTCAGATGCCGATGAAACCCTTGATGGAAAAGTCTCTCTCTTTAAACTGACAATTGCCAAATCATTTGGGGCCAGCTGGAAAGTCCCAAAGGAAGAGATTTAATTTCTCTCTTCTAGAACTGGGGCAGGGGAGGGAGGGAGGGGAGGGCTGGCAGCAGTGACTCTGAGAAAGCTAAAAATTACCTTTTTTTGGCAAAACCCAGACTAGTCCAAAATAATCCACTGCCACATGACAAAGTAGCTAAGCCTTTGCCCAGAGGAGGAACAGCTGGCTGTCATCTGCCCGATGATGGAGAAAGGAGGCAGAACCCAGAGGAGGAGGGGAAGCAATGGAGTGTGCGAGATGAGGGCTTGCAGGGTAGCCTGGAAGAGCTGGATTAAAGTTGGTGCCACCACCTCTTGCGGCAAAGCCTGCTCCCCAGCAGCTGTCAGTCATGGAAAAATCCAGACAGTCCAGTGCTGGCGTGGGGTGGGGGTGGGGGCTAAAGCCACCCATCCCTGCTTGATGATAATGGGAGCTTCTCTCTTCTTCACCAGCAGCTCCAGCTCATGAACTTCTGGCAGTCCCGATCCTAGCAAAGCCGGAGACACACTCAAAGAGAACTCCTGGAAAGCATCTCTGATGCTCTTTGGCTACTGATCCTGCATTTAACAGCAAGGCAGGCACCCCAGACACTCTTCCAAACAGGAAGTCCCTGCAGAAACTCCCTGTAGACATGTGCCAAGTAAGGAAAGGATTAAAACTCTACGCCTTTAAAACCAGGTAGTATTCGGACTTTAATAACTACGTGGGCCTAAATAACGCTCCGGGATCAGTGCTGTCCATCTTGCTCAGCCTGAATTTCATGGCAGTCACCCCCTTCCTTGGCCTGCCCCAAATAGATTCCCAAGACTGCCAAGTTTAGCAGCCCATGTGAAACGTGGCGACATAGAACATCCGAGCACCGGTGGCCTTAGCTCCACAGGGACCACGCGGGCTATTCGAATAATTCAGGCTATTTTGCAAATCCAATCTGGGGAAGCAAATTAAAACCTCCAAACCCCTTTATTAGATCGCAGGGGATGGATTTCTCAAGAGGGGCGAAGACCTGGCACAATTGGGGCATCGACAGGCCTGGCGTTTAATCCATTAGCTCCTTTCCAGCAGAGAAACGAGGCAACGAAGCCGAGCTCCAGAGGGGCCCAAGAGCGGCCAAACTTAGCGGCTTGAATCCCAGCTCATGGAGCTGAGCTGAGCTGAGGGTGCAGGATTTGCCCTTAGAAGGGAAGCTTAGCCTGGGCCTGGCACATGTGTTTTTTTGCCCAGCTAAATCTCCAAGCCTTAAAAAAAAAAAAGAAGAAAGAAAGGATGGGACGGCTCTTGGCAAGCCGACTCTGCCCAACTGGTTCTGCTGCTGTTGCTGCTGCTCACCAGAGGAAGGAGGGGAGGGCAAGGCGTGGCACCCTCCCTCCACGCCTCTTTCTGCACAGCCTCAGCAAACCGGCCTCTGCCAAAGGCTGGGGGAGACGCCTGCAGGATGCTTTTCATGGGGGCTGCCGGGGGAAGGCGGCTGAGGGCAGGACGCTGGGGAAAGAAAACCGGTCTGCCATGCTGCCACCTGCTGCGTCGACGGCACCGGTTCCCAGGCTCTTCCCGCGTCTGCTTCTGCCATGGGGGAGAAGATCCGCGTTTGCAAGGGCAGCATTTAAGGAGCTGCTAGCTCCCACATTTATTGTTTCACTGAATACTCACCACCCGTCCAGGGAGTTTTGGTGGCTCCTCAAGCATTTTTCCACACCCGGTCCTTCCAACCTCTTGTCCTTGCAATGCCAGAAAGAGGGCTATTGCCCTACCGTGGGTTTAAACCCTGCAGCCGGTTGTTGGCTTTTTTAAATGATTTGCTTTGTAGCTTTTGGTTTATTGTTAAGATGCACCGTTTCCTTTTCTCCTTTGAGAGCAGGGCTTAAACCAGAGGTGGGTATTCAGGTTCTGACCAGTTCTGCAGAACCGATAGCGGAAATTTTGAGTAGCTTGGAGCACCGGCCAATCCCACCTCTGACTGGAGATTTTACAATAACCTTCCCCTGCTGCGCCCACAGAACCGGTCGTAAAAAAAATCGAATCCCACCACTGGCTTAAACCCTCCTGCAATAGGGGAATTGTGACAGGGTTGAGAAAAGAAATAATAGGAAGTTGGGAATCAAAGCTCTGCTCGCAAAGGAACCCATTTCAACCCGAGACCCTGCTCCTCCCAAACACCTCCCTTTAGACTGTTGCAGTTGTCTGGCAGGCCTGCAGTTCCTTCTTGGTTCCACCCTTGGGATGAGGAAGGGAATCTGTGTCATTCTTGTGGAGCCTCCCGAAGGACGAAGGCTTGAAAAGGAAGGGCTGTTGGAAGTCTACTTGTAAGTCGAGGGTTACAAATCATAGCCCATCCCCATAAGGATCAAGGCTTTAGATCAGGGGTTCCCCAAGCTTGGCTGGAGAATTCTGGGAGTTGAAGTCCACAAGTCCTAAAGTTGCCAAGTTTGGAGACCTCTGCTTTAGATTAATACACCATCTCTCAACCCTGTGAACTTTAAGGCGGGTGGACTTCAGATTCCCAGAATTCCCCAGCCAGCCAGAGTTGAGTTGCGAACTCATGGGTTCTGGGAGTCGAAGCCCATCCATCCTAAAGTTGCCACAGTTGAGAAGCCCTGGGCTAGCCGCTCTTTTCCACATTTCAAAATTCATGTGAAAGGCCACCGGAAAGGCAGAGCCTCCAGGAAGGAGCTGACAATTCTGGAAGCAGCCGGCAGATCCGTGCATCTTTTGGCGAATGAAATTAAAATCAGACGACTGGGGGAGGGGGAGAAGGAAAGTGCCCTCTATGAAAAATACTATAAATCCCATTTTCTTTGCTTTACTGCTCCCTGCAGGCTGTTTTCTCCAGCTGCAGGGGTGTGGGTGGGGGCTCGTATTCTTTGTTCGAACCAGGGAACAATTATCTCTTGCACATATACACACTTCTCTTAGGCAACAACTTTGGAGCAGGGAAAAACATCTGGGGAGTTTTCCATTTGCCAAAAAGCAACCGGAGGAAATCTTTCTGCGCGAAAAAAACATTGATGGCTCAAGCACTTGATAAAATATGCATACAGGACGCGCCTTAAGCCAAATATGTGTCCTAAGTAATTACATGTTTTCTCCCTCCTAATGCTCATCAAATGAACTGAAACCAGCAACAATGATGTGGAGACTTTAAAAAACGTTGCCCCTATTTTCAATTGCACCCTTTGAAATTCTATTTATTTTGGTTTTCACCATGGGAACAGGGAATATTCTGACTGAGATCGCTGTTGAATTGGCTTCTGGAATGCTCTTGTGGGCTGCCAAAATCTTCCCCCAAACTTCTTCTGAAGTTGGTTCAAGAGAAATTCTTAATATTCCCTTCCTGGGAATAAAATCCCGGCTTCTTGTTTATCCCAAAGATGCTTTTTGAAAAGGCAACTGGTCTTCCTTGGTTTTTCCTTGAAGGGGAAGAAGCTGAAGAAGCTCCTTGGATGAGAAGAGAAACGTCTTCAAGGGAAAACAAAGTCCAGCTGTCTTTTGAAAAAGCCCCTTTGGGGAAATCTTGGCTGCTTATTAGTGTTGGAAAGAGGCAGGCATAAGTAATGCTCAGAATATCATCACCCTCCCCTCCATGAAATGCAGACTGACGTGAATCGCATGGGTTTTCTCAGTGCATCCACTGACTTCCCCATCTGGAGACAATAAATAGACAGGCTGAAATAAAACTCTGATGGGCCTTGTGGCCACAGGGATGCATGCAGCCTCCTTGAGCGGCTGCTCTCTAGGGGTCCAGGAGCTGGAATGTCTCCAGGCTGCAAGACTGACCTTCACCGAGAGAGGATGATTTACGTGGAGGCAGAGGTGGGCATTCAGGTGCTGGAGAACCGGCAGCGGAAATTTTGAGGAGTTCGGACAACCGGCCAATCCCACTTCTGACTGGAGATTTTACAGTCTCCTTCCCCTGCCACGCCCACAGAACCGGGGGGAGCAAGAAAATGTGAATCCCACCATTGCCTTGATGGTGCCCTAAAGTAGGCATTGGGATACCTCCGCTTTGATTTTGTCTACTGTAAAATGGGGTAGAGGGAAATTTGCCCAAGGTCCGTGATTTGGTGCCCTGATATTATCTAGACTGGGGGGGGG
>BLBF01000058.1:1267936-1282480 GCA_015471245.1 Laticauda colubrina
TCATCTCCCAGAATTCCTCATCCAGCATGTCCACAAGTTATAAAGCTAAATAGTACAGTAGCTACCCTCAATAGTAGCTACACGAGCAGAGGACACTTCCTCAAGACCTTGTAAGTCTGATACTGAGGAAAGCCGCCCCTTTTTATTGGTGGTCTCCTCCTTGCAAGCCAGCTTCGTAACTGCCTTACTGAATTGGTCCAAAATACAAGCAATATTGCATCATTATTATTTTTCCAAATTGATGATAACTGGAATCCATCCTCCCAAATGCTCAAAAGTCACGCTGGGTCATAAAAAGTGTTTGAAAAGCAAAACGAAGGCTGGAGTTGCCCCCTCTGATGAAGATGGCTGCTTCTGTTGGGAAACAGCTTCTGCTATAATGATTCAAATAAAGGAGAATTTTTCCAGGATAAAAGCTTCACCACCCCCTCTCCCTTCTAAAAAAATACACGGGTCGCAAGAATTATTATTAAAATGGACAGAGGGCATGGAAGGCCATCTCTCTTTCAAAAAAACATTCACATGTTCCCGTATACTTTTAAAAATGCATTAAAATCCAGCCTCCTCAGAGAAGCCTACGGTTGCGTTTTCTAGTGCCAACACTCAGCAAACCATTGGGGCTTTCTCATTCTCACTACCCTGAAAGAAAACAAGCTTGAGCTCTATCAACGGCCGTGGCAGTCAAGGTTTTTCTTTTTAAACTCTGATTAAATATTTATAGGCCAAATCTTCTTATCTTTGCTAAAAGCCAATTTACACCAGGTCCTCATCAACCGTTTTCCTCCTCTTCTCAGGTTTTTTTTCCCTCTATACTTCAACCCATCAGGTCTTTTTTTGTTTTGTGGCCATTTGCAGCCTGTCAAAAGATGTTGATGAAGCCAACACCAAACTCTTTTTTTTAAAAGGATCTGAAATGGGTCTTTTTGGAGTTTTGAAAAATCACTTCGGGTGGGGAGGGCGTGTGTGACAATTAAGTCTTGTATTCCCACCGAAATGAGGATGCTGAATCCATTCCCCAGTCGGGTGATGGACCTTAGAAGCAGAAAGAGACTTGACATGACTTGACAGTTTGTGTGGCAAGGCTGACCCAGGCAGGTCACTGAGGCTTTGGACTCATTTTGGCCACCCCTAGCCATGCTTTTAGTGACCAGAGGCAGCCCCTCCTACCTGGGTTGGCCAGATGTCAGGTGGAGCTGAAGAGAAGCCCCACCTACTCAGCGAGGATGCCTTCCAGGGCAGGGAGAAGTAGGGAGCCCATGGGCTACGGCCAAGAGGCACAGCACAGTTTTTGCAATGAAAAATATTAAATAAAGAGTATTAAATGGAAACATTGGCTTCTCCAATTGACAATCCTGAAAGGCATAAGTGAATGGATCTGCAGCTACCCACTGTCCAATTTAATAACCCCTTCCCAGGTGTTTTCTGATCTCTGAGACCTGGAGGGAATATAAAAAAGTACCAGAATCTCAGGCCACTTTATACAATGCAGAAATGGCTCCCCATCTCAGGAAACCCACCTCCTCCTCCTTCCGCCCATCATAGTCCTTTTAGCACAGCCTTTGCTGTTCCCACGTGGGATCTGCCAAGCCATCACGGCGGACCAGAGCATAGCCCAAGAGGCCAAATCTTTCTGTCTTTCTTGGCAGGGACAGGTCCGAGACAACACAGATTAAAAGGTTCACCCATCTACAGCACAACACTGAATGCAAAAGGTCTCCAACCCTCACCCCACTTTCTCCCGGAGAAGCGCCCAGCTCTGTGCCCTTCCGCTCCTGCACCCTCCTCATCGCCACTGTTCCACATTCCCGAAGTAATCTGCGGTCGCATTCCGTCCATCCGCCTTCCAGGTGCGGCCCAGCTTGGCCCGCGACACCTTCTGCTGCTCCTGCCGTTTCCGCCGGGCTTCCTGGTGCTCCTTCTGCCTGGTGAACTGGTACCGCTGGAGGAAGAGGTCTTTTGCATAATCGTAGAGGTCCGTGTCTAAAAAATTGAGGGCCTCGATCCGCTGCTGGGTGGCTCCCTCGATGTCCACGCTGGAGGCCCTGGTGCTGTTGTACTGGGTGAAGGGCGAGATGAAGTTCATGCTGAAGGTCTTCTCAAAGAGGTACTGGGTCTTCCGCTGGAATTCCGTCAGGCCGAAGAAGGCCATGCGCTTGAGGTTCTCCTTGGCGCTGTCCAGGAGCACCTGGTTCCGTTGCTCTTCTGGCATGATGGACAGGTTGTAGCAGCCCACCAAGCTCAGGTCAGCCAGCATGCGGACTTGACGGTTGTTGGCCAGGTTGTAGGGGCAGTCCATGAACTCCTGCAGGGAGCAGCCCGACCAGTCGTCCCCCGAGTAGCAGCTCGGAAGTTCCTCGGAAGTGGGGGGCCGCCCATCGCAGACGTGCAGTGAGGCCTTCCAGGTGGCTCCCCTTTGGACATGCCTCCATTCGCTCAGGTAGCGGGAAACTGGGTCCCTCAGGATGGTGATGTAGTAGTAATTCCTGAGGGAAGAAAAGAACGAGAAAAGCACCTTTAAGGAGAGAAGGGCTCTGTGGGAAATTCATTGATAAGCAACTGCAGTTGGTCTACGTCCCTGCCCAATTCAAACCCATTGAATCGATTTACAGGGAGTTCTCAGCTTACGGAAGTGCATTTAGTGACCGTTCAAAGTTACCACAGCACGGGAAAAAAGTGACTTATGACTGCTTTTCACACTTAATGATAGTTGCACACTTAACAATGGTTGCAGCGTCCCCATCATGGTCATGCGGTCAAAATTGGCAACCGTCTCAGATTTAAAACGGTTGCCGGTCCTGGGGGGAGGTCATGCAATTCCCCCTTTTGTGACTGAAGTCAGTGGAGAAGCCAGATTCGTACTTAACAGCCACATCACTAAGTGAACAGCCGAAGTGATCCACTTAACAACTTTGGCAAGAATGGGACCCAACTCACTTCACAACTGTCTCGCTCAGCAACAGAAATTTTGGTCGTAAGTCAAGGGCTACCTGCATTTATCGTTTCAAGCTCCCAAACAGGCAGAAAAGGAGACTGAAGGAACCGCTCCTGAAGACGTCAGACCCACTCAGGCTGAAAGAACTGTCACAAAAGTAGAACTGCAAAACTCACACAAAAAATAAAATTCTTTCATGTCAACCCCCCTTGCTTGCTTTACTAGCGTACACCACAAGAGGTCGCTGTTCCACAAAAAGAAAAGAAAAGAAAAAAACCCAGCAGCCCTCCGTTAGTTTAAGGGAAGAAAATAGCTAAAAAGTAAACTTTCCCATTAAAAAACCTGGAACAAAAAGCACAATCTCTCTCAGATGCCCCTAAAAGAGGAAACGACCTGAGATGTGCCAAGCCTTGGATGATGGGCTTCAGAGAGCCCAAAGCAGATCACTATAGGGAGATTTACGGAGAGTTGCAAATCCCAGTGAATCAAGTTGGCTTGTTTTCTCCCCCTCTATGGACTGAAAATCTGCAGGGAGGAGCAGATCCCACTTTCCTTTTTGACTGATGACATTTTAAGAATTTCTTTCCGAGTGGCAGAAATCAAGCAGCATTGAAGCAGAAAGAAAAAAGGATATAAACATTGCATTAACCCATCTACCTACCCAACAGGCACCTTTTCACCCAAAAAAACACAAAAATGCACCACCCTAAGCCCCAGCACATCAATAACACAATATGCATCGCTGTGTAGGGGCCTGCAGAGTGCAATAAAAAAAAGAAAAGAAAGGAAAATCAAGATAGGAGCTACAATATTGTGATTGAAATTCCACCTGTGTTTGATGCAATAGCAACAGCACTTAAGGCTTATTTACCACTTCACAGTACTTTCCAGCCTTTTCTAAGCGGTTTATAATGTTTGTCCCCAACAATCTGGGTCCTCATTTTATTGATCTCGGAAGGATGAAAGGTTGAGTCACCCTTCAGCCAGTCAGCATCAAACTACTGGCAGTGGGCAGAGTTAGCATGAAATGCTGCATTCTAACCACTGTGCCACCAGGAAGGAGAATGAAAATGGGAATAAGAGGGAGGGAGGAAGGAAGGAAGGGAGGGAAGAGTACCAGCACTCAGACTTTTCCCCTAAAGCCCTTCTCCAAAACAGGGAGGAAGTTTTGGAGGCTTCCTTTGGGGGTTCAGCAACAGGCTCTCTTGGCCACATTCATTAAAAACCTTCTGCAGGAAAATGCCTCCTCCCCTCCCCTCTTGTCTTAGAAGTTTTTCAAATATTTGATTAAGGGAAGAAATAAAGGAAGCCCAGCTTAGTGCACTTAAGAGGGGATGTGCAAGCACATTCAAAGCAGGAGATCATTTTTATGAAAACGCATGTTGCTATTTTAAGATCCTACAATGCAGCAGTATTTCTCCTCCTGCTTGAATTTTAAAAGGAGGGGGGTAGGAAATGAAGAGAGGGAAAAATGAATATCTAAGCACATCCAAAGAACGCAAAGTGTTTGAAAGTTAATTACAGGTGAGAGCGCCGGGGCATTTTAATAATAAAATTGTGCTTTTCCACTGGCAGCAAAGCTATCCCACACTGCCATTGTCCACTGAGCCCTGTTTAACCCTCCTCGGGCTGCATTTTCACACAAAACCCCATTTTTCCATCAGGAAACATCCTCCGCCTTTTAGATACAGATTAACAGACTTGGAAGGGACTTTGTAGGTCATCTAGTCCAACCTCCCCACTCAAGCAGACCCTACACCCTTTGCCACAGTCCAAGCTATGGTCCTGTGTCCCTTGTTACAAAAAATCAAATCTTTTGATGAGGAATCTGGCCTTGAGCCTTCTTGGCTCAGAAAGGAGGGGCCATTTTATGGAGGTCATCCTTGAATTACAACCATTCATTGGAAGTTATGACAGTTCTGGATGAAGGGAGTGACGATCAGTCCTCACAGATGGCTGGGGGATTCTAGGAGTTGAAGTCCACCAGCCTTAAAGCTGCAAGGTTGGACTTCTCCTGGTTCAGACCCAGAGCTAACGGGGTCTCCAACCCGCCACTCAACCCACAAAGAACACACACCATCCCCAAGTGCCAAAGACGTCACCCCAACCCTCTCCATTCCCAGCACAGGGAGTCACTCTGCAAACATTTCTCTGCTCCCACCAGCAGAAAACACGGACCCGGAGACTCCCTCGCGAGGAACACCATTAGAGAAGAAGATCCGGCTGTCATAATTAATACAATTAAATACAAATATCTTCCCAGCCTCGTGGCAAAAAAATAAATTAATTAAAAATTTAAAAAAAAAAACACGGACAGGGCGATCAAGCGGTGCCAGCAACCCCCAGTAATTTTAATTTAAGCTTCCACTGATTTCATTTAATGCAGCTTGGGTAGGTGATGTGGGAGTTGGTCTCAATTGAAGAAAAATAAATATATATTACCGTAGCCCACCAAACAGCCCTCTGGTATCCTCCCCCCCTAAGTGGAAGGGGATTCTCGTTTAATTGAATTGGAAAAGCAACCCGTATTAGCTAAGGAAACTTAATCAGCAGCGTAAAATTAAAACGGGGCCGTCCGGCAAGTGCCGCATCCCTGATTAAGTCGCTCGCAAACCGTTTGGCAAGAACCGCAGAGGCTTGTAATGATCTCAAGTCCCCGGACTCCCTCCGGAGAGGAAACGGGAATCTTAGAACTGACAATTAGAATATTTTATACGCGTTTTTTTCCTTGCACGGCACAAGGGCCCCTCGCTCCTTTGCCAAAAGAAGTGAAGCTGTGGGCTAGCCAGCAAAAAAAGAAAAGCCCATAATTTCTTTTTGCATGCTCTATTTTTCCTCTAGTCCTCCCTATTTTAGGAAATCAGGGGTGAGGGGTTTCTACCCCTCCAGAGGACTAAATCAGAGGGATGTTCTGGAGAAAGCCCTACTGGATCAGGGAGGGATCTCTTGATCGATGTCTGATTCACAAGATCCTCAGGCCTGCAGGGAGGGAAGTCCCAGCCCTGCATGACGAAGTCGCCCTATTAAAAAGATGATTGATCCCTAACTTGAAATGCTCGTTTCATTCGAGGTGCTAAAACTGGTCTGTTCCCAACAGATTCGCAAGAGAGGTTAGTTTTAGCTTGATCTGATGCCTCCAGGAGTTGTGGGGGCCCCATCACTGGAGGCCTTTTAGAAGAGACTGGACAGCCACTTGTCCGAAATGGTATAGTGTCTCCTGCTCGAGCAGGGGGTTGGACTAGAAGACCTCCAAGGTCCCTTCCAATCCTATTATTCCCTCTTCAGTTCTCCAAAGCCTCTGAGGGCAGGACAAGAAGCAACAGGATGGAAACTAGTCAAGGAGAGAAGCAACCTAGAACTAAGGAGAAATTCCCTGACTGGGAGAACTATCAACCAGTGAAAGAGTTTGCCTTCAGAAATAATGTGGGCTCCGTCACTAGAGGTTTTTAAGAAGAGATTGGACAGCCATTTGTCAACTGAGTTCCTAGTTCAGCAGGGGGTTGGACTAGAAGACCTCCAAGGTCCCTTCCAACCCTATTGTTCTTTATTCTATCACCCCCATCCTTCTCGGCCAGTGTGGGCAACAACTGTGGTGGGTAATGGGACATTGATGGAGGGGGAGAGAGGGAGGGAGGAGGAGGAGGGAGGGAAGGGGAAAGGAGTGAAAGAGGAGGAGAGGGAGGGGGGAGGAGGAGGAAGGGGGAAAGGAGGAGGAAGAGGGAAGGAGGAGAGGGAAGTATGATGGGGGAAAAGAAGGAGGGAGAAGGGAGAGGCTGGATGGAAAAATAAAAACAGTTTGCTACTCATTGTTCTACAAAGCGGAGGGGAGGGGGGAGCAAATTAAAAAGGCTGACAAACAAACACACCCCGATGCTGTCAGCGATGTACAAATAAGAAATCCATCAGCTCACAAAACGAGCCCTTCCCTTCCAAGCCGAGAAGGCAGCCGTGCCTTCAGCTCCCCTCTCTCTGATGGGTGGCTTGCCCCTTCCCTTCGGAGGGGGGCCTGGGACGCTGGGCTCCCCCCACCCTGGAATCTTAATCAGGCTCATCACAGTTCTGTAAAAACAAATCAAAAGATGCTCTTGGCAGGATAAGTTAATTAATACCAGCGCACCTCTGCAGCTGTCACTCTCGCCCCGCTTCAAGTGTGTTTCTTCCACAAAAGAAAGGAAAAGAAAAAAGAAAGGCAGGGAGGGAGGAAAGGAAGGAAGGAAAAGAGAGAAGAAAGAAAGGAGGAAGGGAGAGAAGGAGGAGGGAGGGAGGAAGAGGAAGGAAAAGAGAAGAAAGAGGAAAGGAAAAGAAAGGGAGGCAGGGAGGAAGATGAAGAAAGAGTGAGGAAGGAAAAGAGGAAGGAAGGAAGAAAAAGAGAAGAAAGAGGGAGGGAGGGAGGAAAAGACAGAGAGGGAGGGAAGAAGGAAGGGAAGGGCCAATCCTGAAGCTCTGAGCCCTTGGGCCAGGTGCTCAGCAAAAGCTGAAAACTGATCTAAGTTACCCCATTCAGACATCACAGGCAGGCAGAGGCATCAGGCTCACCAGACAGACTTGCTCTTAACCCCCAAAGGTCGAAAACTAGCATGCCCAAGTGGACCCCAGAGTCACATTGTGATGATGGGCAGCAATAAAAATCAAAGAAGGAAAGAAACCCGCTAAAAAGTGGAGCCCTCCCTGGCCCACTCATGGATCTAGATGGAGGAAATAGGTGCGATACCTGGATCAGAAGAGACCAGGTGATCTTTTATCCCTACGCAGGCTCTGCGTTTCGGGATTTGTCTGCAATATTTTTTTCTTGAGGTTTCCTTTCAGAACTCGCCAAGATCACCAGGATTGACTCCCTAAAATACCCAGAGGATCAAATCTCTCCAGGCCAGACTCAGGGCGGAGAAAACCAAAGCTTCACCTCTAAATATCCTTCAAAACAACATGTCAGGATTCCGGCAGTTGCCCTAACTAAATCATGAGCCTCGAGCCAAGCTTCAAAAATTTCAAAGGATTTATTCGGAGTGAACATGTCAGCATGACCTGCTTGAAGCCGATTCTAAGGCACATCATTCACTGTCACCCTTGACCCTGGTTGTTCCTCACCCCTCTGGGCGTATCATAATTCATATTCTCCAACCGGCACACACGTCCATAGCCAAGAGTCATCAGTCACGTTCTCCAATTAGAGATTTGTGTGGCAGAAATTCCGGTAGCTAAGTTATAACCTTTGCAAGATAAGAATGGAATGCACTTTTGGTTCCAAACTGCTGCGCTGCTCTTTCAAATTTCTTCCCTCTCCCCCCCATGGAAACTCTAAAACAGGTATAGAAATGTTTTATGAGTTGACACAACAATTAAAAGCAGAACAGTTGTCTTACACTTCTGACAACCCAGCTGAGACAAAACCAGAAAGAAAAATGGACCATCTTCCTCTGAAGAATAATATATGGCTGTCCACTGTTCTATGCTTCTCATCTCTACTCTTGAGAGTTTAACAGAAGTTGTAGAGAGCCTTCTGATAGCCAAGGCAATAAGATGGTTTCTTTCAACTTGGTTCATTGATTCTCCCCAGTTGGCATCCCACAACACAATCACAAACAAGATGGAAGTCAAACATGGGATGCAGGTGCAATCTTGATAGTCTTGCACCAACAAAAAATGGGCAGGAGAACCATGAGGACCAGTGTTGGCCAGCGGAAAACTCAAGACCCAAAGGCTGGTTGTCTGAGCAAGGCCAGCACTGTTCCTGCAGCTGCATGAAGAGAGGAACAACGCAACCGTTTGACACACTCTCCACATTAATTACACAGTGGCGCATGTGAAAAACATCTATTTCCACCTGCACTTCCAAGAGTGGACTTTTGGTGCCTCCAACAGACAGACATCTGGATCAGAGCTGAAAGCACCGATTATTTGACATAAGTAATTGGCTAATTCATTAATTGCTTCGGGGGGGGGGGAAATAAACCACCAAAAAGCAGTTAGACACCAATGGCATTTCTAGAACTGTCTCTTCAGAGACAATTCCTTCCCCTGGCATATATTCACATGCACGCACAGCCAAAATAAATGATTGCTTTGCCTTATTCTGTAAGCAGATATATGCACACAATTACCAATGCCTAGTTAGAATCTAAATCTGGCAGGAATTTATCTATGCATGGAGAAAATTTATCTATCAACCAGTTGTTTAATTTATAGAATCCCCCGCCAAATAACTCAAGAGAGCCAATGGCTGAGACAGTGTTCAAAGAGAATTAAACAATGTTATGGAAAAGTCCCTCCACAAATTTGCCAAAGCCACATTTATAAGCAACAGGACACAGAATTAATAGAAGATCCTTGGCCCCACCACCAATGGTCTTCATCCCAGAGACCTCTGGTAAACAACCTCAGGGATGATAAAGGTTGGATCACCAACATGACTCAATCAATTGGAATAGAGGTGGAAGGGATCTTTGAGGTCTTCAGTCCAATCCCCTGCTTAGGCAGGAAACCCTATAGTGTTGGGTTGAGCATTGGGTTGGACTAGAAGATCTCCAAAGTCCCTTCCAACTCTGTTATTCTATTCCATTCAGTTGCCACCATTTAATCTTTTTAGATACTGGTCATGCCTACCAGGACCACCCTATATTGGGCATTTGCAAGGACCACCCTATATTGGGCATCTTCTTCCATGCCAACCTTTCTGTGGAACCACCCACCCCTGTCCCCAATACGCCTCCAGAAGATCCATCTTCCAGGCAAAGATCTTTTCATCAAGGAAGTCCCATCCAAGATCTTCCCTGTGTTACAAGGGATCCTTCATCTCAAGCAAATCAGGAACCTGGCTTGCAAATCACAACCTGTTCGGCCTAAAGTATCCAGTGAGTCACCTGGGAGGGCATCCATCCTTCCTCTGCCCCCACATGTCAGATGCCACTCCTTAGCATAGCCTGTGCTCATGACCACTTACTCCAGAAATTTTCTCCACATAAATTTTCTCCACAAAGACAGTGGATTTTGGAAAGCATCTTTCTTCACTGCAATCCATATTCATAGGCCCCAGAATATATTTGACCTCCTGGGTTTATTTATTGCAACAAAGACCAATAAAACAGGAAAATACATCATCCGGGTGCCCAGGAAATACAGCAACCAAGAACAAATTTGCATTCCCTTGAAGCTGTATTTCTCACTGCTGCTGCTGCTCCTCCTGGCAAACCTCTCCTTCCCAACCGCATCTAAGCAAGCTTTCTTCTTTCCATCAGGTCAAGGAGGATGGCCACCATAGCTGAGATTAACACCCACCTTGGTTTTTCATTTAATTACAGAAAACATGTTGAGACTCAAAAGGAACACAAGTTCAGCCAAGCGTGTGCCGAAGAACCCTTCCTCCCCTTAATCTAACCCACAAGAGTCAATTCTGCCTTGAAGAAGTGTTTTTGTTCAGTTCTGGGTCCTTTTTATGACTACCCAACAGGAATTTGGCAAGCATTTAGCAAGGACCAAATCCTCAGTGTCTTCTCCTGGCCCCTCGTGGAGACCCAGGCTTTCCTGACAAAAGGAATCAATTCCAAAAGGGAAGTCAATGCTCAAGTCTCCCCCCCGAAAAAAAACCACAACCCCAGCCTTCACAAGAAGGCCCTACAAACTTGTATGACAAAGTGGGGTGTGGGTGTGTGTCTCAAAGACAATGTTTAATTACACAGAAAAAATAAATACCCTTGGGGTAATCCTACTGGTTTGTTTAATTCTGAATTACTCATTTTATTTTATTGAATTGGTGTTTGATCTCTAGTTGGCCTGGCTCAGAAGCTACGCTGGGTCAGGCCTGGTTATTCCTTGGATGGGCGATCCAACTGCAAGGCAGCAGGGTCAGTTAATCCCTTTAAATAGTTCCTGTACTTTTTAGGAGGGTGAAAGTCATGCTGAAAAAATGTCACACCACAAAGCCCCAAAGCCCAAAATTATTTATGCATGTCTGCAACCTGCTCAAACATTTAAACAGACATTCAGCTCATCTGATGTTAAATCTGTTTCTTAAAGGAAAGGGAGGAGGTTGCTTTGCTCCTTTCTCTTTTGCTGATTCGGCTTTGTGCTGAAACGGATCATCTGTGTTCCCTGAAATAGGAAACCAGAAGGAAGCCAAGTCATCTGGATCAAGGAGAGACAGCTGTGCCTCTGCAGGTTGCGGAGATTTTCAGCTGGCAAGGTGGTCTCCCAAAGCTGATTTTTCTCACAACCAAGGATCCCCAAACATGGTCTGATAACAGCCAACGTGGCTTGAATGTTATAGTTTATGGTGGCCTTCTTCAACTTGGAAGAGTTAGGGGTAAAAGGAAACCTGGCTGCCAAAGAACCCAACGGCTGGAGACCATCAAAGCTGCATCAGCCCAAGCACAGAACAACTCAAAGAAGAAGTGCAAGATCAGAAGATGTGGAGAGACCTGGCCCAATGAATCACCAAGACGCGGACATGACTAAATGGATAACATTACCATCATCTCCTCTTGCCTGGAGCTATCTTTCCTAACCCTATGTACGCAGATATTTTAGACACCAAACCCAGAATCCCCAGCCAGCCCTGATCCTAGGATGCCAAAAGCTGTGGGAGGCATCTGATGTGGGAACATTGGCTCAGGGCTTAAAGGAGCATTTCTCAATCTTGGCTCCTTGAAGAGGGGGGAGGGTGAGCTAAGCTGGCTGGGGAATTCCAGGAGGTGAAGCCCATCCATCTTCAAGAGACCACAGTTGAGAAACGTTGACTTAAGAGACTGTTTTGAGAGATTGCGGCAAACCCAACCGCTTGATGTTTTATTCAGCAAACGAAGATTAGAGCGAGGGTGAGAGATGACCTACTAACCTTCTCCAGCTTCTAGGTCAGGATCATTTTTCCATTCTGGATGCACAGAAATTCCATTGTGTTCAGGACAGGAGCTATTGATTTTCCGTCACTACAGCTAATAAAAACTGTCCTTGAAGGGCTGCTCTGATGTTGAAGGAGACTTTGCAGCCCCTGCCTGCGTTGGTGTGGAAATGTGAAACTGTGAAGACCTCTACAGAACAGAATTCATCAAAGCCTGCCATGGCGGAGGTACACATGGTGATGTCAGAAGGCATCTTCCACCAATTGTCCTTCCTAGTCCCCTGCCTCAACTTTCCCCTCAGGAGACCTGATGCAACCACAAACCAGCTCCTCTGTTGATAGCTGAACTTCAGACCTGCTTTCCTGGCCTGTGTGGGTGAAGGGACTGGATACCCCACACAATCCCTGGCAGAATTAGAGTTAAACCATACCAAGAAAAATGACTGTTTTAGTGCTGAACAATTCGCGCGGCGGTTAATTATGCAAGTCGCCTGAAATAGTGCTAGGCCCCTGGGATGGCTTCCACTTCCATTGTTTAGTTTGTGTACCAGGAAGAGATATTCCAGGCAGCTGCATAAATCCTTCATAGGTATTGATAGGGCTTGAATGGCAAGAGCTGTTATGCAAATGGATCGTTATGAATAAAGAGGGATAATCCTAGTTTGGTGCCTCTTAAGAAGATTCATGCACCCAACAACAGGGGTAAACAAAGCCGTGTGGTTTTTTCCTTTCAGATCTTCATTCCTTTTAAAAAAAACCTGCAATTTTGAGAATTCAACCTGCCAATCCCTAGTTCAATGTGGCTAAACACAGCAGGATTGGGACAGGAGGTCCATCTTCCTAGAATAATGAAGACATTCAAGTTGATTGAGGCAACAAAACCAAAGGGATTCCTGCCAGCATCTCCCTTCTTCCTGGGAAAACTCATTAGTAAGCCAGCTTCAGGGAAGATTAGACACATATGCTGAACCGAGTAGATCCCACCCAAGGTCCCATGGAATCTCCAGCACTCCACCCACTTTCCCTGTCTAAAAAGAACAACGTCCAGTTTATCTACCCCTGCATTTTGTTGGTTGGGTTCCTCTGGAGGCATCTGGCTGGCTTCGGTGGAAACAGAATCCCAATGCAGTTAGACCTCTGGTCTTCTCTGACTCCAGGCTCCCTCGTTTTTCTCTAACTCAGGAGGACAAATGTTCCCTTTCCCTGCTCCCAAGGCTTGGCTTGCCTACTTGAGAACCCTTCTTCCACCACATTTGTCAAAGCACGGGGACTTCATCCATTCCGATGCCCAAGGGCCAAGGTTTGGTGAACACCAAACAGCTGTGGGCATGTATTTCAAAAGAACAGTGAAGCACAGCAGCGCACAACACCTGTCTGCTCACGTCTTTGGTGAGCTTAAAAAAAGCCAAGCTTGCCCTTATTACCTTCTTCCTCAGCTTGTTTCCAGATTCCAGGCATATTTTCTTGCTCCGTAATGATTTCTGGCAACGTCCTGTAGTCAACTCCTCAACGTAGCTCCACTCTCACTTTCCTTCTTTAGATAGGAGCCCTTAAATCTCCCGAGACTCTGCTCAGAAACCAGGCAAGAATAATGGTCCCTGAGCTACAGATTGGGTTCATATATCACAGAGCTAAGCCATTAGGTGGTCGCTTCATTGTGGCTTAAGAGTGATGGATAAACAGTCACAGGCATGTGGAGCTGATGGCTTTGTAATGGTATGAACCCAGCTACGGTAGCTTTCTCAACATGCTGTGGCTCAATGTTTTGTGTGCATTTGTGGCTTTAAAATTCAGCTATCCTGCCTAACTACAGCTAGAAGGGGAATGCTGTAATCCTGGCTTAAGCTACTCTAACAGTGGCATGAAACACGGCTAATGTGAAATACAATATTCACTCAACCAACTGCCCCAAAAGAAAACCAAACCCTAATTAACAACTCACACTACCCAGGGCTGCTGTGAACAGAATGTTAACCAGGTTCATTCCCAAGAAAGCCAACCCGAAAAATCCAGCGTGAGGCATGAGACTGGGGTCTTGTGCAATTTGTGTCATGAGAATCTAGCCAAGACTGCTTCCTAGTCCCTTCAATCTGCAGCAAAATTCAGGCTAAATTCAGAATTGCTGGGAAGACACACACACACACACACTGGAATAAAACCACCACTCGGTTCCAAATTCAGTACAATTTTAGCTCTTTTGTTCTCCAGTGATCACACTGTTGAATTGCTATTTCTGCCTGGCATCCAGTACTTGGCTGGAGACTTCAATACATTTTCTGCTGATTTATTAGAGCTCAGCATGGTGGGCAATTTTCAAGCGTCTCCCTTATTCCAATGTTATCCAAAACAAACATCGTAACAATAGTCATAATATCACATGTCAAACTCCGCACTTTGTGGAGAATGAAGGATTGTAGAAAGAGCAGAACTGCAGAACTGGGGAGAAGGTTTTCTCTCTGCAGGTGATGCTACGAATTGGGGGGGGGGTGCTTAATGCTTCAGTCTATCTTGATCGAGGGGACTGTCTTGCTTCACAGCAGAAATTACGGAATTATCCGCCATCATCACAGACTGCCATTACTCATTCCTGTAAGTATGGCCTCAAATGATAGAAACATCTCCCAAAGCCAAGCATTACACTGTTAGCCTGCCTTAAAATGGATTATCCAAACACAGTTTTCACTGGGGAACACATATTTCCAGCCAGCCAGAATTGAAAGAAAGAAAGAAAGAAAGAAGGAAGGAAGGAAGGAAGGAAGGAAGGAAGGAAGGAAGGAAGGAA
>BLBF01000058.1:1282490-1328526 GCA_015471245.1 Laticauda colubrina
GAAGGAAGGAAGGAAGGAAGGAAGGAAGGAAGGAAGGAAGGAAGGAAGGAAGGAAGGAAGGAAAAAGGGAGGGAGGGAAAGAAAGAAAGGGGAAGGGAAGGAGGAAGGAAAGGAAAGGAAAAACATCTGCATCCAGTTGGAAGAAGGATGAGCTATCCATGGCTCAAAGGGAACAGCCATTACCCCCCAAAAGAAGTTGGTCCAATCCAGCTGCATCTTCAACTTACATCACCCAGAGAAAATGTTCTGTGAATAAACACACACACTGGATGTCCTCAGAGGACATTCCTGCAATTTCCTCCGTGAGCAAAAACGGCTTTGAACAGCGGCCCTCCTTCCCAGATAAGTTAATGGGTTGTCTCCAGCCTGCATCCATCTTGACTTCCTTTTAATCTCTACATCTTGGAGCCCTTGCTTGTAAAATTCTGACCGGGTAGAAGTTGTCAGAACCCAGACCATAAACATTTTATTTCAACGCTTCTACGGTTCTATATCGCTGGTAAAGCTTCTGTAATCAAGTGCTCTAAAAACACAGGCGAGTCAGTAAAAGGGGGTCTTATTTATAACCCCTAAACACCCCTTGAGCCCCTGATCTCACCCTCCCGATGGAAAATGCCAGGAAAAAGGATTCTGAGATACAAAGGTGGCCTCGTTCAAGCAAGGAGATAAATGCACAAACACACACACACACACACACACACACACACACACACACACACGCAAAGTATATATGTTTAAAGCCACCTATAGCCATTTAGTGGCCAATGGATAGAAGGAAGGAAAGAGGAAAAGAAGAGAGGGAAGGAAAGGACAGGAAAAAGGAAGTTAACGCTAATCTGGTTCTTATGTCCATTTTATGTGCTGAGTTTCGATCACCTCATTGAAAGAAGTCATTTCTCATAAGACAGGAGCCATTTACATTTGATAAATAAATAAATCTTGATCCTTTTTTATCATTCCCAGTGGATCTTCCTGGGTGGTACATTTCTTTTTTAAAACAAAAAAACAAAACCCAAAATGGACTGGAAATGAAGTGAACATGTAACCATCATAAATATTCACACAAAAATAAAGCATGCGAAGACTACAAAATGCTCCGAGAAAAGGCAATTTTCTAGCTTCTCAAAAACAAAGCAAAAACAAAAAAAACAAAGCGAGATTTCATGCCTGGATGAAAAGAGCTGATTGCTTTGAAAGGGCCAGGGATGAGTAAGGAGAGAGTTTGCTTCTCCTGCCAAGCAGCTCCTTTCTCTTAATTGTGCACTCTGTACATGCTTGCCTTTACGCTGGCTTCTGCGCAAAGACCAGCCCGAATTAGCCCAATTGGACTGTTTGCAATAGCCACAGCAATAGCCCTGAGACTTATATATTGCTTTCCAGTGCTTCACGGCCCTCTCTAAGCGGTTTTACAGAGTCAGCCAATGACCCCCCACAATCTGGGTCCTCATTTTACCCACCTCGGAAGGACGGAAGGCTGAGTCAACCTGGAGCTGGTCAGTGGGTAGCTCCAGTTCCTGGCAGTGGGCAGAGTTTGCCTGCAATACTGCATTCTGACCACTGCACCACCAGGAAGGAGAATGAGAAAAGGAATAGGAAGGAAGGAAGGAAGGAAGGAAGGAAGGAAGGAAGGAAGGAAGGAAGGAAGGAAGGAAGGAAGGAAGGAATAGCAATACACTTACACTTATTATATATTGCTTCACAGTGCTTTCCAGCCTTCTCTAAGTGTTTTACAGCATATTGCCCCCCAACAATCTGGGTCCTCCTTTTACCCACCTTGGAAGAACAGAAGGCTGAGTCAACCTGGAGCCTGGTGGGCAGGCAGCCGGCAGTCAGCAGAACTAGCCTGCAGTCCTGCACTCTGACCACTGCGCCACTGAGGCTCAATAGTGGTGACTATCTAGCTCAGGTGGGTTGGGGTCTGTTCTCCAAGCTTGTGGGTTGGTTTTTCAACATTTCATTACCATGCTAGGTAACATCTTCAACTCCGCTGAAGTTCTTACCTAGCCTGGTAATGAAACGTTCGGAATCCAGGTCACAAGCCTGGAGAATGGACCTCCACCCTCACAATAATGTGTCCGTCCAGGTGATGGTTGTCCGAAAGGTAGCTGACTCTGAGACACATCATTCATTGTCACCCTGGACCCTAGTTTCCCCACCCCCTCAGTTGGGAAAAAGGGTGTAAAATCCGGGTTCAAAAACCCACCGTCTGCTCCCCCCAAAATCACAGTCTGTCTCTGCAGAACCACACTGGATTTAAAGGAGAAACCTCCCATTTGTGTTTCATAGCGTAGTGTAGAGTAAAAGCAGCGCTCACGAATGACTCCAAATAGTTGAAATTCATCTAAAACCAAAATAGCAATCAAGAGAGTCAGCCAGCTCAAGGCTTCGAGGATGGCATCTCAATAGGCTGCAGAGTTGGTGGGGAGAATTTAAAAAAAAACACGCAAAACAGAACAACTCTGACCTATAGGAAAAGGAGAAAAAGGGAGAATAAAGCTGTCAACCATCAAATATTCATGACGGCATTAAAAGAATGACAGTAAATCAGAAGCACCAGTTATCTCCATTCCCCAAGTGCTGCAATAAAGAATAATTTGCTGGAATTAGCTTGTTTGAGAAGAACATTTTATTAGCCATGGTCAGCTCCTTCAGCCAGGTTTTGTCAGGGTGGAGTTTCCGTCCAAGCCGCCTTTTTGCAATTGACCCAGAGGCCTCAACTGGGATAGGGATGGGAAGCATGGTTTCTGGAATTAATCCTAAGGCATTCTTCACTTTGAGATCCCCAAGGCTTTTCCATTATTTTTCAAATTACCAAAGTATGTTCAGAAACAAAGACTGGGCAATAAGCTCATGGATGAGATGGATATATCTGATTAGTTACCTGCCCCCAGATAAACTTCAATGTCTGATCATAGCATGGAGCAACTGCCTAGCATTTTGGCCTGTCCATCCAACACCCACATATAACCTTTTTCTAGTTCAGTGACCATCAGATGCCCCAAATATGTGTATTTTTGTTTGCTGGTCATTGCCTCCTCAAAAGGTTCTTGCCTTTATCTGGTACAAAATTGATTTCTCATCCTTCCTTGCCCAATTTGTGACTCTTAGGTAGCAACCATGATCAAATTCTTAATTCAGGGACATTTATCTTCTACCTCCTGTTCTAGCTTTCTTTCAACCACCCAACAGCACTGGAAAAACCTCGCTTTAACTATTCTGTCATTGAAACGTCCTTATCTTTCCTGATCTTGTCTAAGACTGGCACTGCTTTCTTTGCTATAATTAATCTCTTTCCTTTGTCAGGACACTGTTGATTTTCATACTCCAGCCCAAGAAAGCAAAATTACCTATCGCCTTTGTTTCTTCTCCATCGACTCGTAAGTTCCCCAGTTATACAAGATGACGTTTCCTTTGTCTGGATATTTAACATTAACCTGTTTTGTTCTCTTCGTATTTTATTTCTACAGAGAGTTTAAGTCTCTTGCTTGTATAAGGACAGGATTTCGGTGGCAAATCCCAGCTATTAATGCTGCCATTTTTAGATTTGGATTTGGGGTCTGGATTGATGGCAGACTCTCCTCCCTCCCTCCTCCTCCTCTTCCTCAATCTCTTCATCCATCCAACTTTTCCATTGTCATATTGATGTGGAGCAGTGCTTCTCAGCCTTCTGTAAATACCTTTTGTGGTCACGGACTTCCAAGATTTTAATCAAGATTTAAATCATAACATTTTTCCAAGCCTTCGTGACCCACAAGGGGAGAACCACTGATGTACAGTATTACTTCTCCTGGTGTTCCTTTTTCATTGTTTAATTTATAGTTCCATTATTTTACTTCTGTTCCGTTTATACCTCTTTCGTTTTCTTTTTTTTTTTAATTCTTGTAAGTTGCCTGGAGCAGCAGCAAATAAATTTAAGAAACAAATACATAATAAATTTGTGCTTAAGTGAAAAGGATAAGGCAATAATAAAGAAGCAATTTTCATCCTTGGGTGTTTGAGTGGGGGGGTTGGACTAGATGACCTAGAAGGTCCCTTCCAACTCTGATTATCTGTTATCCTTCCCCCTGTTCTGGATCGCTCAGTTTCCCCAAATTTGGTTTATACAGTAGTCGCTGCAAAGATCCCTCAGAAGAATAATTAGCCTCGATTACTCTAATATCTTTTACACAAGTCCAACCTTGAGCACTGATAGGGTGTGTGTGTTTATGTCTCTGCAAACAGCTACTGCTGTGGTAAACTTCTTTCATCTGCGGGAATTATTAATTTTGGCATTTTGGGGCAACAGTTTCCTGTTCAGCATTTCCTTACTGTATTAATGCAGGTAAACCTAGCTAGGAAAATCTGATTAAAATTAATTCCTGCTGCAAGGAAAACTTCACCTCCCATCACTCAGTTTTCAAGGTTACTGAGAGTTTTTTGGCCCTTCTAGATAATTAAAAAGAGCTGGTGTCCCCAGCCAAAATGTCAATTCAAATTTCAGCCCACGGAAAGTAATTTTTTTGCATGTTCACCGAACAAACCAATTTTGGTGGGGTCAGATGCAAAGAGCTGCTGCGTGATGGATAAAGGGAAACTTAAAGGTCAGGGGATTTGGGAAAGAAAGTCAAACTTCAGATATTCCAGAGCTTTTGAATTCCCAATCCCATCCTTATTGGCTCTTATTTAATTAAAGCACCAAATAAAAATACCGAGTCTGCAATCCACTTTGCATAGATTAGCCTCGCGACAGGATACTTACTATTAAAACTCCAAATGGAAGACTTACTCGTTTATAATCCCATCTTTTAAGGGAGGGGAAAGTCACACATTTTTGACTCGCTGATCACCAAAGCAGCCACAAACATTTGGAGCAAAAATAGGCTCCGTAGCCATGGGTCAAAGCTGAGAAAACATTTCCAAAATAAAACCTCGGGAATATCAGGAGAAATTGTCAGGCAAGGCGGCCATGAAAACACAGCTAAGGGTGTTTGAAGCACCGTGCCTGTGAGGAACCCATTTCACAAATCCAATTTTGGAAGTCTAGCAGTGGAAGAAAGAAATAGGAAGGTGTTGATTTTCTGAGCCTCTTACGCTCGTATGATCTTGGGAAGCTGCCGCAGTTTTTGCTCTCCAGACATCAACTGAAGAAAGAAGTTTTAAGAACAATTGTTGGAGGTGGCTAGATAATTTGGGGGGGTTCAGAACTGATCGCTTCAAGCAGGAGAGCTGAAGATATCCAGGGTGGCCATCAAAATCTCTTCCAGGGACAACCTTGACGACTTCAAGACTTGTGGACTACAACTCCCAGAATCCCCCAGCCTGCATGAGGAAGGTTGGACACCCCTGTGCTAGACCTCGCTCTTAAACAGAGCCCCGGTCTATATTCATCAGAATGAAGCTCCTCTAGGTATCTCAGCTGCTTCTCTTATTTGTGGTTCTGGGTGAATTGCCTATTTTATCCTGGAATCTGTTTGCAGAGCGTATCTTAGAGGGCAGATCAGGAGTTCTCCGATACCCCGAGAAACCCATCAAAATAGCCAGCACTGAAGGATGGCATGGAAAGAGGCAGCGATAAATATTTCACGGCGTTTATCTAGGAGAAAATCTTATTTCTGCTTTATGAGAGGCTTCGGCTGTCTATCTTGGCCTCCTGACAGGAAGACTCGAGGTACTGTTGCCTGCTGACAATTCTCCTTTCTTTCAAAGCTCCCAACGGATCTTGGTTCAGGCCACACAATGGACCAAATGCTTTCAGCCAGCGCTGGTCCATGGTGCTCCAAAGGAAGTTCAGAGGCGCCTGGAGGACCAACTGAGACGGGGTCGCAATGAAATGCTCGACGATGCTCTCAACCCCCCCTGGTTTTCATGAGGACTAGAAGCGGGATTGGCCCATGAAATAACATGGCCCTGGTGCTGGATGCCAGGCTTCAATCAACGGAGACAGCCCCCCTCAATCTGCTTCCTCTGACTTTCCTTGTTGAGTTGGGAAGCCACCAATGGCTTCTTGGTGGGAACTGGGGTGGGTTCTCTCCTCTCCATCTCACATCTGCCATGAAAAAAAGGAAGCTGCATCACACACTCACACACACACTCACAAGTGACAACAGCTCCCGACTTTCCCCAGCTGCCAATGGTGGTCCATCCTGGCCTGGCCGAGTGTCCTTGCCTCTAGCTCCTTGGCTACATTTAGCAGGCACCTCTCCCCAAATCAGCCTTTGGTTTCCGGAGTGCCCAGCTGTTGCTTCTCCCCTCCCTCCCTCCCTCCCTCCCTCCCTCCCTCCCTCCCTCTCTCTCTCTCCTTCTCTCCCTCTTCCTCCCTCTCTCCCAGCAGTCGCTCAGCAGCAACTCACCTCCTTATCTTGTTCTTCAGGAACAAGGCAGGAAGGGAAGAGAAGGAAGACAACTCTACTCTGGAGTAAATGATCTTCAAGCCACTGAGGGATGGAGAGCCTGAACATACCAGCAATTCCTTTTTCTTGACAGATGGGAACACAGCACTAAGCAAAAATTGGGGTGGTTTCACAGTCACAGCCTTTCCTTTCCCTTTCTCCCTCTTTCTTTTGCTCTCTCTCTCCCTCCCTTTCTTCCTTCCCTTTTCACCTTTATTGTTTTTACAAATAATTCAAGGTGGCAAACATATCTAACACACCTTCATCCTCCTATTTTCCCTACAACAACAACCCTAAGTGGGTTGAGAGAGAGAGAGGGAGAGAGAGAGAGAGGGAGAGAGAAAGAGAGTGGGAGAGGGAGAGAGAGAAACCCTCCACGCACCTACACACACCTACTTTGGGGCACACAGCACACAACTATTGCAATATTGGATCAGCCAAAAAAAATAAGAGCCTGGCAAAAGCCTCAGCCCACTTTGGGAATAAGCTCTGCACATTTGGCTCGTTTGGTTGCCTCTTTAAAGTGGAAGGCAGATGTAATAGTGGAGCAGGTAGGAAGCAACTTCTCTGCATTAAATTGAAATCTGCCTTGTCAAGAGTATTCTCATTCTGGGGGGAAAGCTCAGCATTTGATGCTTGCAGGAGAAATCCCTGCTGCAAAGGATTGTCAGGGTATGTTTTCAAAATGCCCCTTTTAAGGATAAGGAAGAGAAGTGGGCAAGGCAGTTCTGAAGAGGGTGGAATAAATGGGGCAGGAGAACATGAAGCCCATCGCTTGGAAATGCCTGTGAGGAAGGAAGTCAGTGTAGATGTGGTACCGCATGATCTTCTATGTATTACCTTAGTTAATTAAAAGAAATCTTCATTTAAGGCTGCTGAACCCCAAGAACAAGCTGTCTCCACCCAGGAACCCCAAAACTATTTCCAGGTCTAAAGATTGCCCTTCCTACATCTGGGGATTAAAAGGAGGCATTTTAAACCCCAGATGTAGGAAGGACAACCTTAGAAGCTCTGCAGGGCTGTCATACACATTTTATCTATCCCTTGGTTTTCTCTTTTAAAATGGGATTTTTACCCTTGTTTCAACGGGAATCTGAGCGGTTTCTATCGCTTTGGTTAGTTACTTCGTGAACCTTCTTGGCGAGCCGCGTGAACTGATGCTGCAAAAGAAAACGAAGGACATAATTTCGAAATGAAAGAAACTTGTTTATTTGGAAGGCCATTCCGTTCCTGGAACCCAAATAAGGTGGGCTATAAATGTCACGACAAGCAAGTTTAAAAATCCGAAGCCTTGGCCTGTTGAGGAGGACCAGACAAAGAAACAGAGGAGAACAAAAATAAACATTTTAGTTTGTAGTAGAATACAAAACATAGAAGAACAGAACAGTGGGGGACAAAGCTGACTTCAAAACAGCCCTGGAAAATGCTAAGCAAGACAAACTGGTGTGCTCCCGGTGTCCATGATGAAAGCTTGCTCCACAGGTGAGCCCTACCTGCCGAACAAGAAAGCATCTCTTCTCAAGCTGCAAAAAACATCCGTGCATCTTTGTTTGACAGAAACCTAACCGGCTTTCCAATGCTCTGACCCAAATGACACTCAAAGCCTTGGAGACATCATGTGAGGAGTCCCTCGCCAGAGAGGCTGGGAAAAGAGGACAATCACTGCGGATCAGAGGGGAGCATCAGGGGAGGCCTGAGTTGAGCTGACAGTTGTCATCTCTTTCTCAGCGCAATTGAGCTGTCCCCCCACGACAACACACCAGAAGAGCTAAGCTGGATCAAATCCAGGCTGCATCTCGCTCGGGTTTCTTGCTGGGCAGCCTCAGGTCTCAGCATGGGGTGGGTAGAAGAAGCCCCCATCATTTTCAGTCAAACTTGACCATATCCGAGACATCTCCATTTAGAATAAGAAAAAGAATAAAGAAGAGAAGGGAAGAGAGGAAAGGAAAGGAGAGGAGAAGAGAGAAGAAAATATAGAAGAGAAGAGAGAGGAGAGGAGAGAAGACAAGAGAAAATAGAAGAGAATATAGAAGAGAGAAAAGGAGAGCATAAGAGAGAAGAGAAGAGAATATAGAAGAGAGGAGAGGAGAGGAGAGAGGAGAGGTAGAGGAGAAGAGAAGAGAAGAGAAGAGAGAAGAAAAGAGAAGAGAGAAGAGGAGAGAGAATAGAAAAGAAGACACTATAGAATTAGAATTAGGATAGGTTAGGATAGAATTCTTTATTGGCCAAGTGTGACACACAAGGAATTTCTCTCCGATGCAGAAGCTCTCAGTGTATGTACAAACAATAATGATAGATCATTATCATAGCCATTGTAAAAAAAATGCATTCATCATAGATCAGGTAGTTTGGGAAAGATCTCTTTAGTGAATTCCTGCCCAGCACAGCCCATGAAATTATAATTTGCTTTGTTCCTCCCAGTTGGTCCAGCCTGCTTATAAACTAGTTTTTGTCTGTAAACTCTGCTTTACAGCCTATAAATCACCATTTAGTCATCCATCCCAGATAAAGCTCAGCGGGGTCATGTAAGCCCCAAAGAATCCAGTCTCTCCTCCGAGACCAGAGGTCTCCAAACTTGGCAACTTCAAGACTTGTGGACTGCAGCTCCCAGAATTCTCCAGCCAGCTATGCTTGAAATTGAAATCCACAAGTCTTAAAGTTTCCAAGTGTGGGGACCCCTGTCCTAGAAACACTAAAGGCAAAAGCTGAAGCCAATCCCAAGGGGCCGGTCCACCCAGTGGCCTCCCTGGAGGTCAGAGAAAGGGCAATTACCTGGTCTAGACCACTAATTGCCTCTCCGGTGGGAAGCCCTTCCAGGAGCAGACGGCACCTGGGGCAAGCCAGCTCATGCGCACACAAGCCTCCACACCTCCGTGACGCATCTTCGGATCAAGGTTGCTTGGCGATCCTTCACAAAACACACAGAGCTCCTGGCTCATTAGTGGGCAACACCCTTCAGGGCCCATCTGTAAAGCTGCATACAGTTCATACCTGCCACTTTCATTTTGTTATCTCCCAAACCTCCTCCAGTCTTTGTTACAACAGTCCAACCATTTCGTTTAGTGACCATTCAAAGTTACAACGGCATTGAAAATCCTGTCAGGATTCCAGCAATTGCCCTAATTAAATCATGATTCTGAAGCCAAACTTCCAAAAACTTCAAAACATTTAATTGAGGCAACATACTGGCACTGCCCTGTATGAAGCCAACTCTGGCATACATCATTTACAGTCCCCAGTGACCCTGTTTCTCCCCTCCCCCCTCGGTGTCTCATAAACCAGGTTCTCCAATTGAGCCTGTTCACAGGCTGGGTATCATCATTCACATTCTCCAATTAAATATATTCCTGGGCAAAAGCTCTGGTAGTTTAGTTACAATCTTTTACAGATAAGAGTTGGGATGTACTTCTGTTTTCAACTGCTCTTCCAGATTTCCTTCCTCCCCCTTTTTTTTTTTATGGCAACTACTAAAACAGGCCTAGGAATGTTTTATGAGTTGACATTTAGCTCCTCTCACTTCTTGAAGGTAACCTGTATGAAGCAAAAACGAGCTGAGTGCAGATATACAATTTAGGGTTGCTATAAGGCGATCAGCCTAGACATTCTTACTCTTTACCCAAGATGCCTCTAATAATGGGTAGCCCTTCCACTTGATTTGCTGTCAGGATTCCAGCAATCGCTCTAATTAAATCATGATTTTCGAGGCAAACTTCAAGAAACTTCAAAGGATTCATGAGAGGCGACATCCTGGCATTGCCCTGTATGACGACAACTCTGGCATAGGTAATTTACAGCCCCCTGTGACTCTGTTTTCCCCTTCCCCTTGTCTCATCAACCAGATTCTCCCATTGAGCATCTTCACGGGTTGGGTGTCATCATTCTCATTCTCCAATCAAATATATTTGCGGGCAAAAGCTCTGGTAGTTTAGTTACAACCTTTTAAAGAGAAGAGTTGGAATGTACTTTCACTTCCAAACTGCTGCACTGATCTTCCAGATTTCCTTCCTCCCCCCCTCTTTTTTTATGGCAACTAGTAAAACAGGCAGAGGGATGTTTTATGAGTTGACAAGGGACTCAGGACCGTTTTCAGAGTTACAACCTCTCCAGCATCCCCATAACCACCGAATGCAGATTCACATGCTTGACAACTGGTTCATTCTTATGACCATCACTGCGTCCCAAGGTCACATGATCCCCTTTTGCGGCAAGCCAAGTCAACGGGGTTCACACTTAACAACAGGGTTATAAACTTACCAATGGCAGTGATTCATTTAACAACGGAGGCAAAAATGGTTGTAAAATGGTAGGAAAAACCTCAGTTAACGAACATCTCAATGACAGAAATGTGGGGTCTGATTGTGGATGGGAGTCTAAGGCCCAAGATTTCCTAGTTGTTCAAATACTCTTTTCTCCCCAGTGAACAAGCACATGCACCAAATGCTTTGTGTTTTACAACCAGGGTCGTTCCACTTCTCTGGTGAGAGAAAAGCAACTCCGACAGCATCTCTCGTGCAGCATCCAATTATGGGTATCAGTGCAAACAAACATTTTGAACTGCTGCTTAATTAAGTCTCTGAGGTTCTCCCCATTAGATTTTTCTTGTTTTGCTTTCGAAGAGACCCAAATCTTTAGTAATTTGGCAGGGCTGCACAACTTTCTTTGGAACACACTTTGCAGTGGGAGGGGGGGGGGTATGCTGAGCCAAACCCTGATATTTTCTTTAACACTCAACCCTGTCACTCTCAATATGATCATCAACTGGGCTTCAGGTAGAACTTGAAGCCAGAAGCGACCATTAGAGCTAGTGAGCCCTGACTAATTTTCCCAGGCTCTTATCTATGATGTTCCAGTCCAGAGGTAGAATAGAATGGAATGGAATAGAGAATAGAATGAAGAACAGAACAAAACAGAACAGAATAGAATAGAGCTGGAAGGGACTTTGAAGGTCTTCTAGTCCTACCCCCTGCTCAAGCAGGAGAATAGGAATAAAGAGCTGGAAAGGACACAGATTACTGAATCCTGATCTCCCAAAATACAAACCCAATACAGTTGTATTTTTAACTGTTCTAATTGTATATTTTAATAGGTTGCGAGCAGGCCAGAGTCTTTTAGAGTGGCTGGCCACAATAAATTTAACAACATTGACTAAAAACCACCGTGAGGCTGTCACCGCATTCATCTTCTAGCCAAGTTGATAATAGAGCTACAATAATTTTTTAGGAATTTGAGCCTATTCATTGTTTTCATACTGATCTTCATGACTGGGTGATGATGTTACTTAATTATTATGTTAGCACTCTAAGGAGCAACACAAATGGTGTGTTGTTGTTGTTTTTGCGCTGTTTGGAACTCTGTTTGGGTAGGCCTCCCCCAAATATTTTTCACTGTTTGGAAGCTGCCTTTAAGGAGCCGGAAGTTGGAAGCTGACATCTTTTAATTGACTTTATCGTGGCACAGACAAAAAAAAGCAAAAACCAGCTGTGAGAACCCACCAACCCTTTTCTCTTTCTTGTCCTTCTAAAACGAACGCAGCTGAAATACAACCCAGCTGAATCCAGGAAGGGCTTGCAAGAGGAAGAAAATTAAGATTTCTAGATTCAGATCCCAAGTCTTGGCAACGTTAGGCACACACGTTGATCAGAAAGAGGTCTCTCTTTGGTCTGCTGTTCAGAGAAAACCGTCACTAAAGAAATCAGTGAGACGTTGAGTGCGCCAGATCCCCAAAGGAATTGTAAGGAGATCAGCAAAAAGGCTGTAGACTCTTTGATGGTGGAAACAGCAAGAAGGCAACAAAGTACAACATCTTGGCTGATCAAAGGCTGGTTCCTCCACACACACCCCCAGCTCATGACTGTAGGGCAAATGCAAGAAACACATTCAAAGAGGGTTGCACGTTCTCCAGGAGAGGGAGAAGGAATCTGGACACACTCAGAAAGCAAATGCCAACGCTAAAAAAAGGAAGAAAGAAACCAACAACGGCATTTGGGGGAAGACAATGAAAAAGCCCTTTTGCCACCTGCCTTTTGGAGGATGCCAACCTCTTTGAGATCTGGAAGGTTTGTTTGGGCACAGCAGCATCTCGGCTAAAAATCTGACAGGTATTCTTAAGACTTAAGACAGGACTGGGAAGGCAGGATGGGCAAGCTCCAGATGAGGGAAAGGGAGGCGAGGATGATGGTGGGATCCAGCATTCACTGACTTATTTTATGATCTGGTATTTCAACAGGAGGAGGTGCCATTTGTATTTTATTTTAGGCTGGAAAAAAATGCCTGGCAAATAAAGAATATTTGTAGCTCTGGGTTGAAATGAAGAGTTCTTGGTGCTCTCTGATCTTAGTTGTTTTCTTGCAGACGTTTTATTACGCCACTAGATAACATCATCATTACGCATGAAGTCCTGTGGGATGCTTATAGCACTGATGATGTCACCTAGTTTGGTAATGAAACGTCAGCAAGAAAACAACCAAGCTCAGAGAGCACCAAGGATCCCTCAAATGAAGTTCAAGCTGAAAAGGGGCAGGTGTTGGCAAGGACTCCTCTGGTTCACAGGATTTCTGGGACCCTGTGAGGCCTTTTTTCGCCCTGGATTTACTCCACATGCTAAACTACTAAAGTTACTCTATTCAGTAACAACACACCGAAGCACGCTGGATTGACTGCGCAATATACCATTTCATATAAACCACAAACCACATATCGACAAACACAGCTGCAAGGTGGGGAAAACTCACTGGAGGAGCTGATTTCACAGATTTTGTGACCATTGTTTTCATGCACTCATGTAGCACCTGCAGGAAACTGCTTAGAATGAGCTTGAGAAAAGAGCTGGCTAATCAGAAGAACAGAAGGATAAGGGAACAACAGAATAACAGGTACAAAATCAGGTATGGTTGGAAAAGGTCAGGAAACAGACCCTGCAAGAATTACAGTGTAATAACAGAACTTTAAAAGGCTGTCTGGCTTTCTCCCTGCCCCATCAGATACCAGAGAGGATCAAGGCAAAAGTCTTTTGACTTTCTTTCTCACCTTTTCCCTCTTTCTCCTGTTTTTTCCCTGAATGGCTCATCCAGGCCTTCCTCAAGGTTATCTCTACATTACAGGCTGCCTCTCAGCAGTTAATTTTTCAGCTGAAGTCGGTTGTTGTTGTTGTTTTAAATTATAGTCTCTAGTTTCCTGCCTCTGTTTTCACTTTCTACCCCACATCCCTTTTTTCAAAAGTTGGGGAATGAAGAGCAGCCCCCTTGGGATTTCCAGAGACAGGCTAGAAAAGAAAAGTTGCAAGGGTTTTCAATAAATATATTTCTGAAGTGTTGGCTACGTTTTCTTCCTTTGCCTTCAAAATGAAGCAAGAATAGAGGGAGGGAGAAACACCCCTAAAATGGTCCCCACAGGAAAAGAAATAATAAGTAAAAACTATATCCAGGAGCATCAAAGTTCAGAACACACTGCCTTGGATTTTGCATTCTGCACAAAGTAATGAAACTCCAGAGTATTAGAAATTCACGATGCCGTGGAGGGAGAAAAAATTAAATTGATTGGATACGGCCAATCTGCTCCCTGAGTAGAAATGAACATAAACAAAAAGCAAGAATATAAAGCCACCAGTTAGATCTGGTTATAATTTCCAGTGATTACAGGCCAGGAATACAAGCAAGAAAACCCCCAAGAATCTTGAACTGGGGATGGTGTTGAAGAACTACAAGCCGTACTTAACATCCACATGTACATTAGAGCCAAGAAAAGAGAGAATCTTAGCTGTCCTAATGTCTCGATCACCGAGAGACCCCTGTAAAAGAACGGTTGCAAGAACTGAATTATTGAGCCCGTCATCTGCACCTCTACAACCGTCTGGTTTGGTTCTGCAACCCAACAGGACAGAAACAGACTCCAGAGAGTAATTAGGACTGCAGGAAAAAACAATTTCTACCCACCTGCCTTCCATGGGGCTTACTGCATGAGTAAAAAAAGAGGGCTGAGAAAATATATACGGACCCCTCACATCCCGGACATAAACTGTTTCAACTCCTTCCCTCAAAAATGACGCTATAGAGCCCTGCACACCAGAACAACGAGACACAAGGGCTTTTTTTCCCCAAAAGCCATCACTCTGCTAAACAAATAATTCCCTCCACACTGTCCAACTATTTACAAAGTCTGCATTACTATTACTATTCATCTTCTCATCACTCCTTATCACCCATCCCCTCCCACTTGTGACTGTAGGACTGTAGCTTTGTCGCTTGTATCCTTACGATTTATATGGACTGTTTCCTAATATAATTTGATTGCTTATTGTACCCAATGACTATTATTAAGTGTTGTACTTGATGATTCTTAACTCTTGACGAATGTATCTTTTCTTTTTTATGTACACTGAGAGCATTTGCACCAAGACAAATTCCTTGTGTGTCCAATCACACTTGGCCAATAAAGAATTCAATTCAATTCCTATTCTATTCCTATTCTATTCTATTCTATTCTACTGCATTCTGTTCTATTCTTATTTTATTCTTATTCTTTTATTCTTATTCTATTCTTATTCTTATTATTCTATTCTATTCTTATTTTAATTCTTATTTTTTCATTCTTATTCTATTCTTATTCTGTTCCATTCCATTCAATTTCAATTTCTATTCTATTCCATTCTATTCTAGTGAAGAGAAGGACCAGGGGAGACAGGAGAGCATTTTCCAATATTTGAGGGGCTGCCAAAGAGAGGAGGAGGAAGGGGTCAAGCTGTTTTCCAAAGCACCCAAAGGCCAGACGAGGAATAATGGATGGAAACTGAACTAGGAGAGATTCAATCTGGAAACAAGGAGGAAATTTCTGATGGTGAGAACCATCCACCCATGGAACAGAAGTTGCCTTCGGAAGTTGTGGGAGCTTCATCACCTCTTCCTTCAAGAGGAGACTGGACTGCCCTCTGTCAGAATGGCGTAGGGTCTCCTGCTTGGACAGAGGGTTGGACTAGATGACCTACAAGGTCCCTTCCAACTCTGATTATCTGTAAATCTATAAGTAGTCCTTGACTTATATTCTTTTAGCGACCATTTGAAGTTACGACAACACTGAAAAAAGTGACTTACAGCCATTTTTCACACTTAGGGGAAATGCAGCCTCCCCCACCGTCATGTGATCCCAATTCAGATGTTTGGCCACTGACTCATAGTTATGACGGTTGCGGTGTGTCACATGTTCCCCTTTCACAACCTCCTGGCAAGCAAAGCCAATGGGGGAACCCAGATTCACTTAACAATCATGTCACTAACAGGGTTTCACTCAGCAACTGAGACCAGAGAGGTCATAAGATGGGGAGAAACTCACTTAACAACTGCCCCGCTCAGCCACAGCTATTTGGGCCTCCATTGTAGTCGTATGTCGGGAGGATTACCTGCTTATGTCTGGGTACTTACAGACGGTTCTCAACAACCATTTGTTTAGAGACCGAAGACCAGCTGCATTGAAATGGTTTCCTCCCAACGTTTTGTCCCAGCTTGGGGGAAACAATGATCCGGCTTTTCGGTCTGTTTAGCTGCGTGTTGATTAATAATGCAAAATATTAAGAACGCAAAGAACATTAGTTGGATTACACCCAGCCTCCATCTGTCTCCAATTACCAGGAAGCAGAAAAGAACATTGTGATGGAGAGGCCCTCGCTGGCGTTTGACCCTTTGCAGCCCAAAGGGAAAAAGTTCCTCCAACCAGCAGATCCACCGGCTTTGAGCTGGCCAGAAAAGAGCGAAGAAACGTCTCCTAGCCAGTGGTCCAAAGCTACAGCAGCCAGGCAATTATTCTTGCGCTCGCAGAAATGGAGCAAAATCCTAACCCGGATCACAGAAAACTCGAAAGGTGGTTTTGCTAAACCATAAATGGTGACACCAAGAGCAGCTGAGACGACAGCGCTCGAGGTTCCAAAGAGGTCTTAGCCTGTCCATCTGGCCTGGTCCGAGGGCTCCAAATATTAAGTGGACAGCCGTGTCTGGCCCTGAAGTCCAGACGGCTCATTGTGCAATTTATGCAAATGTTAAAAAATGACTTCACGATGGAAGCGGCTTGATAGCAGGACAAACTTTTCATCAATAAAGGAGAATATTTGTAGCTCACGGTTGAAATGAGGGGTCCTTGATGCTTTCTGAGCTTGGTGGTTTTCTTGTAAACATTTCATGACCCAACGAGGTAACATCATCAGTGCTAGAAGGATTTGTGAGAGGAGGAAGAGGAAGAGGAGGTGGAGGAGACTGTGGGGTCCTTGGTGCTCTCTGAGCTGGGTTGTTTTCTTGCAGACATTTCATTACTAGCTACCAGCTAGGTAACATCATCAGGGCTTGAAGGATTTGTGGAGAGGAGGAGGAGGAGGAGGAGGAGGAAAAGGCGGCTGTGAGGCCCTGGGTGCTCTCTGAGCTTGATGGTTTTCTCACAGGCATTTCATTAACCAAACCAGGCAATATCATCAGTGTAGCAACAAGTGGGGTTTGCTCTCTGTTTATATTTTATGGGGGATTCTGGGAATTGAAGTCCAGCCACTTTCAAGTGGCCAAGGTTGGGAAACACTATCCTAGGGGAAGCCAGTAGAATATAAAGGGAGAGTAATACTGGTGATGTTACCTAGTTTGGGTAAGGAAAGGTCTGTGAGAAAACAATCAAGCTCCGAGAGCACCAAGGCCTTTTCATCTCATGCACATGAATGGGCCAAAGCACTGACTCCAAGAGAACTTTATGCTGATCTAAGAGGGAGATAAACCTGGGTTTTAAGCAAGAAGGTCCCGATAAAGAGGAGTATTTGAAGGTTGAAAGAAACAGGCCAGTATCTTTTAAATCCAAAGGATTATTCTTTGTAGCTCTTAAGGATTACTGACAGGTTGATTTTATCGCTCCCTTCTTGTTCAGGATGTGAATTTACATCTCAGTCTACTCCTCAGCAGAGGAGAAGGAAGAGCCTTTATTTTTCTATTTATTAAAAAATGGGAAACTTCCCTTCATCATTTAAGGAACAGAATGCTTTTGTTTGCCCTCCCAGAAAAAAAGAAAAGTAGTCAATTAGCTAAACGTTTTCTGGTGGTTGAAAAAGAGACACAAGTTTGCGGGTTAAAATCAATGGCGGACGGATTTCGGTGCCCAGAAACACATCTGTAATACGAAACAGTGTTTTACCCACAAAGGATGCTGGGACCTCTCCTGCGAAATTTAATTCGCTTCCGAGGCTACAGACTGCTGTTTGCAAAAATTCTTTGGAGGTACATTCTTCTTCAACCTGGCTCATAACAACTGTGTTGAATTACACTCTCGTTCCCAGTCAGATTTCCAATGAAGGAAATCAAGAGTTGTGCAATTTACGCACACTCAAGACACTCCAGAAATACTAGGGGCCCACCTACTCGGAGCAGAGTTCCAAGGGCTAAGAATGAAAGACCGGATACAACATCCCTTCTTGTGTTGAGGTTTGCAAGATCATTTCTCTTCACCGTTGAAAAGAATCCAAAGGACAGGTGCTAAACCAGGTGTGGGCAGACAGGTGACCAGCAGCTAAGCTGAAGGAGCCCCGAGTTCAATGGTGGGATTCAAATAATTTAACTACTGGTTCTCTTTCCCCTGATGAGTTCTTCCAGCAACCAGCTCACTAAACTGCTCAGAAAGTTAACTGAATCGGTGCAAACTGGCTGAATCCCACCACTGCCCTAGTTATTTTTCAAGTCAACCTACTGCCAACACCAGCCCTAAAACCAAAGTCTCTGTTTTGCCTTTTACGTTTGTTCTTCTTTTCTCAAGAACTACCCCCCAAATTACAGAAAAAAATACCTTCCAAAACAGATTCTCCCTTCCTCCTTATTTCTAAAGGGTGGCCCGTCTCTACTAAAACGGAAACTGCCTTGGCCGGATGCATATATCATCTGCAAATAGGATCTGCTGCTTTTCCTTCATTAAGGTCTTCAGTTAAATGCATGCAAATTAAAGTAAATGAGCCAACGTTTGTGGGGGTTTTTTGTTTAGCAAAGCAATGCTCCTAACTTTGCATATTTGCATTCAGCAGAGAGAGCAGCATTTTGAAAGCATACACTATACAGCCAGCCAGGAAGGTAGAGATAACCAAAAATAAGCCAATTTCTTTTCCTGTCAAAACAATTCTTATTTTTTCCCTTTCAAAGGTGCAGCTTCATGCATAAGAATATGCAGTATCCCACCAAGTTCATTCTCAGCTCATCTTGCCAAGCATTTACACTAGCAGGTAGAAGCATCTGGTAGGCTGTGTCGTGACTAGGAAGCTAAGCAGCATTTGTTTCGGTTCCTCCTTGGATGGGAGATCAAGGAGGATCAATCCAAATAAAATGTGAGAAGCTGTCAGTGGAAATCCATGTCTATATTGTGGCCACGAGAACCGCAGAGCCCTCTCTGGAGAGTCCATCAGCAGCCTGAGCTCAACCTGAGGACATTTCTATGTTTACCTGCCAGAACATAATTTAATTAGACCGGGAATCAGATCCTCAAAGGCGCAGAAGTTTATTAAAAAAAAAAAAAAAGCAGCTAGTCACAGTAGTTCTGCTTGACAAGAGCGATTTACGTATGAATCAGTACTTGGACTAATTCATTATTCAGAAGGCTTGTTATTCACAGCCTACAACAGCTTGGTAAATTATTTATACCCAGCCGTCCCTTGTCTATGCGTGCTTTTCTCCCTTAAGAAAAGAAAAACATTTATAATGTTCCTCGTGGGGAGATGTTCCAGTCAGAGGTGGGATGTTGATGAAGCTGAGGGGGTTCTCATGGTTCACTCCTTGCAGTTTGCTCTGTTTTTCTTTCCATCCAACTAGTGATGGACTTCCTAACTCACAAGCCACACCATAAATGTGGAGGATTTCCATGCTTCTCGGATACCATGAGTATGGAAGCCCAATCTATGTTGAGGACGTTCTCAGGATTGCTTGACATCTTAGAGGAGTCAGGATTTGTTCTACCATCTGCATTTCCTTCTCTTGAAACCCATGATTTCCTCCACAGGTGGCCATATTCGAACCAGCAGGACACAACAAGGTCTACTGTCAACTCGTAAAGCATTCCTGGCCTGTTCTTGAGTTGCCAAAGGTGGGGGCGGGGGGAGAACTGATGGAGAAGCTCAGTTGTTATGACCAGAAGCACATACCACGCATACCTTTCTCCAGATTGTATCCCAGGTTACTAGAGCCAGCCAGAGAGGTATATTTTCTACAGCCCGTGAAAGTGCTCCATTGGAAAATGTGATTTATGACACGCCATGGGAGGAGGGGGAAAACAGAGTCATAGGTGACCAGTAAATTATGTGGGGCAGAGTCCACTGCACTTGTTGACATGTTGCTCCTAATAAATAATTGGATTTACTTTGAAACTTGGCTCAAGTCTCATGAATTAATTAGGGCATCCATCGGAACCCTGACATCTACATTCCAAAGGAAAGGAAATTACTTTTCTCAACTGTCTTCTCACCTACCAAAGATCTTGGTCACAACAGTGGAACAGAAGACCGAGGAAGATGGAAATCCTTCTTGTTGATGTTGTTGTCGTATGGGTTTGCAGAGAGGCCAAATATTTGTCTGTGACAGATATGGTTTTGTCCAAGAAGAGAATTGGACAACCACATCCTAAATGGCATCCTCCATCTTTCACACCTTCTGAAAACAAAATGCAGAAACCACCACATCCTTCTGCAAAAGCCTGGTTCGCAGTTAATCCAAACTGTTGGAATGACACAATCCTGTTTCAAGGATTTATTGTGGTTCAAAAAATTTTAAGCAACACGATCACAGTGAACAGGCCCAGCCCAAGGACGAAGTAGAACAATCCAGCCAATGTTCAGCCAATAGACAGAATCTTGCTTGATTAAATCTATACTATACTAACTCTGATGGATATAACCTGGGAGATCCTAAGGAGTGGCTATGCTAACTCTCTTCCTCTGTCATCTATCCAGTTCAGGGCTGTCCTGCTTCTTGTCTTGCCCCCCTCCCTCCTTGGGATACGATACGCCTCCTTCCTGGGAAATTGCCACTTTACTGTAGTCCATCACATCGCCTCCCCCTTCGTAGACACAATCCATCACAGCAATTCTCCAGTTCAAAGTGGACAGTGAATGAATGGTGCAGTGGCCTAGGGGCGGAGCTCTCGCCTCAAAATCAGGAGGCTGTGAGTTTGATCCTCGGTAGAGACAGATATTTCTCTCTCTGGGCACACTGAGAATATATCTGCTGAAAAAAATAACTCAGCCCTGATGACAGGAATGGCATCCAGCCAGTAAAACATTCAGCTCCATTCAGTTGCCCAGACTCCACACTGCATGGGATTGTGAGGTCATTAAAAGAAAAAGATGATGAAAGTGGACAGTGGGTGGGGATCTGAGTCATTAATTGCATAAACTTTTGAACACATTTGAGGAGTAGATGGGTTTTCTGGGGAAGTAGGTATGAAATAAGCAGGGATACCTCAAAATCCACCAGAGATGCCCTTTCTGGGCTCCCCAGTACTGGACTTTTTACTCTTCAGGTAGAAAAGTGCTGCCTCCTGGACCCTTCACTGCTTGTACTTCATGAACTAAGAAGCTTCTTCTGGCCTTAATTCATGGCTGGACAAGAAACCCTCGAAAACTATAATTGCTCTATAAGTTTATGGTTATGACGTAATAAATGGGAGGCAATATCAGTCATGATTATTGAACTGTTTGCATTGGCAAATGCTGACAATTATGCCAGCATGGCATGTGAAGGGGATATAACACAAGAGCCATCAAACCCTAATCAAGCCCTAGTCAAACCCTAGTTTTTTTAGAGGTGATAAATAAATCCAACCATCACCACACACGGTCTCCCTCCATAAAAACTGTCTCCTTCCTGCTCAGAGCCAACCTTAAGCCCTAGAGCAAAGATCCTCAAACCTGACAATTTTTAAGACTTGTGGAGTTCAATTCCCAGAATTGTGCAGTTCAACTCCCAGCTGGCTGGAGAATTTTGGGAGTTGAAGTCCACAAGTCTAAAAATTGCCAAGTTTGGAGACCTCTGTCCTAGAGTCACTTTGGGTAATGAGACGGGATGCATATAAATTTCATAAATAAATAAAATAAAAAGGGCCAGGCATCTGATATTATGAAGAACAATCCAGGTACCTTCCAGATGTTGGGCTACACCCTCATCCTTCCTACTGGTAGCCGCAAACACTGCCGTATCTGGCAGTTAAGCTGGCCAACAGAAGGAGCTTCTTGGTGGTCACTACCTTAGGGAATGAAGACCCGCCTAACCCAACTTGACACCTTCTCATAGGATACAAGACACATTTTCCAACTGATGTGGACCCATCTGCCAGGGGATTCCGCAAATCCAAGTCCCATTAATTCTTCAGGGAAGCTATTTCTTCAAATCACAGCCTGAAATGTGACAGGCTGGCCCTTTCTCACTAGGGTGATGTTATTTGGGATTGGTTGAATCGTTATATGCAATCAAATCGGTGTCAACTCTTAGGATAGGTCTTTTTTCCCATGAAGTTCTTTCCCCAAGATGGTTCTTCAGATCTTCTCCAGCACCAGAGTCCTCCATCTTACCTCTAGTTGCTTTCTCCTTCTCCTCTTTCCTTCTACCTTTCCTACCATTGGAGCCTTCTCCAGGAAACTAGGTCTTCAAATCACATCTCCAAAGTTTTATTATCTTAACCTCCTCGTTTGTGCCTCCAAAGTAAGAGCTCCAGATTGGCTAACTACAAGGATCTATTCTCTGTTTCTTGTACTGACAACCCCTCCCAACTCGGTGTTGTTCTTATCACACCTGTTCAGCGCTCTTCCTCTAGGACTTTTCACTTCTCTCTTTGCAATGCCACTGCTTGCTTCCCCCCACTTCCTTTTCACACCTGGAGCTCTCTGTAGCAGAGAGCCCTTACAATGAGCATCCAGCCAACTCTCCTTTGTGCACATGCATGCAAGCACATTCACAGGCTGCCTCTCCAACATCCTCCTCCTCCTCCTCACCGAACTGGTGAGATCGGCAGGTGGGTTTGCGATCTTCCCTATTATTTCAGCAGACAATGCTGACGGCTGGCCCTTGCATAAGCTCTAACTGTCACCTCTCCAAGTGGGCGGCTGGCATCCCCTCCAATGACAACGCTGCGCCTGCCAAATGGTGCTCAAAGTGGCACCGCGGATATGAAGGCTCTCTGCATGGAAACAGAAGGAGGGCAACACAGTTGTCGATTCATGCCAATCACAACTCCTTCCCACCCGCATCCTCAGGGGTGGGGGGTGGGGGTGGGGAAGACAAGTGGGCTGGAGCCTGTCTTTTGCTGAGAAACAAACCCTCTGCCTTTTAAGATGTACGTTGTGGCGCTTTGACGGCAAGGATGGAAGAAGACGGGGGCGCGAAAGGCAGGAAGGCTATGCTTTAAAATAATAGGATTAATGGGCCCCTGTTACTGAATGTAATAAATAAATTAATTAATCCAGAGGGAAGAGAGTAAAGGGTTGTAGGAACTCAAGCAGTGGTCAGCAACGAAAGGCCAGTATTGCACAACATGGAGAGAAATCCTGAAATGGCAACAGAGCATTTCCAATGAGGGAGCTATCACATTCAGGGACGTTTCTCCAATGCACAGGCAAAAATGCAGCACAAAGAAAAATTGCACAGAAGGGAAAGGAGGTACATCCTCTGCCACCCACCCAGACACACCCCCTCGGGAACAAAAGAGGGCCAAGCAGAAGACACGTGGAGTCACCAACACGGTGGTGAAGACTTCGGGATACCACCAACCTTACTCCTTCTTTGCAACTCTCCGATGTTTATATGATGGTTCTGAGCGCCCGTCAAGGGCTGAAAAGGATGACAAGCAGGGCCCTTCCTCTCGGTTTCGACTCAACGGTTGTGTTTTTCACAAGCACCCGCCTTTCCCTTTCTAGGCACTTAGCTGCATCCTTGACAGTCAGCAACTAACCTTGTCAGGGAAGGGGGTCACGTTCTTCTTCGGGGAGAAGGACAGGAGAGAATAGGCAGGGAAGTGACAAGTTTGACACCTGTCGGATGCCTGATGCTCGTTCCTTTCCTCTCTGATGGCTATCAGAGATTCTAACGGGTTTTTTCCGACACCCAGCCGTGCAAACGATGCCTCTCGACGGCAGCCAGGAAAGACGTGCCATCCAAAGGATGGAGCCGGCGCTTCCTCCATCCCTGTCCTAGGATTTCCCTGGACAATCTGATTTCAGAGCAGAGCAGAGCCCAGCCAGAGAGATGCTTCCTGTTGTGCCCCATGCACAATCAATGCGGTGATTGTTTTTCAAGGACGCCGAAACTGAGACGGGCTTGTTGCTGAAAGATGGGAGGAAGGAAAGGACCTCCGGGTGGAGACTTTTATTCCAGCACAAATGTGTTCTTCAGCGGTGAAAAGAGCATGTTGTACATCAGGGGTCTGCAACCTTCAACACTCAAGGAGCCATTTGGACCCGTTTTCCACAGAAAAGAAAACATTGGGAGCCACAAAACCTGGGTGGGCATGGCCAACTCAACATCACTCCTACCCAGTCACATGACACACCTGCCCAGGTTTTGTGGCTCCCAGTATTTTCTGTGGGAAATGGGTCTCTCTCCCTCCGTCCCTCCCTCTCATTTCTGTTTTTTGTGTTTTACCTTCTCAGGCCTGGCAAGGAGTGACTGGGAGGGGAGGGCGAGGGGCAGGGCCAGGCAGTGGTGGGATCACTTAACAGGGAGCCATAGCAGAGGGCCCAAAGAGCCCCATGCGGCTCCAGAGCTGCCGGTTGCTGACACTCATTCTACATCAACGTGATTAGGGGAAGGGGATCCAACCTTGGCAACTTGAAGACTTGTGAACTTCAACTCCCAGAATTCCCCAGCCAGTGCTGGCTGGGAAATTCTGGGAGCTGAAGTCCACAGGTCTTCAAGTTGCCAAGGTTGGACACCCTTGAATTAGAGGGCAAGTCAAGCAGCGTCATGGAGATTGGGGTCTTGTCAGCCACAACACTGAAAGTTTTGATCCTGGGAACCAAGATATGATTTTTTCCCTCCTTTCCAAGTCAAAATCTCAGCCTCCTTCAAAAACAAAGGAAATACATTTGAATTATGCAGGTTGCATTTTGGAGCGTTTCAGGTCTCTGATCCTTACAAACCATCTCATCTTCTAAATCTCATCTATCTGTCCAAATTCTTCGACCCTCCCTCCGCTCTTTCAAATATTGTTTGGAAGTTTCAACGTCTTTTTAAAATTAGAACGCCTTGGCCCAAACAGTTCTCCTAAAATATACCAGTTCTCACCATTTGCATAATTTAAAGATGCAGCATCTGTGCTCCTACACTGCAGTATTGGATTCTCCACCTCTTTGTTCTTTAATTGATTTTCCTTCATTATGAACAGAAAGTGGCTGGTTGAGGTGCCTCACTGTACAAAAAATATACTTGATATCCCCCAAAAAATGGAAACATATCTGACCCCTCTTAAAGAGATCTATGGAATTTTTCTAGAATTACCTTTTTAAACCAAAGTGGATATTGTCCTCTACCCTCCCCTTCCCTCCTTTCCCTTCCTTCCTTCCTTTTTTTTTCTTTCTTTCTTTCTTTCTTTCTCTCTTTTTTTTAAAAAACTTTGTGAGAATCTATTCTTTTTAGCATGTGTCACACTTGAAAAAGGTTACAGTGGCCTTTGCAAATACCACTTCCTTTGCACCACACATGGGGCTAGTGAGTAGCCATACTCTACTCCATCTTTACTTTTGGAAAACACATCTCTGGCTGTCTTTCCTTCTTAAGTAGTTTATTCACATAGTGTTAGATTATTTCCTGACAAGCACCACCCTGGGTGAATCCAGATGTAACAACTGATGGGCTTCTGGGAGAAGTTTGAGGAGATCCATGAGGAGGCTGTCCTCAACGACTCAGGGTTGAAGTCAGCCAGATTGTAAGTATCTACTTAATGTTTCTCAACCTTGGCAACTTGAAGATCTGTAGATTCCAACTCCCAGAATTCCCCAGCCTTGGGGAATGTTGGGACTTGAAATCCACAGATGGAGAAAGACTGATCTATGGTACAAATTAAATATATTGGAGTCCAAAAGAATGGGAAAAGACCAGGACTCAGCCACTTTGCTATGACAGTCTACACATGCCTTTCTACTTCTCTACTTTTTTGCTTTTTAGCAAAACCCAGCTGAGTAGTCCTTCCATGCTTTGTATCTCAAAGGTATCAAATTAAACCCCTCATGCCAGCATTTTTAAAGTGCCACAATGGGCAAGATTTTTGCCATATATTCTTCTCCAGCACTACCTACCACAACAATTGACAAAATGGTGCAGCCACAATGGCACAATCAGGTGAACGCTGACATCACACTCTTTGATTCCCACGTCTGATGCAAATTCAGGAGTCCCAGCATTCGAATAATGAGATTGTCACGCATGTCCACCTCCCTTCAAGGATGCCACTGTCAATCATGGGGTGTCCTTTTCGGTCTACTGGCCTTAACAGTATTGAATTCTAAACAAGACAAGTTTATAAATAACTTAAATAAGTCAATAGCGAAACGGCCACATTTCTAAGAACATGGCGAAGAATCTCAGAATTGTTGCTGATCAGAACCGGGTAGGAGATAGTGATGCAAAACAACGCAAACAACAGTTGCAGTCATAACAACAGAGTTTACAAACCACTGAAAATCATAGGTCCATTAAATTCTTCACTGGCATCAGGTTGAGGAAGGGCAAGGAAGATCTTGGATCAGGTTAAGCAGCCATGTTCCTTTGCTATTACAAACCAAAAAAACCTAAGCCACTTTCACGTTACGTACACCCCTCACAGGTTTCTCTATATTTACTCACCAAGACCTGTTTCCAATTTACATCCTTTGAAACCCTACATATTTATGACATTTATTCTCTCCACCTTTGGGCTTCTTTCATTTGTTGCTCAAGAGTTCACCAGGAGAACAAACTCCGCTGAGAAAAATCTTCAGCAAGGAAGGAAAGAAATCAATGTGAAATCAACTATGATTCATGCCGGTTTGACCATTTTCCAACATTAATCACATTCCTGGGCTCTGGAGCGTGCAAAGCAGAAAAGTCTATACTCATAAAGAGTATAATTGGGAACATTCTTTCTCCTTACTCCGAGTTGGGGAGGCGGTGGGTGGTAGCGCAGCTTGGAATTACAAAGCCGCAGGATCGTCTGTGTTGAATAAATATGGACTTCTTGGTCCCAAAGTTGGACGCGCGTTGAAAAAGACACAAACGCAAGGAGAACTCATGAGGAGCTGCCCTTCATTCAAACTTGAAACAGCTGCTTCTCCAGCTACAGTTCTGAACAGGGCTTAAATTGCAGCCCAGCTGTATAACAGACACCCAAGGATATTGCTGACTCGCAATTGCGCCCTCCCTATTGTCCAGAAAGTTATCACAGGAATACCAAGGACAACTGTGTCTTAATGTCACAACAATCTACCTCCAAGGAAGGCATCCCCTTGGCACTTTTCAGGCATGGTATAGAGTGACCCTGAGGATAATAGAACATTCTGCCTGATTTGGGATTTAATCTAATGTCCTCTCTGGACAGAAACATATACACATTCCTGGGAAGAAATTGCTATATATCTTCACAAGATAAAGATAGATAGATAGATAGATAGATAGATAGATAGATAGATAGATAGATATAGATATAGATATTGCTTATATTCCTGGGAATTAAAGGATTTCTATATTCTGAGCAAGCTGAAAAAGAAGCAAGGCTTCAATGCTGAATAGTCTGCAATCAATACTTAGGAAGAGAATGAAGAATTTTCCCTTTAAACCTCCCCTCCTTTTTTTCCCCTTGTTCTTTGTGTTTTATACTTTTCTGAAATTCAATAAAGTTATAGGGAAGAAAAACAACTACCAGGGAAAAAATAGAGCTGTGTCTCTAAGGAGACTGTGGTGGGGAAGGTAGATTCATATGGTTCCTCGCTGAACATGATGGAAGACAGAGTTTTAACACTCTTAGGATGCTACAAGTTGGTGATTCAGGCAGGATGGCCAGAGTTCAAGCTTCAGGACTGACTATCTAATATTAGGAGGGTCAACTCCCAGTTGGATCTTTGAGAAAAAGGGGGCTGGTGGAAACAAGACAGGCAAAGAATCCACCAGGAGTTTGTCTTTGACACCATCGTCATCTTCATCCTCATCATCCTCATCATCCTCATCATCCTCATCCTCATCCTCATGCCATACAGGAATATTTTAAAAAACAGGAATTAAATTCAGCTATTAAATTCACCCAAAGAAAAAGCTACACAACAAACAAAGAACATTTTGATGAATTTCACATGATCTGAAGAAACAACCTAAAGTCTCTATTTCTAAATAGGGCAAATGAAATCCTACAGAGACTTTCACACATTTTCATTCCGGGGTCAGTTTTCAGTTCACCCAGAGATAGAAAAGCCACAATGTTAGCCAATCGTTTTCTCTTAAACCCAAGGGCCCCAAAAGCCAACCTCTGCACAATTTCACAGAAACCCCCAATGCACCAACAATTTCCCATTACAGATGTTTCCAGCTAGAGATATTGATTTCTTTCAAGATGTCTGGAACTAAACTTTACTGACAAGCATGAACTTCCACCAGAGCTAACCTAATATAAGACTCTATACACATACACACACGCACACAAGCACACACATACACAACACTCCAGCGTCCAGCACTAGACTTCATGTCAGGTGGGACTGGTGAATCAATTGTTTGTTTGTTTTCATGTTGGGAAGCTTCATTCCTGGGCAGGTTGGACAAACCCATGATCCATTCAGATCTGATGGGGCTTCCTTGGAAGATATTTCCAAAATGAAAATAAATAAACAAAAACCCCCAAAGAAGGTGAATTCTGAATCAGAAGCAGAAGCCAAAATAAATTCAGGGGTCAACACACCCACATCGGCATCTCTTCCTACAACTGTAGGATCCCCACAAATACTTGTGAGCTTGAATAAACTGTTCTGAGATGATGCCACATCATTAGAGTTAACATGGGTGAGAAACCTATCAATTATAGGGAGAACCAAAGAGTACCCAAGACCATTCTCTTTTTTACTCAAGTTTTCCTTGGGTTGAATCAAGAGCAAGTTAAGTTACAGACCTCCAGGAACCCATTTTGACCATACAAATTCTTCCCAAGTGTTGTCCTCCAAATTCTGAGAACTATGTTCCAAGAATTGGAGAAGACTTATCCTTCAGGTCATGGCTTTTTAACCTATCAAGGGTTAGACAGGAGACAGAGCTATTTTCCTTCCTGCCTGGGGTCTTTCTCAACAGATAATTCTCAAGAGCCTCTCCTATTCTCCTGTGTTCACTACAAGCTTTTCCCCTTCAAGCTACTCTTCAGGTCCTTCCACGCATTTCCGTCAGCCATCTTATGCGTGGTGATGGTGCGCATGGCATGGGCTATTTACTGCTTAATTAATAACTTCACTGTGTCAAAAAGGAGATAATACTTTTCCTTCTGCATGAAAGCATCCATTTTTCCTTCAGCAAACAGTTGAATGCGTACAGTAATTAAACAAATGTTCACTTTAGCGCCCTGTTTTCTTCCAGCAATCATCGCTTCCACTCACTGCTCAAATTTTACTGCTTTTTCATCACAGCCCCCAAATGCAGAAGACACACAAAGGAGAGCATTGCCATCCTTCCCTTCATCACTGACAATTCCTCTGTGAAAAACTGAAGATCTTGAACAGCAATGAAAGCTTCCTTTTGAGCTAAAAGAATGGGAAAATTGAATTCAATATAACTGAGAATAAAGAGAGACTCGTATTTGGGGTGGGGGTGTAAATCTAGCCATATTAACATTCTTTTTTTCTTGCCACAATCACAGTAGAATCTGGGTGGGTTGCCATAATGTCAAACAAGACAATTTTACAAAAAAAAATATATTAATACATTAAGACATCCCAGAATAACACCCAGCATAGGAGCCCAAAAGTCCTGCAGCGAAGTTCTGCTTTCCATTTCTTCTGGATGTCTGATCATCCTGGAGACCGGTGGATCTCCAACAGGAAAGCATTCCTGAGAACGATCTCCATCATGGAAAACCAACACTCCTGGGCTCGGTCCCCCAAATCTCCTGAAATTAGGAGAGAACCCACTGCTTCTCCAGGCACAACTGAAGTTTTAGGGTCAACTCAAATGGGGAAATGAGCCCTTGCTATATTGGTACAGACTGTAACCAAGAAAAATAATAAAGGGTAATGGTGGATAACTCCATAAAAACATCAAGCCATTCAACGGATTGGATCAGTGGATGAACCATTTGCAGATTCCTTTGAACAGCAAACGAATCCTTCAGACAACATGCCCAAAAAAGAAAGAAACAACAAATCAAGTTTAAAACCAATCCAGATTAACGGCTGCATGCTAGGTTTGGAGCAGACTTGGATAAGGAAGTTGTGTGAACCTGGCCCCTGTATGAAGGAGAAACGAAGATGTTCCATGAAGCTGTTGCACAGCAAAGCTTGACTGACGACACCAGATTCAAGGCCTCACTTAGACCTGATCATCCCTGGTTGGGATTAGGGAAGGTCTAAGCTACCCTCACAAGATTGATGTGAAGATAAAATTGGGAGTCCCACAGAAATTGAATAATAAATGGCCATATAAAACCTGTGAGCTGGACTACTGCTCAGATTTGCTGTCAGATGGGCAGCCTTATAAATCTACCCCACAAATAAAGCGTTAAATTTACTGCTATCTTCCAAGACTGTGGAAAGGCCACCTCTGAAGGTCAGGGTCTGCTTTCTTCTCCAGAGCCCCTTGGAAAGGGGGTTTATTCTAGGCAGCTTCTGAGGATTGACACCAGAGGTGGTATTCAGCTGGTTCTGACCAGTTCTGGAGACCCAATAGTGGAAATGTTGAGTAGTTCGAAGAACCGGCCAATCCTGCCTCTGACCGGCCCCGCCAACCCCATCTCTTCTCTGCCTCCCATCGAGTTCCAGCTGATCATCTGGGTCTCCTTTGGTTGCGCTGCACAGGAGAATGGAGCCGGAAAGCAGGTTAGTGGGGTGGGGAAGGAATGGAGATTTTGCAGTATCCTTCCCCTGTCACGCTCACCAAGCCACGTCCTCCAAGCCAAGTCACACCCACCAAGTCACACCCACAGCTGATTGGCTGGGCTCCTTTGGTTGCCCTGCACAGGAGAACGGAGCTGGAAAGCAGGTTAGTGGGGTGGGGAGGGAATGGGGATTTTGCAGTATCCTTCCCCTGCCTCCCACCAAGCCCACAGAAGCAGTAGTAAAAAAATTTGAATCCCACCACTAGTTGATACCAACGTAACGCCAGTCTAAAAGCTCCTCTCAAAGTCTCCAGGTATCTTCTGCCTTCATCCTATGCTTTACATTCAATTTTACCCATTTTTATTGCATAAACTGTCCTTGTGCTCAGAAGAGGAGGAAGATAAGTTTCTTTCCAATAGCCTCCAAGCTACTTCTCTGAGAATAACTTTCCAAACACAATTACATTCTTTTGCTTTAACGATATAGACCCGCCTCCTGGTATGGAGTCATTAGTGGAGGGGAGAAAAACCGCAACTCTCTTTTGGAAGGATTAAATAAAATTAGCCACACAGAACAGCAAGAAAATGGCAGATAAAAAGTTTCTCTATAGCTGATTGCAGCCGGCTCATTCTCCCTCCATCAGCATTGAATTCGTTCTAGGATCACAGATTCTAGAAAAGGCCTCGATCATCTGGATCAACTGTGGAACAGTGGGCTGGGGAGGAAAGGGGGGTGGCAAGCAGGACCAGAACTAAACAAACTCTCCACAGCCTCCTTGGCTGAGACATTTGCCAAGTCAATGCCAAGTCAACAACTTCTTGCAAAGTTTGGCATTCCTGTTTTATGTTGTGTGCCAGCCAATAGGTACAAGGGTGGGTATGTTCCCAGATGAACAAAAAGGAGGTTGTGTGCAGGTTGGGTAAACAAACATGACACACACGTACACATACACACACACACACACCTTGACACACCCTGGTGACCTAAATCAAAATTTTAATGAGGCAATGTGATTAATGGATCCCTCAGTGGCAGAAGCCAAGGAATGTCAGAAAGGAAGAGCGCAGCAGAGATGGGCACCGGAGGGGGGACCAAGAAGAGCATCCAAGGGAAGACTCAGGTTGAACACAGAGGAGACCAGAGAAGAGACTGCATGAGCTTCAGCAACGCACACAGGTAGATGAACAAGGTGTTTTTTTTAAGTGAGACACCTGATTTTATGGTGGTTTTTTTTGCCAAATTGTTAAATAAATCTCTGCTGTTCTTAAGTTAATCTATCAGAGTGTTTGCAGTGTGATTACTATTGTGAGACAACCGAGGAGCACAACACAGTACACAGAGGCACTGTCTTTTAACAGTAGTTTGTATACAAGACTGCTATATACATAAATCTACATAGTAGGCAAGGAATCAATCTTTATTACTCTGCACGGAGAACAACAATGGAGACAGAACAGGAGGAGAGAGAGATATACCTTCTCATGGCCTCATATATATAGACAGCTTCTTAAAGTGGTAAAACACAGTGGGATCCATCTTCAGTCTTAAAGCGGCAATAACCATGCTGATTCATCCTCATTGCATCAGGCTTACAACAACTGGTCAGCTATTAAATCTCAATACTTTGACACAATCTCTTGGTCTTTAAGCAGATATATCACACACACACACACACACTAACCATCATAAATATATGCTGGTTGCCTTGAATTTTGATCACGGGACAAGTCAACACTTTTCCCGTGGTCCCAGCTGTGGTTCCTTTTTCAGTAAGGGAATCTCACCCTATTCCCTATGACAGGTAGTCCTTGACTAATAACAATTAGTTTAGTGATTCACTTAATATTCGCTTAAAATTACCAACTTAACTGCAGGGATTCACGTAAAAACGATGGCAAAAAAGGTGGTAAAATGGGATGAGATTCACTTAACAAATGTCTCACTTAACAGCAGAAATGTTGGGCTCAATTGTGGTCATAAGTTGAGGACAACCTATGCTTTTTTTCCCCTGAGTGTTCAGGCTCTGGCATCCATTACCTGGCTCTGCATTTAACACCTTACACCGAGTTCACCTGGAAGAATTATTGAAAGAAAAGCATTTGTGTTGTCATCATAAACTCACAAATGGCAGGCCCTGTCATGCCCATTAGCCGACAGAGAGTGGGAGTGTGGCTCCAGAGGTTGTGGAGGAAACTGGGCATTCAAAAGAAGACCCAGGCCCATCCCCTCTCCATTCTAGGGCACGCAGGGAGGAGTGGATAAGGGAGAAATGTGAATGGCATGGTCCACAGGGGAGGAAAGGGCCCTGATCCCCTTCATGGGCTGCAGCTGTGAAGACAGTTAAAAGGACAAACTGCGCATGGTCCAAAGCTAGAAGGTCTCATTAATTGCTTCAGTGTGGTTTGTGTTGTTTTTTCTATTTATAATTTATATGTATTTTAAGTTTGAATGGAATTTCTTCCTTTTCACAACTGTTTGTGGGGGAGTTTTTTCTCCAGTCAATGATAATTGGACCTTTGAAGCCAAGTTGAAGGAATTAAAGGGACTTCACCTGTTTTTGTGACTTTGTTGCTTTTGTATCCCACCCTGGGTCATCACAGGCCCCGTGGGACACCGTCAAAGGAGGAAACTGCCCCCCAAATATTTTTGTAACATATGTATCACAGCCTCCTCCTTTCTCCAGCTTAATGGCGGGCATAGCTGTGAAACATCAGTGCACATAATTATATTTCCCAGGAAATGACTGAGCGTTTAGCAATTAGGCTGCAGCAGAGACACCAAACAACTCTTTCCAGAAGCCTGGACTGTCAAGGGAAGCACCCAGGGGCTCCCCCTTTTAGAGAACCCCAAAACCCAGAATTCCTGAATATATTTTGGGAAGCCGGTGCATTTCCGACGAAGACCCATTCATACTGGGAGACCGCAGGGTTTAACCTGATGCCATAAGAAGTCATTACGGCCACTGCAGTCAAACTTGAAGCCAGCCACAGAGAAGGCAATCTCACAGATGTTGGAGGCCATCAAAAGGGCAGGCGTTTAATAAACTTCACCAGAGGCTGCCCTGCAACTGGCGGCCCACCTCTGGCCTGCCCGACCGACCACTGGGCAGAAATTTGCAGTGATGAACCAACCACAGCCCAAGAAGTGGGGAGATTAATTATTACCAATTACTTTTCAAAACAATCAAACAGCAGCATAAAATTGCCAGGTGGGTGCTGAGCCTCATAGCGCCAAGCCTTTAACTTCCTTCTCTACCCAGTGTGTGTTTGTGTGCGTTGTCTGTGCATGTAACACACACGCCATTCCAGAGTTAGTCATGGGGGTGAGGAACCAGCAAAAGAAGGCTGGTGGAAAAATACATTTTTTCCTGCCTATTAAAAGTTTCTTACCTGGAGACCAGCCAAGGCTGGGAATGAGAGAGAACATCCTTTAATACGTTGGTAGTGGAAGACTGGCAGTGCCCCCCCCCCCCTTGTGCAAGCTTAACAACTCGTAGTACATTACAAAAGCAAGAGAAAAACCCAGCCCTGCTCAACCAAAGCAGAATTATGGAATTATTTCTAAATGACAGAAGGATGCAAAAGGTTTTTAGGGACGTTAAAAGTAGAGGGCATCAAAGGAAGATTTTCTGCCGAGAATATTTCATAATTGGAGGGCTAGCAATGAAAATGATTGATCCTAGCCTGGTGTTTCTCAACCTTGGGAATGTTAAGACATTGTGGACTTCAACTCCCAGAATTCCACAGCCTGGGGAATCCTGGGAGTTGAAATCCATAATGTCTTAAAGTTCCCTCAATTGAGAAAGGCTGCTCTAACTAGAGTAACTGAAGGGACCAGAAACAGACGGTTGCAATTACAAAGCGAATTCTTCAGGAAAGTAGCTCAAATTTCCTACCTTCTTCCCACCCCTCCCTTTCCATCAATTTTACTTTGCCTTTCTGGCGCCTCCTCGCTCCTCTTGGCATCCTACATCTAAAAATAAATGAATGGGAACCTAGATTCCCCTTGCAAAGACGCTGTGAATGGAGCCTCTGAAATGTGCCAAATTTCCCCTCCTTATTTTGCCAACAAAACCCAGGGCTACAATTGAGCCTTCTTTGCGGAGAGCAGGAGAAACACCACTGCAAACCCAAGGAGCAGGCAGAGAACAGAATGGAAAGGGAAGGCACTATGAGACGGAGGCAGAAGCATCAAAATCTCTCCTGGCGTGTCATTCTTAATATTGTTTTTAAAAATAAGCATGAGACTCCGCTGCCAAGGAAGTGCTTCTAAATGAAGACGAGAAGAGTTACCATCTGGAAGAGCTGAGAGGAAGAGAAAGACAGAGAAGGCCTTTTCCAACACTGAACCCCCAAATGAGTAACTAAGCAAGTGGAAGCAATCCAAGGCGGTAAGTTAATTAAGAAAAAAAACGCGGAGGAAAGATTACAGGAAATGCACCATCAATTCCAATGCTTCCGTTCTATCCATCCCTCAAGAAATCCCAGGCAACTCCATCTCTGCAGCTTCCTTCCCAGAAAGAGGTCTACAGCAAGTTGTTGGTCCTCAAAGATGTTGTGCTATGTTCTGGATCAGGGGTCTCCAACCTTGGCCACTTTAAGCCTGGCGGACTTCAACTCCCACAATTCCCCAGCCAGCTTTGCTGGTTGGAGAATTGTGGGAGTTGAAGTCCGCCAGGCTTAAAGTGGCCAAGGTTAGAGACCTCTGGACTAAGTGATCCCTCTGGTCCCTTCCAACTCTATCATTCATGTCTGGCTGGGGAATTGTGGGAGTTGACGTCCGCCAGGCTTAAAGTGGCCAAGGTTGGAGACCCATGTTCTGGATCCTGTAACCAACATCTTCAAAATGAGTTTGGGGAGAAACCAGGCTGAAAAGGTTGGAGTCAGCAATTATGGATCCCTGGGCTCAAGGATCTCAGAATCTGAGGCCTTACACCAAACACAGTACCTAGCCACCATCAAACAGGGTATGGTAGGAAAGGTGGAATTATCATGGTTTGTATTTGGACCTCCGATGCATGTTCTTAACACCCCCTCATACTCATTGGAAGGGCTACTAAGACCAACAAATCTAACCACCCATGATCTGTTCTACACCCTCCAGACATCTCTCTCAAAACATCCTTGAGTGACATCAATCCATCCCCAGTGAGACACCTCCTGGAAAAGAGAGCTTTCACCACTTCTCCAGATCTCTGCTTCTGTTATCAAACTGTTCATTCTCCTAGGAAGGATTTGCTAACATCCATCTGACATCTGCTTTCTTTCCTATCCTATCCCTTTTTGGGGGATGGTAGGACTCCATGTGGTGTCTTCTTCTGGGCAACAGATGGAACCCAAGGCAACTCACATGGACAAGCTAGTTCTTCCCAAACCATCTGCTTCGTTGCTCCAGGGTCAGCATCAGACCCACCAAAGCCATCTGGATCCATTTTGCAGATCCTTCACAGTGGAGAAAGGCTTCATGTCCAGGCACAACAAGACTTGCTAATATTTGCTCTGAAAAATGTAATATTACTGACCAAAATTGGAGAAGTCCTACCTTCTCTCGATGCATGGTTAGAAGACTGAAGTGCTCAAAGCATTCAAATAGTCACCAAAGGTTCCTGCATTAGTTCATTGAGAAGAGATAGATCCAGACTGACTGCATTCCCAAAGGGTTGGACTACAAATCCCATCATTTTTAGGGATGGTGTTGGCTTGCAGACAAATCCGACAAAGTCCGACAGTCTAGAAAATATACTGCGGTAGTCGTCACCAGATCAACTATTTAGAAAAAGCCGCTTCCAATCCATGCTGGAAACACGAATGACAAAAGGGAACATTCGGTCATGTCTGATGGATTTGTTTAAAAAAAAGCTCAAAAATGCATACACCAATTCAGAGGATTCTAAAGATTAATATCCAATTAAGACCAGGGGTTTTTCTTTCGGGATTGACAAAGAGTGGAGGAAAAAAGTCAGTGGGATGTTGTTTACGTAATGGGATAATTGCAGCAAAGATTATTATCTCCACAATGGAGCAATGGATGGGGAAGATGATGGAACTGGCGGAGATGCCCAAATTGAGTTCTTGGATCAGAGGAAAACCAATATCTATCTACCTTTATTGCTGACCGGAAACCCTTCATGGATTTTGCTTTTTCAGACATGGCAAAACATGAACTCGTGATTTATGGGTTTTGACGATTAGACAGAATTGATTATAGAGAAAAGTGATGTTTTACCATAGAGTAAGAGGCAAATTTATAATCGGAAGAGCTGTAAAGTAGATTTTTAAAAACTGGTCTTTCCAGAAAGGCTGGAGACCTAACCTCTGGAGGGCATCATCATGTCAGAGAAAACTGGGGCACCGGCCTTTTCTTGAAGCTAAAAACAAACCCAAGAGGATCTTTGACCAAGATGCTACTCAACGTTCTTTTCCTTATGAATTGGATGAATTAACCCTCACAGCTGCCCTTGCAAGAGTCCCCCTGCCTCCAAACATCCCCCTTTTCGTCTCAGGGACACTAATGTGTTCTTGGAAGCCCAACTGCCAGTCAGAGAGCCAAAAAGGGATCCAGCTTCCAATCCTCTTATGCTCCTCCTGGATGGCTGCCAAGAGGCCAAACCACGTGAGCAAGTGGCAGTCATCCATCATTCTGACAATCCCTGTTCCCAGAGAAAGCAGTTCGTCCCTCCAGGCTGGCATTCAGACTTAAACCTTTTAAGAGTCTGGCGTCTTATCCTGCCCCAATGACCCCTCCCCAAAGCCCAGAGGTGGGAGCATGCTTTCCATTCCTTGGGCCCTTTTGAAGATAGACAGCTTGGTGTTTTGTGTGTGGAGCTGCCTGTCCAGATGAAGGCTAAATAAATACTTATTGTGGTCCGGCAGAGTCAGACAGTAGCAAGGAGGTTGGGGAGGAACCTGGGCCAGTCTTGGAGGCTGAGGGGGGCTTGGAATGAGGGCTCTGCATCAGAGGCAGAAATGTGGCCAGGACAGGCTGGCAGTCATCAGCTGCCTTCAGACTCAGACAGCAGTGGGGGGGGGGGGGGGCTTCTGGAATCGGTTCCCAGCCTGTGCATGGACAGGGCCACCAGAAGACAAGAACAATTGAGAAAGCAGGGTCGACTCGGGAGTAAGGCCCATACCTCGGAGATGATTGGCCCCTCCTGTAGGACATAAAAGAGGAGCAAACGGGATGCGAGCTTTTGCAGGAAGCAGTTAGTTCGTCTCATCAGTTCAAGCTTTGAAAAGTCCTGTTTGACTCTGTGTCGAGTTTGGCCTTGCCCTGCGTTTGGCAATTTGTTCTCTGGCCCTGTTCCAAGTGCAACAAGGGTGGGTGTTTCTAAACATTTCCCTGAAAGACCGTTTGCCAAGCCTTGCAGGCTGTGAATGAATGAATTCACAGCCGTGGAAATAAAAGAGGTTTTGCCAGGACTGAGATTATGTCTTATTCTTTCTGAGGAAGCCAAGGTCAGAACAATACTGGACATTCCTGAACCCCAGATTCCCGGCTCTGGTTCCCCAAAGGCCTCCTCAAATGAGTCCTCGGCCGGCATCAACATGCCTTGCAGACGTTGCGGTGGCTTGGACAAGAGGAGAAGACCTCAGCCATCTTCTTCTGAGAAGAAAGGGCCCATTGATTCAAACACACATCAGTTTGGAAAGGAGGAAAGGAGGGGAACGCCGCCTGATGTTGTGCTTTACTCCTGTAGGAAAACTGTGTTAAAGCAAAGCTGGCTGGGGAATTTTGGGAGTTGAAGTCCTCCAAGCTTAAAGTTGCCAAGGTCGGAGATCCCTGTTTCAACAAATGGGTTCCACTCACCTGCTGTCACAAACAAACCACAATCCAGGTGAGGCTCATAGATCAAAAAGAAGGTGTGGCACCCCTTCTACAAATTCTCCTCGTGACATCTCCTCCATCCAATGTCAACCACAGATTCTGATATTAAACTGGGGTAGCCAAGGATACCACCCTCCTCACCCTTCCAAATTCATAGAATCAACCCAGCAACAGCCCACTCGGATGTCTCCCGAGTGCCAAAATGCTTGGTGCTCTTTTATTGCATCCAGAGGAACCATCTGGCTTAATCCCACCAGATTAGTGCTTCTCAGACACACAAACAGATCACACCTACGCCACTCTTCCTCTTCAAAGCCAGGTGCTCTTGAAAGAAACGTAATGCAATCGGAATTGTACCCCAGATCTTCCCCGGGGATCTGGGGTGCAATTGGCTCATTAACCATTCCACAATGGGAAGCATCAAACGCCCACATGCCATACAAATCTGGCCTTGCAAGATTTATGGGAGAGGCAGGAAGAGAGCCCATAAATCATCCCAGCAGCTTAAAAATTCAGCAAAGAGAGATGCCTGAATGGACACTCTCCCACCCCACAAAAAACACCCTCCCCAATCCCTTCGAAAAACAAAGTGCTAAAAACCTGGGGTCCAAACTCTTCTTGAGTTTCTGGACTGCCAGCTATTTATTTCTCTTCTAAAACAATGAACACTTGCTTTTTCTCACGTCCAAACCACACAGGCAACACACACACACACACACACACAAACATACACAGAGACAGACACTTCTGGAGAGAGTCCAGTCTCTACTTATCTCCAAGTGTTGTTTATGCTACTTGCAAAGAAGCTGCCTGGAGAAGTTGTTGGAAGCTTTCCAGCAAAGACTTCTGGGTTGCCTGCCTGTGTAATTCCAGCCCCAGATTATTGTTAAACTTGGCTATTTTCCAGGCAAAGCCTTCAGGAATTCCTCCAAGCTAAGCTAAGTTTGCTATTCCAGACTCTTCCACTTGATGCAAATCAGCGCAATGCACAGTTCAGCTCCTCCAAGTCACACATTCATTACGGACTGAGCTTCTTGCAAAGAAGAGAACTGTTCCTCAGCCCCCTCAAGGCCACTTGGGCCCTCAAATTTAAAAAGCAATCGAGTTTACTAACATGCTCCTTGTAAAGGACACAATTCTTGGCAAATTCCAGCTTAAACACAGGAGGAACCAACAAGGTTCGGTGCGTGCACACACACCAGGGTGGAAATCTGCATGCCTTTGCTCACCATCACCTGTGTTTTATCTTCCTCCAAATCAAATCACCCAACCATTCTTCTTCGGAGAGTTGGTCATTTAATAGAACACGATGCCAAATCCAGGACGGATTGCAAGCTATAAATATGAATCTCCTGTCCTGGCTCAATGGATTTCGGCACCAATACAAACCATCATTTACAGCTGTTTTAAAACGGATCGTGGTCCAGGGAAAGCCACAAGGAATGCCACACATGGTGGAGAGAAATGGCTTCGGTTGCACCAGGTGAAAGGTGGGCTCACTAGTGGGAATTAGCCACAGCTAAGATCCCGCTCCGTGGCTGGGACCACGAAAGGGATGAAATGCAACAGGATGAAAAAGGCATGCCAGCTCGGCTCACCTAGAGCCACATCTTCCCCTAAACCCAAGTTTTTCAAACTTGGCCACTGTTAAGATGGGTGGCCTTCAATTCCCAGAATTCCCTAGCCAGATGAATTCTGGGAATTGAAGTCCTCCCATCTTAAAGTTGCTAAGATGATGAAGCACTGCTTTAAAATGTGGCTCCTGGATGCATTCCTACATAAGTTAGGATGTGTTTTCCATAGCAGTGAACCCAATCCATTTGCGTGGCTGGCTGGGGAATTCTGGGAGTTGAACTCCCCCCATCATAAGATGGCCAAGTCTGAAAAACACTGCCTTAAAATCATCACCTCCTTTTCAAGAGGGTTTCCCCTTATCATCCTGAGTTTCTTTTTAGTGTTTCTCGAGACAGGCAGCGCTGCAACTGAATTTCAAATAAAAGAAATGTCCCTTCCATCTGGACATCTGGATTGGCAAGATTTCCAGGATATTTGCCGTTCATACTGTTACCTTGAAAATACAACCTACCCTGAAAGTAAATCCTAGATTTTTACACCCCCCAAAATAAGCCCTAATTAAGATCCCGCCCACTCCAGAGTACACGGCTTAAAAATTAAGCTAGGGTAGGGATGGGGGTGGTGGAGCTGCCCTACTATTTACCTTTGGATAGTTGTAGCCAGGCCTCACCCACCCCGACACCTGCCTTGCTGGCCCATTTCTTCTGCAGCTGGCAAGGCTTTCCCAAAGGCCTCTATAGCTGATAACAGAGCTCTGGATCGATCCTGAACGTTGCAGAGGCCTTTGGGAAAGCCTTGCCAGCTGCAAAAGAAGAAGTTCCTGAAGGCCTTTGACAGCGAAAAGGAGGCCGGGGGTGCGACACATGCAAGTCAGGTTAGTTAGTGGGTGACATCCCCCGAAAATAAGACCAGGTGCCTTTTTTGGTGGCAAAAAAATACATAAGACAGGGTCTTCTTTTTGGGGAAACACGGTGGCTATTGCAAGACCCCAAACTAACCCAGCTTTGCTCCAACTCTTGCTGTGGTTCACACAGTCTCTCATTCCGGCCCACAGTTTCACACCTTGGTGCATCGAGTGGAGCTAATTCCATCTTGAATGCACCAAATGGACATTTGCAATGCAGCAGGGAAAAGCTCTTTAAAAAAAAAAAAAAACCAGCTATCGCCACCCTTCCAATTCTTGTCTTCACTCAAGTGGAAAAGAGGGATGAGCAGACAAAGCAGATGGAGAGGCCTTTTGCTGAGAGCAGCAAAAAATTCCAGTCAGTCAACAAAAGGAGAGATCTTCCCAGCTCATCTACGTTTATGACCAGCCAACTCCAAACGACAAGAAAGGGAATCATTCTGATAGCAAGAGACCCACCATTTTACAGACCTACAGGTAGTTCTCTACTTACAATAGTTCATTTAGTGACCGTTCAAAGCTGGATCTTTATATTTTTCCAAATAATAATAATAATAAGCAACCATCGATCACATACTGAGCTGTTGCAAGACAACCGCTCAGATTGACTACAAACAACGTCACCACACAGTCTCTCAGATGGTCCACTGGAACTTGTGTCACAACTACCATCTGCCTGTAGCAAAGAACTGGTGGGATCAGAAGCCTGAAAAAGTGGTCGAAAACAAGCATGCAAAACTACTGTGGGACTTCCGAATACAGACTGACAAAGTTCTGGAACACAATACCCCGGATATCACGATTGTGGGGAAGAAAAAAGCGTGGAACATGAACCCGGAAAATTTCTCCTTCTTTCTAGGTTGAATCTCTTCCTTGATCAGTTTCCATCCATTATTCCTTGTCTGGCCTTCGGGGGCTTTGGAAAATAGCTTGACCCCCTTCCTCCTCTCTGGGGCAGCCCCTCCTCAAATATTGGAAGGCTGCTCTCCTGTCTCCCCTGGTCCTTCTCTTCACTGAGACTAGCCAGGCCCAGTTCCTGCAACCGTTCATCGTGTTTTAGCCTCCAGTCCCCTCATCATCCTGGTTGCTCTTCTCTGCACTTTTTCCAGAGCTCAATATCTTTTTTATATGACCAAAACTGGATGCAGTTCTCTAGGTGTGGCCTTACTAAGGCTTTATAGAGTGGCTTTATAGAGTGGTACCTCCCTTGATCTTGATTGCATCCCTCTGTTAATGCAATTTAGGATTGCATGAGCTTTTTTGGCTGTTGCTGCACACGGCTGGCTCCTATTTAGCTGGTTGTCCACGAAGACTCCAAGATCCCTCTTGCAGTTCCTGCTATTAAGCCTGGTTTCACCCAGTCTGTATGTGTGCTTTTGGTTTTCCTTTTTCCCCCCCCCCTCCCCCCCAAGCAGCAAAGGGTGCCCAGTTAGCATCAGCGGAACTCCTGGCTAGAAAATGGTAGGACGAAAAGCTGCCTTCTTCACCTGAACTCTCTGAAGAAACCTTTGCTGAAGTCTCCCCTCCAGCCACCGGGCAGTTAAAATCAACAACAGCCAGAAACAGAGAAAAGTGCAGCCAACAGGTGTGAGGAGGAGGAGGAGGAGGAGGAGAGGGAGCACAAATGCCTGTTTCACACCCAGGTTTCCTTTTTTAGCACGCACAAGCTGCAATGACAATAACTGCTTGTCAAATAGACAGTGTTTCAGGGAAGGTGCCACCCTGGCTACAAAGCGGCTGTGCAATTATTATATTAAATCATAATACAAGAAAGGAAAGGTGGGCGACTAAAGTCCAATTTTTTTCCCTCGTGTATCTCTCCAGAGGCAGAAACCTATGTACACGGTTTGGCATAGCTGGAAAAGCAGCTTCTGCTTAGCCCAGATGTCATAAACCAGGAGGGAGAGGTGTCACACCTCACATTAAGCCATGGTTTGCAGAATAAGCCCCAACGGCTTGGGTTCCTACCGGATCTGAAAAAACGGGCAACGTATAAGCCATGTCACCCCACCGAATCAAGCATAATTTACAAATCAATAAGGGGGCCTTGACGGTCTACTGAGCTGGGCTGTTTTCTTGCGGATGTTTCGTGAGGGGAATGAAACATCTGCAAGAAAATGACCCAGCTAAGAAAGCAGCGACGGACTCCTCATGCCAACCCGGAGCTACAAATATTTCTCTTTTTATCAGTCCAAACCAGTCACTCTAACCCGAACCCCAGCACATCAAACGCAGCCTGCAAGTTGAAATGTCTCCTCCGGGGCTGATTTTGAATGCCTTTATATTCCAATGGCTATTTGCCTTGACTCCGAGGCGGTCAAGGCCACGGCCTCCCTCCGCACGCAGTTATGACGATCCGGTGTCTCAAAAGTTCAAAGGAATTTGCAGCTTCTGCCCTGCGCACAACGAGGGGATACGGACAAATGCTGGGACGCAACAACCCCGTCAGTTCATGCAGTTGCGCGAGGGGCAGAGCCGAGTCGATGACCTGGACGGTCCCCTGCGAACCCCCGACCCCAGGTGGGCCCTTTCAAGCAAGACGATTCCTGTTTGCCTCCAGCCGCAGAGCAAGCAGCAAAGCCCGGAGCTTCCCCTCGACCACGACACCCCTGCCAGGGAGGCTCGGCCTTCAGTGACCGGCTCCAATAAGCCGCCCCGCGACATTTCTCAGCGCCGACGTTCGCACCGCGGCAGCGACCCCCGTTGCCTGCGCAAGGCGAGGGAGGCCCGCGGCAGCCCGATCCCGCACTGCCGCCTGGAAAGGCCCCCGTTCCCAGCGAGGCTGAAGCGCTCCAAGCCGCGGCGACGCGCCCGCTTTCATTCCGCTGGAAGGAAGACCCCCCGGCCCCGCCCGGCCGGGTGCCCCCCGCCCCCCCCCCCCCCCCCCCCCCGCCCGCCCGGCGGGCGCTCTCCCTACCGGCTGGGCCGGAGCCGCGCGTCCCGCTTGCTGTCCAGCAGGGCCGGCACGCAGTTGGTCAGCTCGGTCCAGTCGGCGTGCAGCCCGCAGCTCCAGCCGGTGGAGAAGCGCGAGAAGAGCCAGGTCTCGCGCTTGCCGGGCCGCAGGCAGGTGCACTTCTTCTGCCCGGCGCGGCACTGGCAGGGCTGCTCCAGCTGGATGTTGCGCACCAGGTGCCGCCCGAAGGTGGTGCCGCCGGTCTTCTGGATGTGCAGGAAGACGATCAGGTCGTCGCCGGCGATGCGGAAGTCCACGCGGCGGAGCAGCTCGGCCGCCGAGAAGTTCAGGCGCGGCACGAAGCGCGCGGGGCTCCCGTCCTCCGGCCCGTAAGGGTCCCCCGGCGCCGCCCGGAGAGCGGCGGCCCCGGGGACGGCCGGGCGCGGCCGCCGCAGCCGGCACTGGCTGCCCGGACAGACGTACTGCAGCACCAGCCCGCCGAAGAGCAGCAGCAGCAGCAGCAGCGCCGCCAGCCCGCGGTGCCAGCGCTCCTCCATGGCCAGGGCGGGCGCATCGCCCCCGCCGCCCCCGGTCACCGCCCCGGCCCCATCCCGCCCCGCCCGGCCCGAGCAGCGGCAGCGGCGGCGGCGGCAGCGGCAGCAGCGGCAGCCGCCGGAGGAGCGCGGCCCCAGCCCGCCCGCTGCGGCTCCAGCGCCCGCCCTCGCCGGCCAGCGCCCGCCCCGCCCCGCCCGCGCCTTTTTCCTGCCTGCGCTCCGCAGCGCGCCCGGCCCTCCCCCGCGACCCGTTGGCGCCTCCCGGTGGGGAAGGAGGCGGGCTCGTTGCCCCGGGCTCCGGCCCGGGCACCCCGCCATGGAGCCAGGGGCCCCAAGGGGAGAGCCGCCCCCCGACCTGCTTTCTCTGGGCTGGGCTCTGAAAGCCTTCTCCGGGTCGCGCCCCATCTGGATGCCCTCGGGGTGGCCCCAAGGACAGGGTGCTCTTTCTGCCTTAAGAGCAGCACACAAGCAACTTCCCGTCCTCAACAAACCTCGGTTTCCACCCTGTCTTTTTGTCTTTCTTTTTTCATCTTTTAAAATGACGAATTTGTTTGCGTTTTGTTTTTCCCAGGTCAGTGGATGATGCCGGCAAATGTTTGACTGCTGCCTCAGCGGGAACTTTCTCCCCTTCTTTCCTGAGCTGATGTGTGACACAACAGGGGAGCAAATTCCTCGGGCTCTGCACAGGGTTGTGTGAGGCTTCCTTCCATGACACACCTCGAAGAGGTTATGCTCACTAGTTATGCTCATTCAGAAGCTGAATGAGAGCAGCATAAAAAGAATTTCCGCAATGAAAATGCAGGTGGACAAAGACAGAGCAGCTTTCACAAAGGCCTTTATTTAGTTCTCAATGATGTCATCACAGACCCTATGACTATTTTAGGATTCATCTATCCATCCATCCATCCATCCATCCAGGAGATGAAAAGGAAAGAAGGAAGGTGGGGGATAAGGGGAAGAAGAAAAAAAGTCGGAAGGAAAGTCAGAGGAAGATGGATGGATGGATGGATGGAAGGAAGGAAGGAAGGAAGGAAGGAAGGAAGGAAGGAAGGAAGGAAAAAGATAGTAAAAGGGAGGAAGGTGAGAGAAATGGAGAAGGAAGGAAGGAAGGAAAAAAAGTGAGAGGAAGAAGGAAATCTCCTAGGATCTCCTTCCTAGGAGATGAGAAGAAAAGGAAGGTGGACGGAAGAAAAAAGAAAGAGGGAAGGTGAGAGAAAGGAAGAAGGTGAGAGAAAGAGGGAAGGAAGGAAGGAAGATAAGGAAAGGAAGAAGGTGGAAGAACGGGAAGAGAAGAAAAAGACAAAGAGGGAAGGAAGGAAGGAAGGATCCAAGAGCTTGTGGATGAAGGTTTCTCCTTCCGTACTGAGCTGCCCAGGGTCCACGCTGTGATGGGCCTCCACACCTGGCCTGGTCTCGGCAGCTCTTTCCTCCTCTGAGAAAGTGAGACATCAGAATTTGGGGGGGGAGGAGAGGGGGGGCAGGACGGAGGACGGGACTCCTCACCCATGCAGTCACACCAGAGCAGATGACTAATAACCCCGGGCATGCAAGCAGCCTGCGGTTGGCTGGCTAACACGGGCAGATTGCAGAGCGAGAAGAGAGAAATTGAGGGAGGGGAGGAGCCTCCGAAGCTTCAACAGAAAGAGCCCCCCCCCCCCCCCGCTTTCCTGGACTGGCATTCTGGGGTGCCAGGGGGTTGCCCAGAAAGAACAGGCCTCTCCTGACTGCCCTCCTGCTGTCCCAAACCTCTGGTTTCCAGGTCTTGGGACAAAAAGCACACCCTCTTGTCCCTTCCTTCCTTCCTTTTTCATCCTTCCTTTCTTTTTCTTTCTTTTCTTTCTTTTCTTTCTTTCCTTCCTTCCTTCCTTTTTAATCCTTTCCTTCCTTTCTTTTTCTTTCTTT
>BLBF01000058.1:1328536-1370664 GCA_015471245.1 Laticauda colubrina
CCTTCCTTTTTAATCCTTTCCTTCCTTTCTTTTTCTTTCTTTTCTTTTTTTCCTTCCTTCCCTTCCCTTCCTTTCCTTTGATTTCCTCTCCTTCCTTCCTTCCTTCCTTCCTTCCTTCCTTCCTTCCGACTTGGCACCGGCACTCAGACTTACATACTGCTTCACAGTGCTTTCCAGCCCTCTGTTAAGCGGTTTACAGGGTCAGCATTTTGCCCCCAACAATCTGAGTCCTCATTTTACTGACCTCCTCAGAAGGACAAAAGGCTTGAGTTGGTCAGGATCAAATTTCTCGCAGTGGGCAGAATTAGCCTGCAATACTGCACTCTAACCACTGCGCCACCACGGCTCTAAACACATTTTTATGTGCTTTCGATATATTTTTATAGAGTTTTATGTAGTTTTTTTAATTGTGCATTGCCCAGAGTCACTCTGTGAGGGAGAGCGGCAATCTTTAGGTTTGATAATTAAAAATAAACAATCTATAATTTCAGCAGCCGGTTCGTCCAGCCCAGATCAGCCCTGTGCTGTTCTGTCTGACTTTAGCTCAGCCACTTTGTGGAACTCAACTGTGTGGTTTGTAGAGTGTGGCTCACCATTCATCAGAATGTGCAGATCTGCTTCGCTGTGGTTTATTCAATAAAGCCCTGGGCATCCATGTTCATTTAAGCCACTTTCCCAAAGCCCACCGAGTTCCCACCTTCTGGATTGAGGGGACTGGCCACAGAGGACCCAAACCTCACCCCAAACCACAGGTGGGATTCAGCTGGTTCTGACCAGTTCTTCAGAACTGGTAGCAAAATTTTTGAGTGGTTCAGAGAACCGGCCAACCCCATCTCTTCTCTGCCTCCCATTGAGTCCCAGTTGATTTGCTGGGTCTTCTTTGGTTGCCCTGCACAGGAGAGCGGAGCTGGAAAGCAGGTTAGTGGGGTGGGGGAGGGAGTTTGTAGGATCCTTCCCCTACCGTGCCCACCAAGACATGCCCACAGAACTGGTAGTAAAAATTCTTGAATCCCACCACTGCCACAAACAGAATAAAATCCAGCATTTCCAAAACTTTTGGCAGCTCATTTTTGCTCACAACCCCCGCCTCCCAGGGATTGCACACCTCACGAGAACATTTGCATCCATTTTTAACATCTGAATACTGAAATAGAGATTTCATGAATTATGAACAATCCAAATATTATTATTTTTTTGCTCCTTGTTTTGAGGCTGTTTTTATTCAAGCGAAATCAAAAATTGTCCTTTAGAAGTGGCAGAGAGGAGTCTGCTGCAGGGGCTTACAACATCTCCTGCTCTCTTGGGAACACCTAACAAACCAAATTAGTGTGTGTGTGTGTGTGTGTGTGTGTGTGTGTTTAAAAAAAAAACCCAGGCAGGGCCCAGAGGCAGGTGAGAAGGTTTGCTGGATTCTTCTGATCCTGCCTTGGAAAGAGGTCAGTTGGATGCCTGGAGCAACCTTTGACATGCCTGCTATCTCCAAGGGAGCATCTATTTACATTTTCAAAGCATCTTGTCAACTTTGAGACTCTGGCTTTTGTCTGCAGCCAAAAGATTTGCTCTTTGGACTGGAGAGGGGGGTTGGAAAGCCTAAGTAAACAAGCCAGCTCCCCCAGCTCCCAATATGGGAGCAGAAAAGGACACCATAAGGTGATCTGTCAAACGTTTGCAAGCAAAAATACCTGCAGGCAGCAGAGAACATAATGAAAATGCCATCAAAAGGAGGATTGGTCTTTTGGGAGCCGAGACAGATTAGGGTTCTCCAATTGGCTGAACTCCCTGTACTTCAAATCAGCAGGCCTAGTGGGGAGGGACGAAGGAGGCTGTAATTCAGCTAAATAAACACAGGAATCTCAGCCAAACCATTGGTCAAACAATCGCAAGTGGCCTCAAGCCGAAAGAGTTGTTGTCCTAGGAGAGATGATCCTTCTAAATTGGGCTAAGCCTAAACCAGGATGTGGCTCAAAAGCTAAGCAGGCTGGATCCTTGGGTGGGGTATCTAGACCGACAAAAAACCATCTCAAGAGAAACCAACATTCAGAAACTCACCAAGAGTTCAGATCAATTGAGATATTTTGCAAGTTCAGTCTGGGACAAAAAAAAATCTGGGAAAAAAAAGAGAGAACAGAAGATTGAGCAACTTATGGATGAAGTAAAGGAGGGACAGAAATTAAACCCACCTTCCTCATTTGTAATTTATTTAGGATATCTAGTTTGCAACTCAAACAATATGTTGAATTTTTCTCAGGTAACACAGAAAAGAGGAGCCCTTTGTAAGTCAGTTCACACAGGCGAGAAACAGCCCAGTTGGGATCATTGGGAAGCCCAGAATTCGAACCGCTTTGAGAAATGAGAGCAGGCCTTCACAGAATTCACCCCGTGAACCAGGGCTTGGCTAATCAGGGTTTATTAATCATCATCAACTCCATTCAGATAATCTTTCATGCCCCTGCCGGAGTCCGAATCTGAGTAGAAAGCCAAACAGCTGACAGGGAGCGGAAGTTTGGGCTCAGTTGGCTGTGGAGGAAACTGGGGGAGGGCAAAGTCTGGCTGGGCAGAGCAGGAAAGAGTTAGAACAAGGGAGAGGGAGTTCGGAGGAAGACCCAGGCCCACCCCCTTTTCATCCTAGGGCATGCAGGGAGGAATGGAGAAGAGAGCAACGTGGGTTGGGTGGCTTATGGGGGAGGAAAGGGCCCTGATTCCCTTCATTCGCCACACCTGGGAATGAGAGTTTAAAAGAGATGCAAGCTGAGAGCAGCTTGCTGGGAGCAAATGTGAGTTTATCTTGTGTTGACTGCTTATCTGTGTTCCTGGCATCCTTCCAACCCTGTTGAATTACTGCTGTTCCTTCATGTCTGGAATTTTTTCTCCTGCCCTGCTGGACTAACTACCTCATCTTGCCTTGATTGGACTTATAGTTACAGTTTTTATTGACCACTTTTTGGACTTGATTCTCTGCAGCCCAAGGCTGTTCCTGGGAGAGTTTTCCTCCAGGCCAGAAGGTAACCAGGACACTGGGGGCAAAGTTGGAGCTAATAAAGGGACTCCTACTGATTATCTGACTGTGTTGCCTTGGTGCCACACCTCTTTGGGTCATCACACAATCTGCTAAACCCAGCCACTTTTCAGCACTGCAAAATGGCAACGACTGGGGAGGCTTGGCAGCATCCTTGAGGTTTAATTAGTAGCACTTTTTTGTCGTGGTTATTTTGCTGCAAACTGGCACCAGCAGCGGTATTTCTGCCAAATACCGAAGGATTTCAGAGAGCCGATGTTGCTGCTGCCGCTGGTCGTGAGGCCTTCTCCCTCATCTGGGCATCTGAAAGCCATACACTGCAATTCGCATCTCAGGGGGGCAAGAGGAGGAGAGAAAAAATACTTTCCCACCTTACACCCCAGACATTATTAGGTCTTGAACACGATGCTGCAGCCGTGGCTGACAGGACCTTGGTATCCATTGGAAAGAGATTACTGTTAATTAATTTAACTTGTCTGCAAAAGAGAGAAGTTGGCTGTGCCTTCGTTCCTGCCATCTGGCATGCTCTCAAGAAATGCATGGATTTCAAAGTGCACAGGGACATGCAAACAATTCGGCACAATCTGCTGGTTTTTTTAAAAAAAAAGCACAATTATGTTCCTTTTTCCAAAAACAGCATCTATTTCAAGCACATACTAGCGAGGGAGGGCCTGAAAAAAAAAAAAATAGCAGTAGTACTCACGCTTAGACTTATATACCGCTTTACAGCCCTGACTAAGTGGTTTACAGAGTCAGCCTCTTGCCCCCCAACAATTTGGGTCCTCATTTGATCCACCTCGGAAGGACGGAAGGCTGAGTCAGCCTTGAGCTGGTTGAGCATCAAACTCCTGGCAGTGGGCAGAGTCAGCCTTCCTGACTTTACATCTGGGCAAGACTGTCCTTCAGCAACTGAAGACTGGACAACACCATTTTTCCCAAAGGGACTAAAAAAAGACAATTGCATTTCTAGATAAATCCAGTGGCCACATCTACAGTATTGTTCTGACCAAGGCTTTTCGAGACTGTAATTAAGCACACGCTTAGTGAAAACAACTCTTGTTTTATTTCAGTGCTGGGAATTATGTGTCCTCCCAGCCCTTAATGAGTCCCAAACAGTCCCGCGAGATAAGCACCCACCTTTCTCTCCTTTGAATTGCTGCCAGAAACTAAAGTGCCAAATGAATTATAAAAAAAACCAAGTGAAGCACAAAGTCCACATAGAACTTCAAGGTTTAATCTGAACAGAACGAATGACTTTGCTTCCTGCAAAGGTTTCTCTAGCTTAGCCTGTCCTTTATCCCTTATGGGAGGGGCAATTAGCTCCCAACCTTACTATCGAGTTGCCCCTTTTGTCTCAGCTGCTCTCGCCTTCTGGCAGCTCTGCGCACATGCGCACTGGGAACAGGCTCCCCTTGTTCCTCAGCCTCGCGACTGCCAGACTCCGGAGGCTCCAAAGGCAGCACCCCACTGCCAGACGGTCCTGGCCCCATCTCTGCATTGGACACAGGACCCTCGTCCGAGTCCTCCCCAGACTCCCGGACTAGTCTCCTTTCTTCCCCACTGTCCAGTTCCACTGCTGTCTGCATCGGCTGCCAGTGAACCACAACAAGTATTTCCCATGCGGTCATGGAAGAGCGGCCCTACCCACAAAAATAGCCGAGAGAGGCACTGCTATTTCCCCCTACTTGTATTACTGCCCCCTTTCCAGGGGCAACTGAGAAGAGAACAGCACGCCCTCCGTTTTCTCCCCTGCCAAAGTCCAACATCTGAAGTGACAGAAGGGAAACATTATTCTCAATCCAGAGGCCAGTAATGAGTCTAGTTGTAGTTAATCAACAGTATTGATTTTCTCCAGCATCAAGGCCTTTCAATCCAGGGACGTGTCGTCCTGGCTTTGCATACCTTCAAAGCAGAGTTCTCAAAGTCCCCAGTTCTGGCAGCTCAGCCCCACACATGGATGAATGAATTCTTTATTGGTCAAATGTGTTTGGACACACAAGGCATTTGTCTTGGTGCATATGCTCTCATAAAAAGAAAAGATACATTTGTCAAGGAATCAAGCAGGAACCTTGATAATCCTGGATAATGGGAAGATATCTCTGTTAGGAGCCACTTTTGACCCACAGAGATGACTTAATCCAGGAAGAGAGACAAGAAGTTTAGACACGAATGGCTTCCTCTAATAGTGTTTCTCAACCTTAGCAATAAGTGGATTTTTGATTACCATAATTTTCCTGTCAGCCATGCGGACGATGGAATTCTGGGAGTTGAAGTCCTCCCATCTTAGAATGGCTAACTATGTCTAGTTAGGTTTAGGCTTTGGCTTAGGATAGAAGAGACCAGAGCAAGGGTCTTCAAACTGGGCAAGTTTAAGGCTTGTGGACTTCAACTTCCAGAATTCCTGGGCTAACATGACTGGAGGAGGAATTCTGGGAGTTGAAGTCCACAAGTCTTAAAGCTGTCAAGTTTGAAGACCCCTGGATTAGAATAACAAGAGTTGGAAGGGACCTTGGAGGTCTTCTAGTCTAACCCCCTGCTTAGGCAGGAAACCCTATACTATTTCAGACAAATGGTTATCCAATCTCTTCTTTAAAACTTCCAGTGTTAAGAATAAGATCTAGGAAGTCCTTCAACCATGAAGTTCCTGTAGCAGCCTTGGCCAATCACTCCTCCTAGTCTATTTCATGGTGTTGGGTGGCTGTGAGAATAAAATCTAGGGAAGACGGGGGGGGGGGGGGAATCATACAGGCCACTTTGAACCTGGTGGAAGAACACCGGATAGAAATAATAAGAAAAAGGAGGAAGTATTGCTGAACCCTTTCCGGCAATGATGCTCAGGAACAGAATATAATCTGCACTTGAGAGAGAAAAGCAATTCCATTGTGTCCATTGCAATTGTACCCGTTGCGCTGTCCTTGGATACAGCTTTGCCTGAAACGCATTTGTTTCCAGTGCGCCAAATCACAACCAGAAAGCTGAAATTTGGTTTTGCACCTAAGCAAAATGGAGACAGATTTTTTTGCCTCCTGGATTCTGCTTGAACTAAGAAAATCTTTTACATCAACGCTGGAATAAGAGTTTGCTCGGTTCCACTTAGTTCTTTTTTCCTTGTGCTTATCCAAGTGCATTTTTAAAACTTCTTTACATGATGGATGTGTAAAAAATGTGTAAAAACAGCAAGAGCAGTCTTGATATGATCACAATATATTCCAGACATCAAGATTAAGAGTATCTTGGCGACGTTTCGGCAAGGTCCCACTTGCCATCCTCAGGCTGGTGCTTTCGACTTCATGCCAGTGCAAGCATATATATATATTTATGGTATTCACCTTTGCTTGGGTATTTTCCCACATCGTTATAGTTGTCCTATAGAAACTGCAAAAAGCAGCTCTCCGTTTTTTGAACTGAAATATGTCTGATCTCTGCTGAGCTACTCTCTATTTATCCCTTTCTCAACAATCGCCAGGGATCTTTATGTTCCCCTGGTCACAAATCTGCAGAATTGCAGATAAAACATCCAGGAAGTGCCTGTTTTTTGTTCCTCCAGATTTCCGCCTCACGTGGAAACGAAAACAGCTGAAGGGGTTCAGGGGTTTTCCCCCAGGAACAGAGGGGGAGGGTGGCAAGCTTTCCCACTGTCTGCAAGAAGAACGTCGGCCTAGTGGCTGGAAATACAAGTAGTCCTTGTCTTACGACCAAGATTAGAGCCGGTGCCTCCAAGGCAGTTGTTAAATGAGTTGCACTCAATTTTATGACGTTTTGTCATGCTTGTTAAGCGCATCACACAGTTGCTCATCAAATCTGACCTTCCCCCCCTTGACTTTGCTTGCCAAACACCAATTTGGAAGATTGCAAGCAGCGATCACATGACCTCAGTTTCCCACAACCGCCGTAAATACACACCTGTTGCCAAGTTCCTGAATTTTGATCCCATGACCCTGAGGATGCTGCCATGGTTTAAGGCCGAGCGCCAGTGGTGGTGTTCAGCTGGTTCACACCGGATCAGGCAAACCAGTAGCAAGAATTTGGCGTGGGTCGTTGAACCGGTAGTAAGTTCTGGCTGGCCACATCCCCAACCCAGTCGCCTGCTGCTCGCTCACCCCATCCACCTGATGTTTGCCTAAGGCATTTCTTTCTTTTTTTCCCCCTCCTGACAATCACCTGTACATAGATCAGCTGTGCCGGGATTCCCCTTGCTGGGGCCCAGGTAGGCAAAAAATGGCTCAGCCCCCCCCCCCTCCATTTTTTGCCTTCCTGAGCTTCAGAGGAGCCTTGGGGGAGCAAAAATGCCCCCCAGAGGCTCCTCTGAGGCCCAGAAGGCCCAAAGAATGGGTGGGGGCTGGAAAAAAGCAAAAAAAGCCATGCCCATCCAGTCACGTGGCCACGCCCACCAAGCCACGCCCACAGAACTGATAGTAAAAAAATTGAATCCCATCACTGGCGAATGCCGGTCCAAAGTCTCTTTTTTTCAGGGCTGTTGTAACTTCAAACAAATGGTCCTAAGTCGAGGAGTTGGCTGTAAGGCTGTGGCTGGAACTACGGCTTCCACAAAACAGCATTTGACAAAAGTTCAGTCTGAAATCTCTGGCACAAGGATCCCACGGTGCTGAATGGAGCCGAAATTGTGCTCGTTCCCATCCCGGCTTCGTCAAACACAGCCGCCTCTTTGTTGCTTGTCTCATCCAGTGGCGCTGGAGCAATGCTTGCACAGCGGCCAACAAGGAGGGAGGTTCTGTGGTGAAAAATAGGGAAGAGTGCCGACATACGGGGAGCCATTCTTTCCCTTGCGAGTTGGAGGAGCCATTTCCTGGCCATTATCTCCCCGGATGCACTGAAAGTGGATGATTTATGAAAGGAGATGCATGCACCCTGTCTGGAGTGACAAAGGAAAAGAGGGTTACCTACGTGATTCCTAGTCAACCGTCGGCCAGAATTGGCTTGCCAATTCTAAAACTAACAATGCATCTGATTCCCAGGAGGCAGCCAGCAGGAAGCTGAAGGGCTCAGGTGGAGAAATTGGAGCCGCAATTTGGGGGAAACAAGCCTTTCGAGGTTTCTAGGTTTGGCAAGACCCCAGCATCGACCCACGGATTGTCCATTCTGGCTGAACAATCCGAAATTATCCCTCCGAAAGACACAGGCAAGCAAGCTGCTCAGTCTCCAACTCAGTTATTGTTTCTGTCTCTCCTAAGGACACTGTTGTTCCAATCTAAAGAGAAAAATATCTGCAGGCAGCAGCCCCAAACTCTGGTTCCAACTTTTCCAGGTCTTGAGGCTTCCAAGGAGCACCAAACCAAGTGGCAGGTTCATCCATGCATCAGGCAACTTTCATGAGTGAGGAGGAGTGAGGAGGAAAAACAACCCAGCTGGCAACAAATCCAAAGCTAATTCTGCATTTCAGGGCAATCTGCATTAAAAACCTGCCCCTTCCAAGCAATTAGAGGTAGCCTTTTGGCTTACCCAAGTTCATTTAGTGACTGCTCAGATTACAACGGCATTGAAAAATGTGCCTTCTGAACGTTTTTCACACTTTATGTCCGTTGCAGCATCTCCCTGGGCATGCGATCAAAATTGGGATGCTTGTTTCCTCTTTATGATGCTTCCCAGAGTCCCGGCGTTACCTGATCCCCCTTTGCAAACTTCTGACAAGCAAAGCCAATGGAGAAGCAAAGTTCACTTAACAACCGTGTGACTAAGTGAGCAGTTGCAGTGATTCACTTAACAACTGGGCCAAGAAAGGTACAAAATGGAGCAAAATTCACTTAAACAGCTGTCTCGCTTAGCAACAGAAATGTTGGGTGCAACCATGAAAGTTGTGGTTGGGGGAGAAGCACCTTAAAACTGGCTCGGAGGAAGACAAGCCAGCCCCTTCAGCAGCCTGGACAGCAGCCTCTAGCAGGGCCTTCTCTGCTTCTACCCCCCTCCAGCCTGGCGTTTCTTCCAAGGAGAGCCACGGAGATGCCATGGCAGACCCAGCCCTTCCCTACTCTTTTTGAGGGCTGCGATGAGGTCTTCCAACCTTCCTTGGAGAGAAGAGTCCCACCAGAATCCTGGTGCTGCCAACCAGGAAGGAGCCTGTGAGGTTTTCCGTTGGGGGAGTGGAGGGAAATGCCCCAGCCTTTCCTTAACTTGATGTCCTCCGCAAAGTATCTCGCTTCTGGAATTAAACAGGATGAAGCCGAGCAGGGAGGAAGCAGTGATGAATGGGTTGGCGGAGATGTGACTGTGGAAAACACACATCTTAGGGCCGCTTATCTCAATGACATAAGAGAACTCGAAGGCTGGAGAGGAAATGGATGGAAAGAGGGGCTTGTGTGAAAGCGTTGTCACTCAGGGAATTGCTAAGCAGCCTCCAGACTGGGAGAGGCTTCCCCCAAACATTGCTGAAGATTAATGATCCGAAAGTAGAACGTGGGCTCTCCCACATCAAAAGGTCGCCTTTGCACACCAGAAGAGCCTCTCTGGCTTTCTTTGTCGAAACTTTATGCTTGACCCAGGAAAGAAGCAGATGAGCCAGCTTGAGAAATAGGAGTGACACAAGCCAAAGCCCTCAAAAAGAGCAGGGCTGGGCTGGGTCTGCCATGGCATCTCCATGGGTCTCATTGGAAGAAACTCCAGGCTGGAGGGGGCCAGAGGCAGAGAAGGCCCTGCGAGAGGCTGCTGTCCGGGATCCTGAAGGGGCTGGCTTGTCTTTCTCCGAGCTAGTGTTGAGATGCTTCTCCCCCAACAGCAACTTGCAAAGGATGGCATAGGACCACAATTGAGCCAACATTTCTGTTGCCAAGTGAGACAGCTGTTAAGTGAGTTTTGGCCATTTACAACCTTGTTAAATAAATCCTTGTAGTTGTTTGGTTGTGAAATGAATCTGGCTGTCAGGATTCTGGCCGTTACCCCAATTAAATCATGAGTCTCCAGCCAAACTTCCTCAACTAAACAGGATTTATTGGGAGTTGACATGCCAGCATGACCTGGGTGTAGCCGACTGAGACACATCATTCATTGTTACCCTTGACCCTAGTTTTCTCCCATCCCTCTGGGTGTATCATAATTCATATTCTCCAATGGGACACATCCATAGCCCAGAGTCATCAATCATGTTCTCCAGTTAGAATTTTGCATGGCAGAAACTTTGGTCACCTAGTTACTATCTTTGAAAACATTTATGGAATGCAATTTTGATTCTAAGCTGCTGCACTGCTCCCCCCCTCCCTTTCTGTTGGCAATTATAAAACGGCCATAAAAATGTTTTATGAGTTGACACTGGCTTCCCCATTGACTTTGACAGAAGGTCTCAAAAGGGGATCAGATGACCTTGGGACCTGTCATAAATAAGAATCAAGCACCTGAGCCAATGGTCATAAGTTAAGGACTACCTGTATAGGGAATTGGCTTCCCCCAGAATCTCTCTTCTTATTCTCTGCTGCTTCCCTTTCTCCCCACTCTCAAAACACACACACACACAAAAGCTGCCTTAGGAAATAAGAGGATGCGTGGTTTATTCCACTTGGTCTGTGTTTCCCATCCCTCCCCAATTTTTTCTTCCAGAGACCCTGACAGCCCCAGCATACTAATTTAGAAGCTGCAAGCCAATGACCTACACCTCAAAAGGGCGCCCGGCGGGGAAAGGCGATCCAACCCCTGCAAACGAGGCTACAGCCCTCTTCTCTTTTAAAGAACGGAGGAGACTTCGAAATCTGGAATTACAGCATAATTAGAATTATGCCAACTGGAATGCAGCCAGGAGAACGGGCTAAATGGCTGTGCTCCATTTAACATGGATGCCACGAGATTTTTAATGAACACCAGTGGTCAAGACCTTGGTTTTACATCTCATTTAGAAGATAATAAAGTCATCTCCCATTTATTCTTCGGTCCTAAGGGATGCGCAGACAAATTGTACGTGTCAGAGGGAACAGTGGCTTGAAAAGTTGGATTTCCCCCCCCCCCCCCCGCAACCTAAAATATGACCTATCCTGAAAGTAAGTCCTAGCTTGATTTTTCCACATGTGCCCAATATAATCCCTCCCCCAAAATAAGCCCTAATTAAGATCTCCCCCACTCCAGAGTAAAAATTAAACTCAGGTGGGGATGGGGGTAGAGCTGCCCTACTACTTGCCTTTGGACAGGTGTAGCCAGGTCTCGCACACCCAACACCTGCCTTGCCGGCCCATTTCTTCGGCAGCCAGCAAGGCTGGCCAGGCTTTCCTGAAGGCCTCTGGAGCTGATAACAAAGCTCCAGATTGATCCAGACTTCTGTTATTGGCCACAGAGGACTTCAGCCTGAAGGCCTCTGACAGCAAAAAGGAGGCTGGGGGTGACGTGCGCAAGTGAGGTTAGTCAGTGGATGATATCCCCAGAAAATAAGACCTGGTGCCTTTTTTGGTGGCCAAAAAATTATAAGAGAGGGTCTTATTTTCAGGGAAACATAGTAGAAATGCAGGGGTCTGACACAACCCCAGACACCAAAGGAGCCAGATTTTTATGCAAGTCTGATTAGCATCCAGCTAGCCCCCCCGATCTGCAGCATCTTTAAGTGTCATTGTTCCAAGGAAGGTGAGCCCATTCTCCTGTGAGTTATTCCTCCTGCTCAAATGTACATGGAGTTTATAAAGCTATCTCAGCGATAAATGGCCAGGCTGTACCATTCTCCTGTGAAGGTGAGATGGAGCAGGTGAAAACAGTATCCATCATTTGAACACAGAGTCATGGAGATGTTAATAAAGCAGGATCTCTCAGCTTTGGCAACTTGAAAACGTGCGAGTTTCCACTCCCCAAATTTTTAACTTCCCAGAAGCTCTCTGCATTTTTTGCTGCACTGTTCGAAGTCTCTTTGCTTCGAGTTGACAAGGAAAACGAAGCAAGAGAAATGCCTGCTAGGAAGACCCTGTTGGGCTCTTGGAGCAGGTGAGGGTTTGGGAAGATTATTAAAAATCCAGACAACGCTTTGGCTCTGGAAGAAGAATGAACTGGGCTTGGATATTGATGGGAAAGAGTTGTTTTTAGCCGAAGCACATCAGATGGCAAACACTGAGTGCCGCTTGGATCGATATCAGAATCTGTTTAATTAATTTGCATGATCAATAACTCAGGAAGCTGGAAAGGGCTGGGAAAAGAGATTTTGGCTTGTATAGGAGAGAAATACGACACCTTCTTTCCTCTATGTTGCTCAGAAAGACTTGGCTTCCTTCCATGGGGTCAATAGAGGAAAGAGACATTTTAAGAGAAGCTTTTCCTGTTTTGTGGTTGGTAAGCTACCTACAGTTTACTGGGAGTGATGGTTATAATAGATTTAAATAAATAAACGATAACATTGCACCATGAGTCATTGAAGCATTATTCAGCTTTGCCATTCATCACCGTGTTCCTAACACACCTGTGTCTTCTTAATAAATCAGGACATGTCAGAGCAAGCCACCAGATTCTCCAGGCCTTAGAAAACCACACTTATTTTCCATAACCTTAATGGTGGCTTGTTGAAGCTCACAGCTTTGTTTGGAAGCAGGCACACCTGCCCAGGTGAAAGTGAAGGCAGTGTGGAGATGTATTATACAAGGAGGTCCGTGAAAATGACCTTGTGGGACAAAAGAGCTGCAGGTCATTCACACAAAAGGTATCTGAGTCCACAGAAGGAGACGGAGGGGCATGAGAAGTCTTCCAGAAGGGACCCTCCCTCATTTTCCAGGGATAAAAGGAAGGAGGTCAGGAATAATTTCAGACTTCTAAGATTCTGTTAATGTGACCTTCAACAAAGATAGAGCAAATCTTTACTTATAGGTACCGTGTTTCTCCAAAAATAAGATCCTTATTTTTTTTTTGCCACCAAAAAGAGGCACCAGGTCTTATTTTCAGGGGACGGCATCCACTGACTAACCTCTCTTATAACCATCGCCCCCAGCCTCCTTTTCACTGTCAGAAGCCTTCAGGCATTTTTTCTTCTGTGGCCAGCAAGGCTTTCCTAAAGGCTTCTGCAGCAGATAACAGAGCTTTGCTATCAGCTCCAGAGGCCTTCAGGAAAGCCTGGCCAGCCTTGCCGTCTGCAGAAGAAATGGGCCAGCGAGGCAGGTATTAGGTTGTGCGATGCCTGGCTGCAACTGTCCACAGGTAAGTAGTAGGGCAGCTACAACCCTCCCCCATCCCCACCATAGCTTAAGTTTTACCCATGCACTTGAGTGAGCAGGATCTTCATTAGGGCTTATTTTGGGGGTATGGCTTATTTTGGGTCCATGCGTAAAAAAAAATCAAGCTAGGACTTACTTTTAGGGTAGGTCATATTTTCAGGGAAACAGGTTAGTTCCTTGTTTTATGACCACAACTGAATCCAAAATTTATGTTTCTTAAGTGAGAAATCTGATAAGCTGTAACTTTGAACGGTTGCTAAGCGAGCTGTTGTAAGTCAAGGACTACCTGTGTATGTTTTGTGAGAATTTACATGAAGAAAAATGTAGAAAAGCCTTTCATTTGCCTCCACTTCCCTTTGGCAATCTCATAAACATACAATCCTAACAGAGTAGCACCTCACTGGCTCCATCAAACATCTTCTAGAGAAGGGAAGACTCCAGACCCCCTCATAGTAAGCCCTATCTAGGGAGGATGTGGTGGCTCAGTGGATAAGACGCTGAGTTTGTCAATCAGAAGATGCTCAGAAGTCCTGATGAAGGTTCCCAAAAGGCCAAGACTCACACAGGAGATGGTCCCCACAGGCTGGCCAACATTTCTGCCCCTCTCCAAACAACCTTTCAGCTGCATCTCCAGGGCCTACATTCTGAGCTTTCAATCTTTCTGAATGATTTTTCTTAACATTTTGCTAAAATGTTCTTTGGCCTGAACATCTACAAGTCAGACACTCAACCAATGCTTCCCGCTAGGAGCAAAGTTGCAGCATTGGCATTCTGCTCAACCCTGACCCAGCCACAGATGCCTGGTCAATCACTTGACATCTTCTTCTCTGTGGACACCGGCAGCTTTTCCCACAAGGGCTGTTCTCACCTGAGGCACCAAACTGATCCATGAAGAGAACATTTTCATTTCATGGGTCTTCTCACTGGAACCTTCTTGGCTGCTGTGCACCAACAGACAATTAACCGAGAGGATCCAGGGAAAGAATGACAGCAGGGCAGCTGTCCCCAGCTCTGAGGAGCTGAAATGTTTTCCATACTAGGGCTAAACTAGCAATTAATTTTCTTGATGAGCTTAAACTAACCTTTCTGCTAAAAGAGCAAGGTAATTTCCCCACAAACAATATCTAACGTGACATTTGCTGAGTACAATGGGGAGAAGGTGTCCAACTGAGAAGCAATTTGAAAAACAGCAGTTGGTAAACACAACCAATTTGCACCTTCCAAGCTGTAATTTGGAGACAAAAGGCACTGAAGGCTCCAGGCAATCGTCAGGTTTGAAGAACTGGTGTGACACCAAATCTAAGAGAATTCTGCAGGCCTTCACTGTCTTTAAAGGCCTTGGTTTGCAGAAACCAAGAGCAGATGTATCATTTATTGGTTAGATTTCAATCCCACCTTGATTTTCTACAGCTCAAGGAGACACACTTAATACTCCTTCCTCATATTTCCACCACCACCAAACCTTGTGAGATAGGTTGGGCTGAGAGAGAGGAACTGGCCCAAAGTCACCCAGGCTATTTCCATGTCTAAGGAACATACAGTCTCCTGCTTTTAAGTCCAGCATTGTAGGTCACCCCAGAGAGAGGAGAACGCAACCTTTCCTTTAAAGATCTGCACCGTGAAGCAATGGTACAGCTTGGCTATTGATGTGGTGGGAGATCCATCACTAGAGGTCCATGGAGATTCTCAGTCCTCCAGGTCATGGTTGCTCCAAAGGTGCTTTTTTTTCAAGAGGCAACTGGACTTTCTGGTTTTTCTTTGAAGAGGTTTCGCTTATCATCCAAGAAGCTTCTTCAACTCTGAGAGCAGAAGAGGCTTCTGAGAGATGCTGAAGAAGCTTCTTGGATGAGAAGCGAAACCTCTTCAAAGAGAAATCAGAAAGTCCAGTTGCCTCTTGAAAAAAAAAAAAAAAAGCACCTTTGGATCATCACTGGAGGGATTCAAGAAAAGACTGGACAACTGTATCCAGAATGAAATGGGGTCTCCTGCTTGAGCTAGATGTTGGACCAGAAGTCCTTCAAAGACTTTATCAACCTTAGGATTCCATGATCCAACAAAGGGGGCCTACAACTCTTTTCTTGGAGATTTGCAACTCTCTGGCTTCTGTAAGGGTTCTGTTGTCTGCTTTGTAGTAAGAAAGAATACCAAGAGATATTATGGACTTCCTGACATGGTCTCTTCTGGCTGGATCATTGACGTCCACATGGGCCCAAAACAATGGGGGACAAACATCTCTTGGACATCAGAGACTATCAGAGGAAACTCCGTGCATGGAGGGGAGACAAAGGATCCTTGTGTCCCACCTGTCTCCCAAGCCCTAAGAAGGATCAAATTCAACCCTTCCAAATCCAGTGATGCTGTTTCACTTCCTCTACATGAAGCTAATCAACATTTTTCACACATTCTTAGTTTGAAAATGACCTTTATAGCTTTTCCAAGCTGGACAAATGGCGACCATGCTGGGGGAAAAAAAAAAAGAGAGAGAAAAGGTATCTAATTTCCCCTAATTGCTCTGTCAAAGTGTAATTAGGCTAGCCAGAGATGGGCTATTAGGGGCAAACTTTGTGAGCCTTGAATGTCATAGCTATTAGGGGGCTTCCTTGGCCTCCCAAGCAGCAGCCATTTTTTTTTTAAAGTTGGCATCAAATTACTTCTGATCATCTGCCATCCTCTGCCGTGGCACCGGCGGAATAAATGGGGCATTGTCAGGGACTGAGTGGAAGGAAGAATGGAAGATTCATCTAAATTTTGCTGGATTAAATTCCATCCTGTTGGTAGACGCAGCCTTCCTTCTTCCCTTAAACAGGGCAGACAGATACAGAGTGATGCTATGTGCAATCTCCATGTGGAAGGACTTACATGATTTCTACTCCTCCCTTTTCTCTGTTTTTACACCCTTGCTATCATGTAATCCTTTTTTTTTTAAATAATCTGAACATCAGAAGGAGTTGGAACTTGGAAGATTTAGATCCATCGAGAATACAGAACTGAGGAATCCACTTTAATGTGGCCGCCTCTTAATCTTGGTGATTAATATCTGTAAAAGCACCATATCTGTTCAAAAACAGATAGTCTTCGACTTACAATTGTTGGTTTAGTGACTGTGAAAAGTTACTGGAAATTTTTCCTGAAAAAAAAACATGACTCATCCATATTCAACACCACCAAAGTCTGGGATCAAAATCAGAGTGCTTAGCAGAAGATAATAGAGATTATTTGGATGTATAATATAATAGAAGCAGAGATTAGTGTTAAATAAGGAAAGAAGAGCAACAAAATACATATATACAGTGATAGAATAAACAATGTAAGAAACTACATTATTGCATAATTGAACTATGAGAATATGGTATGAAGTGCATAAAGTGAGCATTATAATAACGTAATACAGTACAAATAAGCAAATAATAATGATAAATTGGAAGTATAACATGACGGAGAGAGTATATTGTGTGATAGACTTAATTAGGATGTATAACATGATGGGGGTAAGAAAGAGACCTGATGTAACCAGTACACAAAGATGTTGTACAATTGGAATGGTTATGTATATTAAGGAAAAATGTACAATAAAATTTATATTTAAAAAAAATTGGGTCGCTTGGCAACCAGCAATTGTTTACAACAGTTCCAAGCATCCTGGGCTTAGATGGTGGTAATAGCCATTTGCAACTTTCCCAGCTGGCTTTCAGAGATTCCCAGACTCAATCCAGCTCCCCTTCCTTGGCTCCAGCCCAAGCCAATTTAAGTGTGTTTGCTTGTTTTGCATTGCAACCTTCAACGCCACTGAGTCGCTCCCGGAGGCTCTGGAGTGGCTTCCTTTTTGATTGATGCTCGCAGAGCTCAAATCTGGGCTCACAAGCCTTCCTTCCTCCTGCTCCTTTTCACCTTTCATTAAAGTGTGCTGATCTAGCGAGAACCACGGGTTTCCTCCAGCAGCGACAGAGACATCTCTCCTTCTTTCCCCCACCCCCCACCCCCACTAAGTAGCAGGAAAATGATGTCGCTGCCAATTAGCCCTAAATCTGAGTCCTTGGCTCTTAAGATTCTCAGAAAGCAGGAGAAAGGGGGAGGCTACGCTCCAGGCTTCAGCAGATCAGACCGAGAACCCCTGAGCCTGGGGTTTAACGCCCGCTTCTTCGATAAAACCTAAAATGCATCTCTGAGCTGTAATTTATCTTGACCTTTGTGAAAATTGACCGTGGTGGAATTGAGCATTTCAGCTGTTCTGGCCCAACTGTATGGGGATATTGTTAATCTTGGTTGGAGGGACTTATAGGTCCCTGGGAACTCCTGAGGAGAGTTAAGAGCACCCCAAGAACTAGCTTGGCACAAGGATGCTTGGCAGAGGTGGTATTCAGACGGTTCTGACTAGTTTTGGAGAACCAGGAGTGGAAATTTTGAGAAATACCACCTCCTCTGCCATGCCCACCAAGCCACTCACACAGAACTGGTAGTCAAATTTTTTGAATCCCACCACTGACGCCCAGTCAGTGGATCAGCCTGGTGTCCCATTAATATGATCAAACAATGGTGGGATTCAAAATTGTTTACTACCAGTTCTGTGTGAGTGGCTTGGTGGGGATGGCTTGGTGGGCGTGGCAGGGGAAGAATCCTGCAAAATCCCCAGAGGAAAACCCAGGCCCACCCCCTCTTCATCCTAGGGCACACAGGGAGGAACAGAGAAGGATGCAACGTGGGTTGTATGGCTTATGGGGGAGGAAAGGGCCCTGATTCCCTTCATTAGCCACAGCTGCAAAAAGAGTTCAAAAGAAATGCAGGCTGAGTGTGGCCGCTGCTGAGAGAAAACATGAGTTTATCTTGTGTTGACTTTGGTTATCTGTGTTCCTGGCATCCTTCCAACCCTGTTGAATTACTACCGTTCTGGAATTCTTTCTCTTGCCCTGCCGGACTAATTCCCTCCTCTTGCCTTGACTGGACTTAAAGTTTTTGTTGGCCACCTTTTGGACTTGATTCTCTGCAGCCAAAGGCTGTTTACCTGGGAGAGTTTTTTCTCCAGCCAGAAGGTAACCAGGACACTGGGGGGCAAAGTTGGAGCTAATAAAGGGACTCCTAGTGATTGTCTGATTGTGTTGCCTTTGTGCCACACCCCTTTGTGTCATCACATTGGGTCTCCACTCATCATTGGGACTTTAATGACTCAGGCAGTTCTTGTCGAAGCAATCTATTGGTTCCTCCCAAGGGAAATCGATCCCTTTAAGTGTTAGAGGTTTTCCATCAGAGAATGTTTGGGTTGCATCTTCAGCCTGATCTGATCTGTGAGAAAGAACCAGATGACAGAAGGAAGCTTGGAAACACCAAATTGAGGCTTGAAATAGGTTTGCAAATGTTTTAGCTAGCCTTCTCTCCTGGGGGTTGTGTGAACCCACCTGAGGAAGGGAAACAATCTCCTAGATCCTGTGATTGGCACTTCCATCGGCCTCATTCAAGGAAAGAGGGGGGCCTTTCCCAAACCGCATTGCTCTTCCTAGAGCTAATTAAACTACTAAATTGCACTAGCCAACAAGCATTTGTTGTTGTTGAACTGTTCCCAGCCATGGAAACTCACAATTGCTTAAAACACACACACACACACACACACACACACACACAAGAGGTGCCTGATTGATGATCTCAAACAAAACACCGTACATATTGAAGAAATGCTGTGGGTGAGATTATTATTATTATTTTTGAAATACAGATATATTGCTTTCATCCAGTTTTAAGGGATACATTGTAGCATGGTGGGGGGGGGGGATGGGGCCAGAAGAAGAAAGATAATTAATTACACCCCTGAAATATTTTACTGATTGAATCCATGACCCCGCCGGTGGTAAGGTCCGCCGGTGATAGATTAGTGTAGGCCAGAATACCATGGATGAGTTTGTCCCAGGAGCTCATTACAAAAAAGATGTCAGGCCATGTAAATCATCAGAAACAAATTGTGCCATCCATCAGAGATGGGCCGATAACGATTACAGGCAGCAGAGTGGAGCGGGATTATGATGCAAAATTTATTTTCCGCTATTAAAATGCGAAGAGATGAGTCAAAATTGTCCTTTCCACAAACCCAGGCTCTCTGCGCTTCCCAAGAGGAAGATCATGGATTAGGTGGGCATTGGAAGTCTCTCATAGGCCAGGAAGATGAAAAGGAATGACAGAATAACAGAGTTGGAAAGGACCTTGGAGGTCTTCTCGTCCAGCCCTTTGGCTCCAGCAAGGAGGCCTTGTGTCATTTCAGACAAATGGTTCTCCAATCTCTTCTTTAAAACCTCCAGTGATGGAGCACCCACAACTTCTGAAGACAAGCTTTCCACTGGTGAATTGTCCACACTGTCCGGAAATTTCTCCTTAATTCCAGGTTGCATCTCTCCTTGATTAGATTCCATCCGTTGCTTCCTGTCCTGCCTTCTGGTGCTTTGGAGAACAGCTTGACCAAGAGAAGAAATAAAAGTCTCCAGAAGGATAAGAAAAGGGGGAGAGTGGCATTCAGCCCAGTGTGGTTCTCTGTGGCTCTTCTTCGAGGGAGAAGCATTTCCACAAGATGTGGCTGGGGCAAGATAAGTAGGAATAAAAAGACATAATTACTGTTCATGGGCCATTTGTTACCGATCGGATCCTCAGCTCTATTTCCCACAAGCCTATCAGCTGAGAGCAGCTACCTGTTTTTCAAAGAGACGCTTGGGGGGCATTTCAGGAAAATGGGGCAGGGGTAGCCACTGAAAGAGAGACTCTCTTATCACGCAGACACCACTGTTCAACAAACCCAGTTTAAAGCAGCCCTTGAAATAGGTCAAACTTAGATAGCTTTCAGCCTCCTCTCGGGGGGTGGGGGGTGGAGAGGAGAGGTCATAATAGGGTTCCACAGGCCCTTTGCGGGGTGAGAAATCTGTCCTTGTCAAGGGCTCATTTCCAACCTTCCCCTTTGAATTGGCTCTGTTTCCCGTCCCCCCCAAAACCCTGCAATTTTGCTGGGTGTGCCATTATACTCATGGACCCCTGCAAGGAGAGCTGGTTTCACAATTACAATTTTTACAGCAAGATCCCAATGGGGGTGGGAACAGCAGGAAATCCACTGGAGAATTGTACTTATTTGACAACCACAAGAAGCATTTCTGCTTTGCTGGAGGAGAGAGAAAGTGGTGATATTTTTTTTAAAATGTGAGAGAGAACAGATGCAGTTACCTGTCCAATTTGTACCGATCTCAGAGACAACATGGTGCCCCAAATCAAACCTTCCTCACATCGGAGAAACATAGGATTTTTCCCAGGTTCCTGCAAGTGGCAAACAAAATGTGCTAATGAAATGCAACGCAGCTCCAAAATTGGGTGACCCTCAGGAAAAAGCTTTTGTCATGCCCCTGTTGGAGTCTGAATCTGAGGAGGAAGATGAGTGGCTGACAGGGAGTGGGAGTGTAGTTCTGTTGGCTGTGGAAGAAACTGGGGAAAGGCAAAGTCTGGCTGGGCAGAGCAGGGAAGAGGTAGAACAAGGGAGAGGGAGTTCAGAGGAAGACCCAGGCCCACCCTTTCTTTATCCTAGGCATGTAGGGAGGAACAGAGAAGAGAGCAACGTGGGTTGCATGGCTTATGGGGGAAGAAAGTGCCCTGATTCCCTTCATTAGCTGTGGCTAGGAATACAGTGGCAAGGCAAGCTGCGTGCAGCAGGCTGTTGGGAGCAAATGTGAGTTTATCTTGTATCGTTGTGGCTTATCTGTGTTACTGGCGTCTTCCCAACTGTGTGAGTTTTGCTGTGCTTTCAAGTCTGAAATTCTGTTCTTGCCCTGCCAAATTAATTACTTCAGTTTGGCTTGTTTGGACTTTAAGTTACAGTTTGTGTGTACCTTGTTTTGGACTTAATTCTCTGCAGTTAAAAGCTGTTCCTGGGAGAGTTTTTCTCCAGCCCGAAGGTAACCTGGACATTGGGGCAAAGTTGGAGATAATAAGGGGGACAGTTCTTGTTTATTTGACTGTGTTGCCTTTGTGCCACGTCCCTCTTGGTCATCACAGCTTTCTACAAAGCTTTCATACCTGGATTAAGGAGAGAGGGTTTCTGAAGATGTAATTTACTTTACAAAATATATATATATTTAAAAGATCTGGGGGTATTTTTCTTCCATCCAAAGGGTACTTGGATTGCTATACATTTTTATATTCCTGGCTCAAAGCAAAGGCTGCATTCTCTAATTTCCAGGTGCTTTAAAAGTACTTATCCTGAATAGTTTCATTGTTATATCCCTAAATATGTATTTTGAGAGTGTAAAAAGGTAAGGGAGCTGCCTGCTGTTTCTACACGGCTATGACGCATCACTTATGTATTCAAAGAATTTATAGACTGCCTATAACTGAACATGGCCGCGAGGAGTCCCATAAATGACAAACACATTCAAAGCAATTAACGGACAGTCAAGAAGATTGACAACTCAACTCATAATAATGCTGGAGCGTAAAGCAGATGCTAGAAGCAGGAAGTCTGGGGGCTAGGGTGGAAAGTTCCAAAATGTTTCTATTTTTTTTCTTTTATAAATCCGTAACAATGGATTTGGCAGTTTTTTGTTTTTTTAAAATTGCAAATATCTTCCCTGAAAAATCAGCAATAAAATCAGTCAGTAAAGAACTGAAAACAACACTGAGCCCAGGCTGAAACAGCCATAGCAAGATCAGAAATATGAGAAGACCTTCACAAGCACATTAAATCCAGGCTTGGGACCCAGCCAGAGAAAGGAGGGGGAGTCAAGCTATTCTCCAAGGCACCTGAAGGCCAGACAAGGAATAATGGGTGGAAACTCAACAAGGAGAGAGATTCAATCTGGAAATAAGGAGAAGCTTTCTGACAGTGAGAATAATCAACCCATGGAACAGAAGTTGCCTTCGGGAGTTGTGGGAGCTTCATCCCTGTAGGCTGTTAAGAAGAGACTGGACTGCCATTGGTCAGAAATGGTGCAGGGTCTCCCACTTGGGCAGGGGGTTGGATTAGATGACCTACAAGGTCCCTTCCAACTCTGTTAATCTAATTTAATCTAATCTGATCTCCTCTTCAAATAATCCCAGTGGGAAAATGTCTTTCAGTATCACAGACAGCAGCTTGAGGTAATTCCATGGGTAAACTGTGCCCCCCCCCCAAAAAAAAGGTCTCCCACTTCACCTGGCTATGATATTACATCCCTGGGTACACAAGCTTTACAGAAAAGTGTGGTATGCCTCCCCTCAAAGGACAGATCAGCCCCTCCAAGGATCCCCAAAGAGAACACAAGCTATTCCCTATATTCTGATTTCACACAGATGCACACAGACACACAACACCACGGACCAATGGATGCTGTTTATCTCTTCTGAAGTCAAGGTGCCGTTTTCTACTTCTCCTCTTCTTGGCACTAGATGGTGAGGGGTCCAAGGGAGGGGACTGGAAAGCCATTGGCAGGAATAGAACATCCACACAACCAGATCTTGCTTTCTCCTGGGGCTCAGAGACTCCTACTGAGCCATTGAGCAGGTAACCAGGTATCCTAAGCTCCTCTCATCTCACCATATTTGTTAAGATATTGATTTAATAGCGGACCAGCCGTTTTAAGGTTGCTGTAAGGCTGATGCAATGAGGATGAATCAGCATGGTTATTGCCACTTTAAGACTGAGGATGGGACCACAGGGTTTTACCACTTTAAGAAACTCTCTATATAAAGGCAGCCATGAGAGGGCATACTTTTCTCTCCTCATGTTCTATATCCATTGTGGTTCTCCGTGCAGAGTAAAGAAGATTGATTGATTGCCAGGTATTTGCCTACCACCATATGTATGTATATAGCTGTCTTGTATATAAACCACTGTCAAAAGATAAAGCCTCTGTATGCTGTGTTTTGCTCTTGGGTTGTTTCACAATAGTAGTCATGCTGCAAATGTTCTGACAATATTCTAGAAAGAAATTCTGGGCTTACATCTGAATAGACCCACCTATGCATTTTCTGAGCAGGTATATTAAACATCATGATTAGATTGTTTCTCGTGACTCAACAGTTTAGGATAGTATTTCCTAACTCTGGCAACTTTAAGACAGGTGGACGGACAACTCCCAGAATTCCCCAGCCTACATTCTGGAATTGAAGCCCATACATGCTGGCTGGGGAGTTCTGGGAGCTGAAGTTCATGTATCTTAAAGTGGCCTTAGCATTGGTTTAGAATAGTAGGAGTCTCCAACCTTGGGAACTTTAAGACTTGTGGACTTCAACTCCCAGAATTCCTCTGCCAACATGGCTGGCTAAGGAATTCTGGGAGTTGAAGTCCATATATCTTAAAGTGGTTTCAATATTGGTTTAGGGTGCATGCAGGTCCATGATTTGAGAACTGTCTTCCTCCTTGACTGGCAGAAGATGCCTGGAGGCCATTTATGCTCCTCTTTTGCCATCCCTCCCAGTCCTTTGCCTTCGCCAGCAGTGATTTATACCAAACGGTTCAGCTTTACCATTTTTTAAAAATATATTTTCTGGCTTCCCCCTCCTTCGCCTAAATGCAGCTTCGCCCATCACTCTGGCTGCCGCCGGAGTTTATGGCGGTGATGCAAACAGGCTGCTCATCCCCACGGTGTTATTCACTCCTGTTTATTCTCTTCTGTTCCCATCCGGGAGATTTATAATGATATTAGTTTCCTTCCTGTGGGCTCATTTCATAAGACTGCAAGGCAATCATTCTGAAAGCAGAGAGATGACAAGAAAATGAGATAATGGCAGCAGGTCCCAATTCTAACCAGTATCATCAAGGAGGAAGTTGAGGCTTCAGAAGACAGGAACGTCCCAACAGCCTTCACCCTGCTCTGTCCTGGCTATGGGTTGGTCAGGTGCCACCTTCCCCAAATCACATCCTCCAGTTAATTATGCATTGTGGTGAAAGTGCGGTGTGTTTTTTTATTAACTGTTTCTCAGGATGTACAACACAGAACAAGTGTGCCACCACAAAAAAAAAAAAAAAAAAACCCAACAACAGCTGGATCCTGAATCCAGTGGAAATTTTTTTGCAAGCATAGATTTCACGAGAAGAGTCCTCCACTCCTCTGCTCGCAACAGAATACCCTACATCACCAGGCTTGAGATTTTGGGTTTGGACAACCTTGAAGTATGTTGCCTACGGTTGGACTTAAGTGTAGTTAATGTCCTGCCAGTCAATGATTACTTCAGCTTCAACCACAACAACGCAAGAGCGCACAACAGATACAAACTCAATATAAACCGCTCCAAACTTGATTGCAGAAAGTACAACTTCAGCCACAGAGTGGTCAATGCCTGGAATGCACTACCTGACTCTGTAGTTACATCCTCTAACCCGCACTCCCTTAACATCAAACTAACCACTATTGACCTCACCCCATTCCTAAGAGGTCTGTAAGGGGCATGCTTAAGTGCACCATCATGCCTACTGTCCCTGTCCTAATGTCTCCTTTTTATCCGTACCTATTTCCTGTATTCTTACTGATGTTTATTCTTATACCTAATATCTTGTAAGCAATTGACAAATCAAATAAATAAATAAAAATAAATACGGGGTGGCTTCAAACACAGTTGAATTTGGGGGCTTTTGAAGTTTCTTTTTCATCAAAATATGCAAAGCCCAGGGTTGAATGCACCAGTCCTGCAGGACGGTTATTTTGCCTGCTTGTTCTTTTCCAACAAAAACATAAATTAAATTGAACTTCAGCAGCCGGTCTGGGCTCTCTAAGATCCGAAGTTAATGCAAAGGGAGGCCAAACTGGCAACCACCGCAGGTCGCATCTCTTCGGCCTCTTTCTCCTCAAACCTCCAGATGTCAGAGCTGTCCAAGTTGTGTTCCAAGTCTCCTTATTTCATCCAGGAATCCGGCCACAGGTTGCATCTCTCCCACCCTTGGAAGCCATGAGGAGAAACCTGCAAGCCATGCTGGTGCGTTTAATCCCCATGGTGGGCAGGCTTAAATCTTTATCTCCTGCTGGCGATGCCAAATGCTGAGCATGCAGAGACCTTATATTAGATTATTAAATCAATGACACTCCAGTTATTAGTCATCCTTGTCCGCATTACCTGACTGGTAATGATCTTCTATTTTTACTCTCCTCCTGATAATGTCCCAGAGGCCTTGAAATTATGTCCAGAAAATTAATTTCTTTGCATTGGGAGAAGAAATAAAATGGGGAGGGAACCATTCTGAGGTGGAGGCCCTTCATCCTGGAGGAAAACCTGGCCAGATGGTGGTTTCTTTGCTCCACAGGGCAGGGGCTCTGTTTTTCTTGGAGGGGTTTATGGATTTGGAACAGCTTCAGAGCAGAAGCTCTGCCTGGCCAGATGGTCAGGGAGCTCCTCTTCAAGGCCTCGTGAGAAAGTGCTCAAGTTGGATCATAAAACCATTTTGTTGACTTCATCCATATTTTCACTTTCAAAATACACTGATCCGTGGTTGCAAAGAGCAGGTTCAAAAATGACCTTCCCTTATTCCAAGGTGTGTCAAAAAAGTGCAGTGGTGGGATTCAAAAATTTTTACTACCGAGTTGGGGGGCGTGGTGTGGCTTAGTGGGCATGGCAGGGGAAGGATACACTGCAAAATCCCATTCCCTCCCCACCCCCCTAACCTGCTTTCCAGCTCCATTCTCCTGTGCAGGGCAACCAAAGGAGACCCAGCCGATCAGCTGGGACTCGATGGGAGGCAGAGAAGAGATGGGGTTGGTCGGTTCTCTGAACTACTCAACATTTCCACCACCGGTTCTCCAGAACTGGTCAGAACCGGCTGAATGCCACCTCTGGTCAAAAGAGGAGGGGAAAAACCTTCTGGCAAATTCTCCCCCCCTCCGTGTGCTCACAATCGCACACAATCATTAGCCCTTTGAGTAAGCTCTCCAACTTTGATCAACAGCCTGCTGGCTCAATGGCATCATTAGAGGTTGCAGGAATGTAATTTGTCTCCAGTCTGCCTTTTTTTTTTTTTTTTTTGTTTAGCAGGTACAATATGTTTGGCTAAGTTTATAATTAATTCTGAAGGACTGGGGGCAGGGAGATAAATGGTGTTTGATTGATGACCTGGTGAGGAAGCAGCTGTTGCCCCACCCGACCCCTGGGATGCATCTGAGGAGACCCTCTACTGTCCAAGATGAAGTTCAAGAAGACCATCAGGGGTGGGGGCAAAAGATTCAGACACTTGGCAACTGACGCGTATTTGTGACGGTTGTAGTGTCCACATCAGTGGTGGGATTTAATTTTTTTTACTACTGGTTCTGTGGGAATGGCTCAGTGGGCGTGGCTTAGTGGGTGTGGAAGGGGAAGGATTCTGCAAACTCCCCCCTTCCCTCCCCACCCGACTAACCTGCTTTCCAGCTCCATTCTCCTGTGCAGGGCAACCAGAGAAGACCCAGCCGATTAGCTGGGACTCAATGGGAGGTGGAGAGGAGATGGGGTTGGCGGGGCCAGTCAGAGGTGGGATTGGACGGTTCTCCTGAACTACTCAAAATTTCCTCTACCGGTTCTCCAGAACTGGTCAGAACTGGCTGAAGACCACCTCTGGTCCACATGACCCCCATTTGCAACCTTCTGACAAGCAAAGTCGATGGAGGGAACCAGATTTACTTCACAACCCTGTGACTAACTTAACGAATGCGACGCTTCACTGAAAAACTGCGGCAGGATAAATCATAAAATGAGTCCAGATTCACTTCATGAATGTTTCACTTCGCAACGGACATTTTGGGCTCTGTTGTGGTCATAACACAAGGACCACCTGTAGTCAATCTTACAAAGCAAAGACTCCTAAGACAGGGGTGGATGTGAAAGAAGAAAAAACGAGCTCTGTTTTTCTAACCAAGCTTCCAGTCCCCACAACTGGCCACTGGCCACAAAAAGGGGACCAGCACAGGTGTCCCTAGCTGGAACTTAGGACTAACCAAGGTGCTAGATCCTCAGGTCTCCCCTTGACCTCCAAGGGAGTGACAGATATTCAGTCAGCCATTTTAGTCCCTCTGTAACTGTTCTGTGAGGTGTTTTCAGTATGCCAAGAAAGCTATAATTAGACCCAATTAACATCCTTCCAGATGAGGAAGGATTCATTTTGACTGTTGAGCAAAGAAAAAGTGAAGAATAGAATTTAGGGTTTTGGTGTGTCTCCACAAACACACAGACGTGCATCAATTTCTTGGGAGAGAAATGTGTCCCCGCTGAAGAATTCCAAGCCAATATTTACCTGCTACAAAAAAATCTTATTTATGCCCCTTGGAACTTATTTCTTCTGCTGACAAGAACCAGGTTTATATGCCGGGAGATATTTTGGACCCACAAAGGTCTCTAAAAGGACATTTTCTCCAGCAAAGCCTTCAGAGATTTATACACAGACACGTTCCTTTTGTTCTGCAGGGTGTTTGGACAGAACAACGTAAGGGAATGTAGATCTCATTTTATTACCTTCCTCAAGGTTTGGCTAAATCAAGAAAGAAAAAGAAGACCCTCATTTTCCTTAAAAGAAATTGCAGAAAGAATCAAAATGATGGATGCCAAGAGGTTTCCTGCGTTCTCCCTGCCCAGATTATGAAGAAGCAGCAGACATTTTTTTCTGAAATTGTCTGAAGATACCTTGTTTGCAGCGATGGTGGGGATGTGATGCAAGATTCCTGAAACAAGAACAGGCTGAACAAAACAAAATGGATGGGCCAGTTTTGTTTTCCTAGGAACTTCGACGGCTTTAAGCGAGTCCTATAAAGAATATATCTGTCGTGAGTTTGGAGTTATGTAAAATGTTGATTATTAGCCAGAATGGTGAGCTGAGCTGAGCTGAGCGGAGTGCTTTCCACCCCATTCACTGACTCAGCTAATGATTCGTGCAGGATTATGGGTTACCAACTTTGCAAAGGGGAAGTCGAGTCGTTCGCGCTATTGTGCAATTGGATTTCATGCTATATTAGCAACAACGATGGGCAATGATACAGAATGCAAAATCGAGGCCATCAAAAAAAATCTATAGGGTTCTTCTGCTGTGTATTCTACGGTTGCCTGCATGCTAAAATACACACAAGCACACTTTCATTTGTGTGTGTGTATGTGTGGGTGTCTGTGTGTGTGTTAGGCCAGCATCTTCCTGGAACCATTTGCAAAAAAAAGTAATTTTGCCAGGCCTGAGGATACAGCGGGCAAATCTGAATTTAATGCTTTCTGAAATGTTCCTGTTTCTTTATCCATCATCGTTACTCCACTGCATTGTCCCAAAAAGAAGATAAGGAAAATGAGTCTGGGAATGGAGGAGAAGGAATGCCTGCTTAATACAACAGAAGGCTGCATTTATTAAAATAAAAGATGGCCACCCAAATATAAGTGGTCTTCTTTGGCCAAATCTTGTAATCTTTAGATACCAACATGTCCAAAGCATCTACAGAGTTGGGGGCATGAGAAACACAACAGAATGCTGTTACTGCTCTGCAATCTTACAAAGAACCATCACAAATATCTTTGTTTAATTTAAGGTCTTTTGGAATCCTTACAACTGGTAGAATTGGGTCCTACATAGGTTACTTTGAAGATGGAACTGGCTTTTTTTCTCTTTTGCAAAGTAGACAATTTTGATTGGAACTAAAACCCCAGATAGGGGCTTGAAGTTGTCATTCTTTGACCCAAGTGCATGATGGGACCCTGTGTCTACAACCTGCACTGGAAAAAGGACTCAAAGATCCGTAGGATTGTGGATCCATAATTGAATGAGAAGGTCAATCAGCTGCAATATTTGTCCATCATAATCTGGGAAAATATGAGAATCTCTAACCAAATACTAACATTATTTCAGGTCTAACCAAATACTAACATTAAGTGGACAGTGAGTGACCTAAAGATGTTTGTCCTCAAACTGGTGTCTTCTAGGTAGCTTTGCATCTAAACCAACCTATTTTTCAAACCACCAAAAGGCAGGACAAGAAGCAATGAAGGGAAACTCATCAAGGAGAGAAGCAACCTGGAATTGAGGAGAAACTTCCTAACAGTGAGGACAATTAACCAGTGGAACAGAAGTTGCCTTCAGAAGTTGTGGGTGCTTCATCACTGGAGGTTTTTAAGAAGATACTGGACAACTCTTTGTCTGAAATGATACAAGGTCTCCTGCTTGCGCAGGGGTTGGACTAGAAGACCTCCAAGGTCCCTTCCAGCTCTATACTAATTGAGTGATTGACCATCCAGTGACACCCTGGCCCCCAGCCTAGGAGAAGCTAATTTAAATGTGACCACCTTACTCTTACTTACTTCGCTTACTTTTTACTTACAGAAGACATCCTGCCACTGATCCAGGTCAGTGGTGGGATTCAAAAAAATTTACTGCCAGTTCTGTGGGCGTGGCTTGGCTTGGTGGGCGTGGCAGGGGAAGGATCCTGCAAAATCCCCATTCTCTCCCCCACCCCACTAACCTGCTTTCCAGCTCCGTTCTGCTGTGCAGGGCAACCAAAGGAGACCCAGACAATCAGCTGGGACTCGATGGGAGGCGGACAATAGACGGGGTTGGGGGGCCAGTCAAGGGTGGTATTGGCCGGTTCTCTGAACTACTCAGAATTTCCGCTACCAGTTCTCCAGAACTGGTCAGAACCGGCTGAATACCACCTCTGGTCCAGGTGTATTAAGGAGTCAACATTATTTTGGTCACACAGAGCTCCTCCTACAGAGTTCGATGAGTCTTCCCTTGACTGAAAAGTTAGAAGTGACATCATCCTTCATGCACAACTGGAAAAAATGCTTGATCTGCCAGACCAAACTCATACCTGACAGCGTCACCCAGATTACAGCAGCAAAGAGTTCCGACTTTTGCCCTATTACCAGCAGCATTTTGCTCTGCTAAAGTCAACAGGGAGACAAAAAGTTGGCAGTACATCAAAGGAAACCTGAAGGCTGAATGACCCACATTCTCTGCCTGTGCAACCCTAGTAAGGGCTCTTTGCAAGCAGCCCAGGAAAATTGCTAATGGCAAGATGAATTGGAGGCACCTTCCTAACCTTGCAGAAAAATCTCATTCCAGCATCACTCAGGCCCAGAAGGAAGTCACTTCTCAAAGACAAGCAAGACTAAAAGGAGGCTATGAATGTTTTTGTAGCAATTGCAATGCAGTGTGGGAACTTGTACATCAGAGGTCTCCAAACTTGGCAACTTTAAGACTTGTGGGCTTCAACTCCCAGAATTCTCCAGCCAGCTAGGCTTGAGGTTGAAGTCCGCAAGTCTTAAAGTTGCCAAGTTTGGGGATCCCAGCTTTACATGTAGAACCAGGAAATGGAAACATTTATTATTATTTTTAATGTTTTTGTTGTGGTTGTTAAATCAGCCTTAATGGAGGAAAGATTTGCCAGCATTAGTTATTGGAGGGGGGAGAATGGGAAATGTTTATGGTGATTGGTACAAGCCAAATATAGATAATAAGCTGAGGATTTTTTCTTCTTCTTGAGAAATGCAACAGCAGAGCGACATATAACATTTCATTTATTTATTTAAAACACCCCTAGCTCACTTCCTACTTAAGACATCACAAAGAGCTCTTACAGTAAATTATCTGTAAATCTACACGGGCTTTTCTGGAAAATATGCTGAGCTACCCCTGAGACTCAGTGTGTCAATCCTTCCAGACAAGCGATTTGGCAGCCTTTCAGATCTGGAGGCAGACCAAAACAATGATGAAAATAGTTAAATGTTTCAACTGCACTCACTTATTCAAAGGATATATTGAAAGGCACTGTCATACTATAGTCTTATCACTAGGTGGCAGGAGATTCAGAAGTGGCTGGGCAGCCATGATTTCCCTCTGCCGTTTACCGGCTGTTGTATCCTCAGAGAGTTTTCCAGACCCATAACACTTAACTTCAGTCTTTCTTCACTGCTTCTCACCTGAAATTGCCTGCCTAACTTGTCTTCCTAGTTTGTAATATCTGAACTGGAGGAGAAACCAAAGATGGTGAAAAACAGTGGGAAGGACAGTCATAAATTAGAACACTTGCTAAGCAACTGGCCATTAAATGAGGACCACTTATATTTGGTTTGCCAGTCACCTGACCGCCTAGCCACGCCCATCAGGTCACATGACCACCAAGCCACACCCACAAATTAGGCCAAGCCCACAGAACCAGTTAAGAAATTTGAACCCCACCCTTAACCATGATACAGTAGCAGCTTCTGAAACGGATTCCTCGTTTGCAATGGGCCTTAAGTTTAAATTAACACACCCCAAAGGGCAAGAAAAGAAACTGTTGCTGGAACCCATAAACCAGGGGGTCTTCAAACACGACAGCTTTAAGACTTGTGGACTTCAGCTCCCAGGATTCCTCCTCCAGTCATGTTAGCTCAGGAATTCTGGGAGTTGAAGGCCACAAGTCTTAAAGCTGTCAAGCTGGAAGATCCCTGCCATAAACAGATGAGGACTGACTCTTATCTCCCCACCAGACAGGCAACTAGTATCTGAAATTCAGCTGGGGAAACGGTGCCCTAGAGTGAACTGATAGCTTTGAGGGAATTCATATGTTCTGGTACTTCATGTTTCGGGTCCTGTGTGGCATGAAAGAGCAGGTCCGTTAACAATGAATGAATGAATGAATGAGAGCATTCGTCGGAACCCTGACAAGGTCCACATGTGAAGGTCCAATCAAACGTGTTGTTAAAACAGCCTATGCAGAGGAATCTTCTTAACTAACAGCTAGCACCTGCTTCAAGTTAGATAAGAGTCAGCTAAATTCAAGGGAGGTTGAACTTGTTGCTTGTGGCTCCATAGGGATTCTAGGCTGATTCCTCTTTTAACTCCACCCTCAGGTTCTGCCACTCCATCTCCTACATTACTTTTTCCACCGTTCACAAATGCAGCCCCACCAAAATAATTATTCCCTTTAATTTCAACCCCCTCCCTCCTTGGCCACATCTGTGCCCCCCACCCCACCCCAAATCCACATTTGGGAAACATTCTTTTGTAAATTGGTCAATTTTGTAAAACAAAAACAGGATATCCATTTTTTTTTTTAACTTGGCCAAAGCATACACTGGAATTCTCTGGATTATATAATGGCATCAGGGGCCAAGTGCATAGGTGGCATTACCAGCTGAAGGCTAAAATTAGCATGGCACCCGATGCTGACAGTTCAGTTGCACAGACCAAAAATAGTTTTCCTTTAAAAGCCATGTTAATTCTTTTTTTTTTTTTTGCCACGTTCCATTAAAAAAGCTAAGTTGAGTCACAATCTATGTTGGGCCCATGGAATAAATGAGCAGAAGCAGTGCTTGACTGTTGTGGGAGGTGCCAGCCTCAACTGTCATAGCAAATAAGGAAATATCCTCAGATACGAGTTGCTGTAGAAGATTCACAGGGTGCACACACATACACACCCTAATCAAATATTGCTTACTTCACCATGGCTTCATTAGATCACCATTGGCTGATTCTGCAGTACTGTGTAATAAGCCATGGTTAGCAAACCTCAATGGTCAATGTGTGCATTCAGCCCTTGACGTTCTCAAACAGCGCCACCTATTGACAAATCCATTGGATAACACTGTCCATGTGTATTTTCTCTCGCCAATACTGAGTGGTGGCCATTGTGATTATTTCTCCTCAAGATTCCCCTGTTGTTCCTATGTCTCACAGAAAGGCTGTCTTGTGGATCAGGGAGAGATGGGTCCCCCTGTTGTGGCTTGTTGGCCACTGGCCTCTCCAGCAGCCGAATCAGAGGAGAAGGAGGTGTGGGAGTCAGGGTCAGCATCAAGACAAACAGGGAGCTCTGAGGGGGAAGAGGGAATGGAGCTCTCAGAGAGAGAGAGAGAGAGAGAGAGAGAGAGAGAGAGAGAGAGAGAGAGGTGGGGCCTGGGCCATCCATCAGCCCTAGATGGAAAGTCAACAGCCCCCAGGCCTGGAGGTGGCTGATGAGGAAGAGGAGGAACAGTTGGGTCCAGTGCCTGATGTGTGAATGCGCAGAAGGCAGAGGAGAGGAGAGCAGTGGAAATCTATGGGTTGGTCCTTGGGACAGAAAAGCCACTGCTGCTAGCAAAGCCCCACTCTAGCTCTGGGGATAAAAGGCAGGGGGTGGAGATGAATAGAGGTGGCAGGCAACTATTCATCTTCCAGCCTGATGGACTTATTAGCCTGCGGTGAGAGAGGAACCTTTTGCCAGGCTGCCGGCGTTCCTAATTAAAGGAATCTTTTGAGTTCACGTCAAGAGGGTTTTTTGCGTTTGGGGAGCTGGGTTAGAATACCCCATTAGGTTCCCCACATTTTAAAAGGAAAACTTCCCTTGTGTGTAGCATCCCTCCACCTCCTTTGAGGCCCAAGGTTCTTTTCTCCTGCAACCACCACCCTGACTCCTAACAGAAATAGCCTCAATATTTATGGCACCACAGATGATGCCAATTTAATGCTGGAGTTGAAATGCAGCCAAGGAGGGTTCTGTTGTCTCCATCCAGCGTCCCAGAACAGGGTGTTTGACCAACCAACCAGACACCGTCCTCATAACAAGTGGGACACACGGTAATCCTTCTGAACTGAAGTCCAGTTAACGTGGTGCATAGTAATTACCAAGAGCTGACAGGAGACAGTGTCTCTCTTTGGCATTAAATCCAAGGCCTGACCTTTTCAAACATAATGACTAACTCAACCTTTACATAATAATACATGTGATATTTGGAGAACATAACGTAAGGTGCCATTTTAACTAATTGGAGGGAAATAGATTTACAGAAGGAAATGAAATCACCAATCAGGAGGCCCTCCCTTCTTATCTCCTTGGTGTCATAATTATCAGCTTTTGATGGCCAGATTCTGGGCTTTCAATCCACAGGCTACCATGCCCAAACTTGAATCCAGATCTTGTGATACAATTTGGGCTCCGTCCTTGCAAAGGTTTGTGATTAGAAAAAGCACAGGCCGAGATAAAAGGGAGAATAGACATTTTTTTCAAACAAACGAAGAGTTTGCATGGATGGTTTTGGAAATGCATAGATTGTAGCGTGTGAAATCCATATTGCCAGAAGCTTCGTTGGGGGACACTTCCACATCCATCATGTCTTCCTACAATGACAAATAAAGAAGCTAAGATAAGGCAACCAAGTTGCACGATTCATTTCTTGGAACCAAACTTTTCTCATTGGGCAATTTTGGCAAAGGTGGAGTCACAGCCTGGCCAAAGAATAATTCCCAAGGTGCGGCCCATGGATGGAGTAACCAGACACAAGTCCCAAAATCAGAAGATCACTTTCCAAGGTGGCCCTCAGGAAAAAAGAGCAGCCATCTGCCCTCACACTTGAGGTAAGAGACTGAAGTGGAAGTTGTGGCTTGACTTCAAAGGTCGTACACAGCAAAATGGGCCCTTGTCCACTTCCAAAGCCAGCTGACCATTATGTAAGAAGGAGGGTCTTCATAATGACAGCCAAGAAGATGCCTTTTCCTAGGCCAGCCTAGCAACATTTGGGGGGACTCAAAGTTCCTTTTGGACTTTCCGGACCAGGGGTTGTAGGGTATTAAACCCCCACAGTTAAAGCTGTAAAACTCTGGTCCAACATCCCATCTTCCCAGGCTTCTGGGGATCCAGAACATTGGTGGACACTGTGATAAGTTCCTGGAGATGCTAAATGGATACTACTTGAGACTCTGGAACCAGGAAGACTCAACTCATGGAATACTTGTATCTCATAGTTGAACCATAGTTGAATTGTGGGCTCCTTGATGCTCTCTGAGCTTGGGGTTTTTTTTTCCTGCAATGTTCCATTACCAACATCTGATAATGTTATTTAGATGGGTCATGAAATGTCTGCAAGAAAAACAACCAGGAACCTCTCAGATGCAAGAAGTCCACAGAAGCTGGCAGACATGCCACCCATGTTCCTCTGGTCAAGTGCCTCCTCAGTGTGAGTTGAATTAGAACTCCATCATCCCCAGCCATCAAGTGAAGTTCCAAGCTGCAGAAAGCCAGACTAGGCTGCCAACCCTCCATCCCATTTCCTTCCTCCCTCGCTCTCTCCCCTGGATTTTTCATCTGAGTGTTTCCACCGCTTCCCCTTCCCCGCCATGCTTGGCAAGGTTCCTCCACCTTCTTTTCACGAGACCCTCGTTGCTTTCCTTAAGTGGACAATCAGTGAGTTTTATGGTGACAAAATGGCCCAATCCAGCTGCTGCAAACCCTTCCCGACCACTAAATGTTAAAACAAGATCCCAATTGGCTCCAGAGTGATAAAATGATCTGGCCAAGTGAATTGCACTGTGAAAAATAAATGTAAAAATGCCGCTGTAGATGCGCAAATGATTATTTCATTATCTGGCCAATGTACAAGCGACAGATACAAATTGTTCCAATCATACAGTGATGAAAAAGTAATGAGCAATGGATTCTCGAATGAGCCCAGGAAGAAAGTAATGAATTGCAGTTTAAATGAAAGCAGGAATCAATGGAGTGGAGCAGAGACTGTCCTTCAATCCCCAAAATACTCTTCAAACATTGTCATTCCCAGAAAAAATGGCCTTAAAATGAAAAGGGTCGCATTCAGACGGAGGATGGCCTGCTGCAGAAGCCTGGAAGGATCAACCCACAATTTAATCATGCCAACAACCTCCAAGATTCTTAATCCAAGGCTGAGTTTTTAATTCCAATTTAGGAGATCTCCAAACCACACTGTATTCTCCTGCTCTTCTCTTATAGCAAAAGCACTTAGACTTATATGCTGCTTCACAGTGCTTTCACAGCCCTCTCTAAGCAGTTTATAGAGTCATCTCATGTTGCATTATTTAACTCTCCAAGAAAGTAACATTTTCAAACTCTGTCCAATTAAAAAAAAGAGAAAAAAAAATTCAACATTAAGCCATTACTGGGGTGGAAATGAATGGCCTGAAAACTGAAAATACAATTGCTCACCGTGACCTTTTCAAGAGAGCATGATGAGAAATCGCAGGTTTTGGGTAAAAGCACACAATGCCCATCCTCATTTGGACTATTTATAATAGTTATTTAATGCAGGAAGGGAGGAAAGAGGGAGGCGGAAGGCCCTTGCAAAAGCCCAATCACGGTCGTAAATCTTGCATGAATAAAACACAGCACGGAGGCAGAGAAGGTGAGAAAAAGCAAGAGAGACCAGAGAATATCAAAACCCAACTCTTAGTACACTAAATTTGCTGAATAGATACAGGTAGTTCTCGACTTGCAACAGTTCATTTAGTGTCCGTTCCAAGTTAAAACAGCACTGAAAAATTGACTTCCAAATGTTTTTCACGCTTACAATCAAAATGTGGACCTTTGCAACAGACTCATGTTTATGATGATTGCAGCATCCCAGGAGCAACCTTCTTACAAATCAGTGGGGAAGCCAGATTCACTTACTGACCATGTTACTACTTTAACAACTGCAGGGATTCACTTCATAACCGTGGTAAGAAACATTGTAAAAATGGGACAAACTTCAATTAGCTGAATGGAACGGAACTTTGGGGCTCAGTTTTTTATTTGTTTATTTATTTTGTTTAGTTTAATTTGTCACACATGTATGAGAAAACAAGTATAAGTATGAACATAACATATGAACACATAAGTATAAACATGTTGTGGTTCGCTAGCAGCCAGTGCAGCCGGCAGCAGAATCGGACAGTGGGGAAGAAGGGGGACCAGTTCTGGGGTCTGGAGGGGACTCGGATGAGGGTCCTGCAGAGATGGGGCCAGGACCATCTGGGAGTGGGGTGCGGTGCTGCCTCTGGATCCTGCATAATCTGGCAATAGCGAGGCAGAGGAACAAGGGGAGCCTGTTCCCAGTGTGTGTGCGTGCGCAGAGCTGCCAGAAGGTGAGAACAGCTGAAGCAGAAGGAGCAAGTCAGAAGTAAGGCTTAGAGGTGATTGCCCCTCCCATAAGGTATAAAGGACAGGCAAAGATGGTGAAACCTTTGCAGGAAGCAAAGTAATTTGTTCGGGTCAGATTTATTCTTTAAGTTCTTTGTACTTCGGTTGGTTTTTTTTCCAAGTTAATTTGACACTTCTGTTATTTGCAGCACTTCACAGAAAAGAAAGGTGGGTGCTTATCTCGGGGGACGGTTTGAGATTCATTACCAACTGGGAATGACAATTCCCAACTTTTCAATAAAATAAAACTTGTTTTTAAAATAAGTGTGCGTGTAATTACAGTCTAGGAAGCCTTGGTCAGAACATGAACATAACATATAAACAAAGAAGTATAAACAGGTATAAGTAATAAATGAGTACGAATAAATGGGAACAGTAGGATAGGGACAATAGACATGCTGGTGCGTTTATGCATGGCCCCTTATGCACCTCTTGGGAATGGAGTGAGGTCCACGGTAGACAGTTTAAGGTTAATGTTTTGGAGGTTTGAGGTTGTGACAAGAGAGTCAGGGAGTGAGTTCCAGGCTCCAACCACTCTGTTGTTGAAGTCGTATTTTCTGCAATCGAGTTTGGAGTGGTTTACTTTGAATTTATATCTATTGTTTGCCAGTGTGTTATTGTGGTTGAAGCTGAAGTTATCATTGACAGGTAGGATGATGTGGGTTGTAAGTCATGGATTATTACCTATACATGAGGAGGGGGGGACGTGGTTCTGTGTGTATGCATGCTTCCTCTTGCCCCTGATGTGGCAATGTGCACCATTGTGTGTTCTCCTCTTCAAATATTTTCAAACCTTCTAAATAGATTATGCTTTTGGCTCCCTGCCCAGCAAGCACACTGGTTAGGATAAAAAATTAGGACAAATGACACCTCCAATTACCGTTTCTCCTGGAAGAGGTCATAGGCAATCTTGCTTTGCAGGAAGAGTTACCCGGGGCACAGGTGTGACAAGTTTTACTCAAGGTTAAACCGTGTTCTGTTCCTCATTACAAGAGGGTGGAAGATGCTGAACCTCACCAGGACTGATTCCAAGCAGAAGCAGCTGAATTCTGGCTTGTGTCTTGCTTAGCAAGTCCAAATTGGAAAAATAAAAGGAAAAAATACTTGTTTCGTTTACATGTTTTGTTGCAAAAATGCAACCTTAAACCAGACTTTCTAAACTGCTATGTGCCTCCGGTAAAACAAAATAGCTGTAGCTCCAGGTTGAACTGTAGAACCTCCTCTGAGCTTGGTTGGTTGTCTTGTGGTCCGCTGCAGCCTGCGGAGACATCAGCAAAATGGGCCAGTCCGGGAGTCTGGGCAGGACTCGGACGATGGTCCCGAGTCTGACACAGAGATGGGGCCATCTGAAGGTTATGTGCTGACTCTAGAGCCTCCAGAATCTGACACCAGTGTGGCAGAGGAACAAGGGGAGCCTGTGCCCAGTGCACATGTGCACAGAGCTGCCAGAAGGCAAGAGCAGCTGAGAAAAAAGGGGCGATCGGCAGTAAGGCTTGGAGGTGATTGCCCCTCCTATAAGATATCAAGGAAGTGCAAAGAGACAGGAACCTTTGCAGGAAGCAACATCATTTGCTCTGATTGGATTAAACCTTGTAGTTATGTGTGGACTTTGTACTTTTGTTGGCTTTTTACAGTTAATTTGGCACTTTAGTTGTTGGCAGACATTCAAAGGAGAGAAAGGTGGATGCTTATCTCAAAGGACTGTTTGGGACTCATTACAGGCTAGGAATGAACATAATTCCCAGTGGTGAAATTAAACAAGAGTTGTTTGGACTAAGCCTGTGCCTAATTACAGTCTCAGAAAGCCTTGGTCAGAACAGGCTACTTGAAGAAGTTTCATCACCCACCAAAGGAACATCATCAGTGCTAGTGAGCATGGGGTTTACTCACTGTTTATATATAGTCACTTGCCCTCTCAGTGCTGGTGGGAGTGTAGTTTTCTCCTGGGTGGTCCCTTGATTGGGGTATCATTTGTCTGGTGTTCATCCCTGCTTATCTGGATGTTAATTTCTGGCAAAGTGGTATTCTGGTCTTTTCCTTTCCTTCTTAGCTTTTTTTAATTGTCTCCTTTGAAGGGGGTGAAAATGCTCTTTATCTCAATGTGCCTGCTGATGGCCAATTTGTCCGAATGCCAGCCTTCCAGGAATTCCTTAGCTTGGCCCAGAATGCTTGCAGTTCCCAAGTTGAAACTATGGTCGCTTCTCTTGTCCGTGCGCCATGAGCTTATGGAGCTTTCTTTGTGTCTTTTGACTGCTTTGTATGCTTGTCGTATTTACTCAGGAGCACCGGATGAGAAGAGCAACCAACACAGGCAATCTCTAATTGCAGACAGAGGAAGACTTTAAGGAGGAAACAACTGTGCCAGAAAAGAAAATTAGATGAGCTGTAAAGCAACTGGCAAATAGGACGGCCTTAGGGCTGGATGAAACCCTCACGCAGCCCTTAAAGGAGGCTGGCATGAAAACAAGAATGGTCTTGAAAAACCCTCAGCCAACAAATAGGGGGAAATGCAGCCTGACACAAACATTGGAAAACACCTACTGGGAAAATATCCCATCCTATTATCAGGATTATTATTCCAAGTCTGCCCTCTCGTGGCTACAAGCAAAGAAGGCAAGGGGTGCTTTGCTCCCAAGAATTCAAATGCATATAAAATACATTTACTATATTAAATATTTCAATATTTAAAATATTCTGCATGGTGAGAAATTATTGCATGTTCTCCCTCCCTGGAAAGCTGCATAATTGCAGAGTTCTGGCAAAAGAGCTGGCCAGTGGAGACAGACATAATTTTGTTGGGACCACACTCGTGTTAAAAGAATAAAAATCAAGCCAGCTAATTTAGCCTTCCTTAAACGATTTCAGCCAATATGCCAAATTTATCAAGAAAAATGCAGATAGAACCAACTCAGAAGGGCAATATACTAGTTTAGTGTATTTTAGTCACATCAATATTATGCTTTGTCAAGCTCTCTTTCTTAAGAAGAGATTAGACAACCATTTGGTTGAAATGGTACAGCAAGGGGTTGGACTATTTGACCTCCAAGGTCCCGTCCGTCTCTGTTATTCTACCTTCTGGAAATTAAGAAGCATGGGTCATTTTCTCTCTTTAGTATTATCCCTTCCAACTATTGTGCTCCTGCTAATAAAATCCTGGAAAACACAAAGCAAGGACATAAAATTCTAACTGAGTTCCAAAATTCAACTGAGGTGTTTTTTTTTCTTCAAAGCTTTTATCCAAATATGAGTCTGAAAATAGGCTGCAAAGTTCATCCAAGCAGAACCTAAATGGGAAGCAAAGAAGTTTGCTAAAAATTGAAACATCTCTGGAAATTTCCAGACCTTTCCTAATTCTTTTACTCTGCTCAGAACTAATATTTACAGAACAAAAGCACAATGTTTATTTCATCAAGAAAGTTTGGCAAAATGTGTGTCTCTATGCAGGGCACAGAATTAAACACAGGCCCCCATTTTTAACCAGATATCATATATGCAACTCACATTTACAGGGATTGAGGTGGGATACAACCTTCTTACAAAGCTAATATTACAATTGCCTCTCTGATGACAAAGACACAATAGCGAAATGAACATTGCAAGTCTGCATGTCATGCAAAATTAATTTTCCAAACCTTTAAAACATGCCTTAATGTGTCAGTGGAGGTTGTTTATCCTCCAAAGGTCAGCAACATGGCATCTACCTCCTGTTTCAAAACTCAGTTTTATTACAATTGCACCTCCAAGACTGATTTTTTTTTTAAGCGTGATGCCAATGCTGAATAGTGGCAGCGGTAGCAACAAGAACAGGCACCGCAGAAGTTTTAAATTCAAGGGCATATTTAAATCCAAAGGCAGGGAAGGCAGTCTTAGAACATGCCCAGAGAATTAAATCCTTCGGCAGAGCTTCGTCAGATCTGAATTTTAATGAAAGTGCGGATTCCTTCGGCACCCCAGAATTACTTGTGTTCTTGTTTGAACAAATCAAGCTGCTCTCTTAGGAAGATGAAATGTTTGTCTTTCATTTGTCTGTATTTGGAAGAAACTCAGAAGTGAGCACTCAGTAGGATAAAACACGGTTTCTCCCAACCACTACCAACAACCGGGAGGGCTGGAGTTAAAGAAGATCAAAGTTTGCATAACTAAATCTTTAGTAAAGTCCAAATTAATGGGAAAGAGTGGGCAAACATCATAGGGATTAGTGTTTCCCCATTGGCCACCCTTTGGATATGTTGGGACCAACACTAATTGTGTGTGAGAACGTGTGTGGTTGTGTAATGGGCTGGGAGGATAACCTTGAAAGACAGGAGGAAGAGCTGCAGTCAAGGCAGTTGTTAGATAAGAGAAACCCAAGTCCTGGGCAGGAAAGTGGGTGGAGGAAGCCTTTCAGAAAAGATCCTCCCCAGTTCTCTGAAAAGTAGAGATGCTTTTCATCAGTCTAGGAAGATTCTGTTGCTGTAACTTTAAAATAAATACAGTATATATTATTAGTATTCTTAGATTGGGGTTCCTGGTTTGGACTTCCTTGAAGTGCAAACCAAAAAAGATTGAGCATAAATTTTGTTTTTAGAAAGACTCATGAGGATGTCATAAAAGCCATACAGATTCTGTTCAGATTCTCAGTTTGTGACACCAACCTTTAATCTTAATAAAAAGGTGAGCTATGAAACAATCTGCCAACTTCATCCGTTTCCAAAAATCCACCTTCTGAGAACATAGATTACCTCTCCCCAGAATAATTCTCCCAGCTTAATCTTGGGACCAGTCAATGCGTCTCCCTATAGAAACCATTTTGTGAGATAGCCCACAAGAGGCTTTTAAAAAGTTTTCCCTGCCTCCCCAAAAATTGGGAAACCTTTCTCAATGTGTAGCTGGGGAAATGCCCCTTTTTAATGAGAGCTGGGGCCAAGCATTTACAAATATTCTGTTCTAAAATAATTCTCTAAATTATTCCTGCTGATTTAAGCAACTGCGTCAAAAGTTTAAGTAATCCAATCTGATTATTGTTTGCCCCTTAATTTTAATTTTTAAAAATCTCTTTTCAAAATGGGAAGCATTTTTGGCATAAACAAATGCTGCTTCCAAGATGTGGGGAGGGAGGGATGGATGGATGGAAGGAAGAAAAGAAAGAAAGAAAGAAAGAAAGAAAGAAAGAAAGAAAGAAAGAAAGAAAGAAAGAAAGAAAGAAAG
>BLBF01000058.1:1383923-1405144 GCA_015471245.1 Laticauda colubrina
GAAAAGAAAAGAAAAGAAAAGAAAAGAAAAGAAAAGAAAAGAAAAGAAAAGAAAAGAAAAGAAAAGAAAAGAAAAGAAAAGAAAAGAAAAGAAAAGAAAAGAAAAGAAAAGAAAAGAAAAGAAAAGAAAAGAAAAGAAAAGAAAAGAAAAGAAAAGAAAAGAAGAAAGGAGATACAAACCCATATTCTGAAAATCCCTTTTGTTAGGGAGCAGATCTGAACACCAACAGCTGGACTCAACCCGGCCCTCTCAATGAAAAGCAATCTAAGACAGGTCTGTAGGGTGTAACTCACTCCAGTTGCACACTCATTGCCTTGGGGAAGGGGGGGGAGAGCTAAAAAGGAAATTCCTGAGGAATGAGGTAGTTTCTGAAGCAATCAGGACATATATTTTTTCCTGAGAAAGAGGAGGAGGACGGAGAAGAATTTCAGCTGTTTAAAATCTATACACACACACACACATACGTTGGGCATACATGTACAATCCTTCTGAGGGCTTTTATGTAAGTTTGGGGGAGAAAATAAGAGTCAGTCTAAATTCTGCCTCATTTAGCAAGAGGGTGTTCTAATAAATCAGTGGGCTACTTCTGGAAGCAGCAGCCAAAAAATCCAACTTAACCCTAAGTTGCAATAATAGAGGGATACAATCGAGATCAAGGGAGGAACTAATTCCACTCTATAAAGCCTTAATAAGACCACACCGAGAGTCCTGCATCCAGTTTTGGTCACCACACTATAAAAAAGATGTTGAGACTCTAGAAAAAGTGCAAGAAGAGCAACCAGGATGATGAGGAGACTGGAGGCTAAAACATACGATGAACGGTTGCAGGAATTGGACATGGCTAGTCTTGTGAAGAGAAGGACCAGGGGAGACAGGAGAGAAGTCTTCCAATAGTTGAGGAGCTGCCAGAGATAAGAAGGGGGGGGGGTGCAAGCTATTCTACAAGGCACCAGAAGGCCAGACAAGGAATAATGGATGGAACTGAACAAGGAGATTCAATCTGGAAAAAAGGAGAAACTCTGACAGTGAAAACAATCAAGCATGGAACAGAAGTTGCCTTCAGAAGTTGTGGGAGCTTCATCATTAGAGGCTTTCAAAAAGAGACCGGATTCCCATCTATCAGAAATGGTGTTGGGTCTCTTGCTTGGGCAGGGGGTTGGACTAGATGACCTACAAGTCTGTAGGTCAACTCTGTAAATCTGTTATCTGAAAAGGTGATGCCCGTGGGATCGGTTCATTGCTTAAAACTCAAGCGAAGGCCTTCCAGATTTACCTAAAAATTCCCTCGCAAGATTGCGGCTTCGTAACTTTGTGTGCTATGCACTGAAGGAAAGAAGAGGAAGGGGGGCAAGGTAAAAAGAATGCTAAATTGCAAGAACAAAAACATTCTCCAACAAGAATTTAAGGAAACTTGCATGCAGGGAAAAAAAACCAGGAAAAAGATCTAGGCTGTTTTGGGGTCTTCCTATCACGTGATATTCTTGGGGGATCCATTTCAGGGTGTTTTGGGGAGCATTTTCCAGCCATAGGAAGTCCCAGGTGGACCAAAAGTTTAGGAGATAGCCTTTGCTTCCTCTCCACGCACTCTTTCAACCCCTCCTAGATCCCAAAGGATCATTTCCAAATTGATCACCACGCTCTGCCTGGACCTCCCGGTCCACCATTCCACTAACAAGGACCTTGGAAGGAATTCTACTGAAATTTATTTCCCAGGAAGAAGAACCCACCACTAAGAGAAGCAAGTCCGACTGAGTCAGCTGGTCCTTCAGATCTGACCCAAAGGTGCTCTTCTCTTTCTGAGCCAAACCAACACACACACACCCCGGACATCCGAGGTCAAAAAGGCCGCTGCAACAATGCAATCAAATCCCCATCTTTCTGTCATGTTGGGAGTGACAGCTCAACTTTGTCCCCCATGGGGCCGTACCTGCAAACCCCCTCCCCAAATGCAGGTTGGCCCTACCCTTTGGGAAGAGACCTAGACTTCCTGTAAAAAGCAATAAAAGTACATTCAACCAACTCTTCACACGCTCTCCTCAAAACTCTCCACCTCTTCCTTCTAAGGAAGCACCTGCTCTGTGTGAGATCTGGGCAAAAAGAGTGCGACTTTTGTGTTGCTTTTTAAGCAATTTCTCTCTTTCCGTACAAAATACGATCAATTATGTCCACTTCTGTACAGATTAAAAATTCCGATTTCAGGAAAGAAATCATCCTTCAGACACACCAATCTAGAACCAGTTGATTTTTCCCTTAAAAAAAAAAAAAGCTAAAATAAAATTAAAGAGAGAAAAGGTGATAAGAAAGCCTGATTTTTTTAAACAACAACAACAACAACACACACACATACCAGGGCTAACGACAGGCCTGTATATATACACACTCAGGTTTCCCACATTTATTGTGGTATCTCGGTCAACAGATCAGATTAACTGGCCCAAACGGTTTTGTGATTTCAACCCCCACATCCTCTTCCCAAAACTTGAAAAGAGGGCAGGGGGAAAAAAAATAAAAGATTTAAAACCAGTGGCAACAAGAGTTCCTTTTTTTAAAAAAAAACTGTACATGTTTTTTTTTCTGTTCAACTCACAAAGGAACCTTTCCTAAAAAAGTCTCTTGATGATCTAGACATGAAATCCGGCCTCTCGGCGATTTTTCTCTTTAAAAAAAGGTCCATTTTTCCTCTCCTTCTCCAACGGCTTTAAAAAATAATAATAATAATAATAATAATAAAAGGAGGAGCAGGTGTAGTTATCTCCATTGTCTTTGACCCATGAGGAAGAAAAAGAGGCTTAAGAGAAGAATGGCTTCCGATGGGCCGAAATTGCTGGCCAAATCAGTCATTTTTTGATCTATTTTATTGACGTTCTGTGTGACTTCGGTGACATTCACCACAAATTCGGGAGAACACTGCTGCAATTCGCACCCACTTCCACTGCCTTCCCCGCTGCTTTCGTCACCTGGTGGGAAAAAAGGGGGAGGAAAATAAGTCATGATCCCCTTTTTTAAAGATTCAGCCAGATCTGAGATTTCTCTTCCTGTTGCTGGCCTGCCTCTCCTTGTGAATTCAGACACAGGTTACAAACTAATCCAGTATTTTGCAGCCTTGAAGACAGGTGGACTTCAGTTCCCAGAATTCCTTCCCATCACAGTTGGGGAATTCTGGGAGTTGAAGTCCACCCCTCTTCAAGGGGCCAAGGCTGAGAAACACAGAACTAATCTGAAGACGATGGGCAGTTGCATTTTTATGGTTCAGGTGATCCTCGTTTAACGACTGTGATGACCCGGAGTGTAACACAAACTTTAAAAAATCCAAAACGTAAATAAATGTCATTTAATGCCTCCAACTTGGCCCCACTGTTCAATAATTCTCAGTTGGAGATTAAACTTATTCAAAAATTAGTCTTCAAAAGAAAGCAATACAGTCTGAACTCAATGAGCAGATGAAGGTGAAATAAAAAACCAAAACAAACTACAATAAAGGAATTTCCAAAACGGACCAGGTTAAATAAATACCAACTTCAAGGAGATAACAAGGCACAATTTGTTGGAAGGACGCCAACCAAGATAACTTCAGCCCAAAATAAAACACATTTTGCTTCTGGCAACGCTATGTTTTAACCGTCCTCTTATATACTACTCTTCCCAGCTGCAACCAAAGAGGGGGATTATGGCCGCTTCCTCTCTCGCAAGCCAAGTTGTTTCCTTCTCCATTCCTCCCTGCATTTCCTAGGATGAAGAAGGGATGGGCCTGGATCCTCCTCTGACTGCTCAGTCGGCCTCTACCCTTCCCCAGCCTCCTCCACAACCTCCAGAGCCACACTTCCACTGCCTTGCCGGCTGTTCCTCCTCCCCCTCAGAGTCTGACTCTAACAAGGGCATGACAATGACCAACGCTGCAGGAAAACGCTGGGGCCCCCAACACCTTCAAGCCTTTGTTCAGCGCCCGGCACATCGAGATCTGCTTACTGATGTCAATGAAGTCCACGTCGTTGCCATTGTAGGCATTCTTCAGCTTGCTGATCATCACACGGAGCGACATGATTTGCCGACGGATCAGGATGTCCGGCTTTGAAGTGTCGACTTCCACCTCGGGGTTGTTCGCCTGGTTGGCTAAACCATTCGGCATCACGGCAAAAAGATACCTGGGGAGAAAAGGTTGGCACTCCAGGTCAGACGCAGGGTTGACTTCGGTGCACGTAATCCTCAATTTATGCTGTGGCCTTTCATTTATCAATTTCATTTCCATTATGGTCACGGAGAAGCATGACAAAGTCATTAAGAACCACAGTGAAAAAGTAAATAAGAAAAACAAAGTAATATTGTTCTGACCTGGCTCCCCAAACACGACAGACCCTCTGAATTTAAATGAATGATTCCTTTAATTAGGAGTGCCAGCAAAAAAAATTTCTCTCACCGCAAGCCAACAAATCCAACCAGCTGGGAGATGAGTAGTAGTCTGCCATACCTATTCATCTCTGCCCCCTGCCTTTTATCCCCAGAGCTCGGGTGGGGCTTTGCTAGCAGTGGTGGCTCTTCCAGCCCAAGGACTGGCCCATAGATTTCCACTGCTCTCCTCTCCTCTGCACATCCACACGTCAGGCACTGGACTCAGCTGTTCCTTCTCTTCCTCATCAGCCACCTCCAGACCTGGGGGCTGTTGACTCTCCATCTCAGGGCTGACGGACAGCCCAAGCTCCACCTCTCTCAATCTGCCAGCTCCGCCTCTCTCTCTCTTTCTTCTTCCCCCTCTGAACTATCAGGTTGCCTTGATGCTGACCCACATCTCCCTCTCCTCTGGTTTGGTGAGCCGGTGGCCTACAGGCCACAACAAATACATTACGATTAGTGTTGGATTATCAGTGGGCAGCTGGAGTCTGCCTAATTTTGCAGGGGGGGGGGGGGCATAACAAAATTGGGCCATGTGCAAAGAAACCACTAAACCATTTGTTTAATGTCGGTTTCAAGTTATGATGGCCCTGTAAAATGTTACGACAGCCCATCCTCAAAATGCAGCCAATCGCCCCATCTCCATGGTGACGTGATCAGGAATCTGGAAGCTTCGGCGGCCGGCTGACTTAACAATTATGACAGTGGTACAGCCCTACAATCACATGATCACAATTTGTGATCTTCCCACCTGGCTTCTGACAAGCGAAACCAAGGCGGGAAGTTGGATTTGCTTAACGACTGCAGTAAAAATGGGGATAAAATAGGCCCCATCATGTGATGAAATGGAGTATTGGGTCCCCTGAAAGTGTGATTTGTTAGGCTTCACTTTTCTCCTGTGTCTCCAGATTTTCTGGTCGACAAACATTTTCAGCATGTGTGCAAATTTAGCAGCTAAGATTTGTCAATGGAACAAGCCATGGTTTACCAGGATGCATGATCAAGGAATGAAGTAAGCTGTGACTTTTAATCATGGCTGAAAGCCACCTGGTTCACAAGGAATATTAAACCAGGAAACATGGCTGAGAAAGTGCAGTAACATATTAAAAGCACCCTCACTCTAAACCCCAAGCCCTATAGGCGAATTCTGCCATGGTGGCTTAATCAACCAAACCATGCTTGTCAACATTTCTGGCTTTATGCAAACAAGCCAGCTCGAAAGGCTGAGCATGGAATGCTTCTTCACCTGCTCTTGTTCTTTCCGTTCCAGCATTCTTCTTCGTGAACGTTGCCGGCGGTCATCTTCTCATTGCTACAGATGTTGCTGGGAAGGGAAGACCAGAACTTCTTCGCCTGCTTCAATTTCTCCTTCACGTCCGTCACCTTTGGTTGAACAAGAGAAAAATCCAGCTCAAATGGGCTCCACGTTCCCCTTCATTATCAGCAGTTGCCTTATCTTACCGCCCAGACTCTGTTGGTTGGCGAGTTGAGGTTCCCCAGAGCAGAGTATCTCAACTTTAGACTTTTTATGATGTGTGGACTTCAACTCCCAGAACTCCCCAGGGCAGCCTTTTGAGAGGTAGTGCCTACTCTCCGTGGAATGCCGTATCTTCTGAGGTTAGATCAGGGGTAGGGTGCAAATATTTTACTACCGGTTCTGTGGGTGTGGCTAGGTGGGAGTGGCCATGTGACTGGGTGGGCGTGGCATGTGTGTGTGTGTGTGTGTGTGTGTATGTGTGTGTGTGTGTGTGTGTCACACACCCACACCGCACTTAGTCTTTTGGCCTCCTGGGCCTCAAGGAAGCCTCCTGGGCGAAGCAGTAAGTCAGCGAGGGAGATCCCGGCACAGCTGATGGTCAGAACAGCTGATCGTTGGGAAGAAAATAAATAAATAAATACCGGCCTTTATATATCATTAATCAATTTAGCCTTTGCACACATAATAGGCCCTTCCAATTGCCTCCCACCTGCAATTCAGTTTTTTGCTTCAGTCATGTTAGTCAAAGGAGGCTTGTCTCTTGTTGTTGGTTCCTCCCTTGTCAGACCCAGCCTGGAATGCTTATCTCTATGAGGTGCAAGGGCTAAATTGATTAATGATATATAAAGGCAGAGATCTCTGTAATGCTAGCTCAATACTCTGACGATGTCAGCAGAGGCTAACAAAAGCTTAGTAAGTACAATAAATATAATTTTTAGTTCTGGAGATTGCAGGATGTCGGTTTCTTCAGATATATGTGTGTGTGTGTGTGTGTCTATATATATATATATAGTTTGTTTTACAAACTCCGTACAGAAGCCTGATGATGGCAGATGAGATTCTGCTGAAACGTTGCTACAACTTTAAAAGCACTACAATGACGTGGGATAATACCCGAAGGAAGCTGAACAGCACATATATGTGTGTGTGTGTGTGTGTGTGTGTGTGTGTGTGCTGTTCAGCTTCCTTCGGGTATTATCCCACGTCATTGTAGCGCTTTTAAAGTTGTAGCAACGTTTTAGCAGAATCTCATTTGCCATCATCAGGCTTCTGTATTGAGTTTGTCTGAGTTCATATGAGTTCATATGTATATATGTATATATGTACATGTAGATGTGTATATAGATACATACATACATACATGTATACGTATGTATGTGTGTATGTATGCATATAAAAAGAACTCTAAAAGAGTATAATTTATGTATGTATGTATGTATGTATGTATGTATGTATGTATGTATGTATATGTATATAAATAAAAGAATTCTTGGAACTGGAGACCACCCATCTAAAATAGAGCAACACCCAGATCAATCTATTTTAATAATCTTCATAATTAGGGAAAAGGGACCTGTTCCTTCTTTGGGAGGTCAAAGCAGAACACATGGCATATCATTCTCCCAAAACTTGACTGGTGGGTTTGATTGGGGCCCTTCCAAGCCGTAATGGCCATTAGGCATTGTTAGCTCTTAACTCACCAGTCGATCCAAACTCGTCCCTGCAGCTGTTGTGGGACGTTCCTCTGGGTTGTAAGGCCTGAAGCGGGCACTGAAGCCGCTGTCGGACGCTGAGCGAGATGTTCGGCTTTGTGCCAGCATCTTGGGTTGCCCACACCCTTGAAAAACCTAGCCCAATGAAGACACAAGACAGCATCACACGTTTTGTGAACTTTCTCGACAAACTGGTTCTCCCCACCCAGACTATCATGAAAGCAATGGTAGCAGCAGGCTGGAGGTCAGTCTTCCATAACCTAAATGACCTCCAGAGGTGTTGGACTTCTCACTTCCTTGCCAATGAGGAATTCTTAGTCATCTATGGTGGCTAGCCAAGTTTTTATATTTAATATTTACATTTCATGGCCCAAATTATTTGACCAATTTCTGTTTTGGAGCACCAAGTTGTTAGAAACTTTTTGTAAGGATGAGGATTTTGTCACAAAACATTCAACAGATGACAAATCATGAAGCCAACTGAGATTATTCCAGCACTGGGCATTTATTTCCTGAAGTTCTCCTTCTAGGTCAACCAATCCCCTTCTTGCTCCCCCTCCCTTCTTAAACAAAGCCCCCTCAACGTACCTTTTGGGACACCTGTAAGCTGTTTTCTTGCATATTCATGATGGCATCTGAAATTTTCACATCAATGGGGTCCATGACAGACTCGATGTTGAAGGGGCCTTCTAACCTCTCAGCCAACATTAGCATTGAATCTAGGCAACAAAACCCAGAGACAAGCAGACATGGTCGATTAGTGCTCACACTGGTCTCAAAATCTTTAAAAACCTGGAATTCCAGGAGATGTGCAGACCGACAATTGATGCCTTCAGGACGTTCTGGAGAAGGTCCCAGAACCTGTCAAGACCAAAACTACTCGCTGTCAACCCATCCTTCTCAGCTCCTTCCACAGTCCACCAAATACATGTCCTATCTATGAACAAGCCCATTATTATAAGCCACAACAGTTAAAACAGTTTTCTGCAACTCCAAACCCACTTAAAATTTCAAACCATTCCCTTCTCTTCTTTATCTCCAGACCAGTTTCTCTCTGGTCCTCCCTGAACAGCCCAATTAAACTGGGATCTTGAGAATGGCATGACAAAATGGTTCCCAACCGTCTTCTTCTGGAACATGTTAACTTCCCAGTCTGGCCTACACAGTTGGGGAGTCTTTTAAAGGAACCCCATCTGGTTCTTCTCACCCAGGCCTGATCTTGAGCCCAGCAAAGGGGCTGCCCCTCAATTGCCCTCCACCACAAAATACAAATCCCTCTCAGATTTCTGCCCAGAACACCCCTTGGCATTTGGACACTGAATATTGGCTAAATTCTGCTGACCACTGTTGCAAAAATACGACGTATCTGGTCGATTTGCTGCTCTTCTCCACGATCTCACCCTTTTAGAGCAGAAAAACAAGTTTTATTAAGTGTGATGAAGAGTCCCCCAACTTGGGCTGCCGAAAAGGGGAGGTGAATCACCCGGAAGGGGGGCTTGTTAGGCAGACAGCGCAGTGTCTCAGAAGCCAGGCTGTCGGCTTCCCCATCCCGGCACTTATGATCCGCCTCTTTCTCCTCTAATTCTGTCTCTCTCCCCCCAGGGGAGATTCCAGCCTCTTCAAATTGCACCCGTCTCCAAAATGTTGCAATCAGAACAAATTATCTAAAATAAACAAGACCATCTTGCCTTCCTCCCAGCCCTGTTTACTCAAAGTGGGTTTCGGGCCTTCCTGTTTGCAGAAGCAAAGTCAAGAATCGGCAGATGGGAAAAAGAGGCTCTCCAGGACTTCAGAGGTTGAGTTCCTCAGAGGAGGAAAGGAGGACACGGGGCTCCTGGCTCACAGGCGAGGATTGAGGTGGCAGAACTCCCAAAAGGAAACCCAGGATCTTATGAAATTAGGAGACTACAAGAAGGGAGGTCCCACCTTTCCGGCCAGGGAAGCGCCAAGAGATGGATCGCGGAGCCATTCAGAAGGCCGGCCGGCCACCTGCACAACAACATACATTGTCCTGGTGCAAAGCCAGGACCCCAGTCATCCAGAAATGAAGGGGCAGGAATGAAAAGTGGAAGGAAGGAAGGAAGGAAGGAAGAAGGTGGAAGAATGGGAAGGAAGGAAAAAGACAGAAGAAGGAAAGTGAAAGAAAGGGAGAAGGGAGGGTCAACAAAGGGGAAGGGGAGGAAAGGAGAAAGGAAGGAAGAAGGGGGAAGAAGGTGGAAGAAGGGGAAGGAAGGAAAAAGACAGAAAGGGAAGGAAGGTGAGAGAAAGGGGAGAGGGAGGGAGAAAGGACAGAGGAGAAAGGAAGGAAGATATGGAAAGAAGGAAGGTAGACAAATGGGAAGGAAGGGAAAAGACAGAAAGAGGGAAGGAAGATGAGACAAGGGGAGAAGGGAGGGAGGGTCAACAAAGGGGAAGGGAAGAAAAGGAAAGGAAGGAAGGTCTCACACATGCACATGGACCCTTTCTTCTCCTTCACAAATTACTACTCTCACTGTTTCAGACCTCTTCCTGATCACTGCCCTCAAAGGGTATTTATTACATTTTAACCAAATGGTCCTTCATTTCCCACGACTTCCTAATTCCCCCTTTGCAGTGTCTTCTCTGTAGGAGACAAAGTGCCTTTTTTTGAAAGAAAAAAGAAGAAGAACCAACCCATCCCCCCAGCACCTTCTATCCTTTTTTTCTCTGGGTCTTCTCTACCAACCCTTCCCTGCAAGAGAAACCGAGGAGTTTATTTTAGCAGTGGGCAAAAGTGAACGCCAACCTGTCTCCAAGCCTGAATGGCCATCTTTGTGCTCTCATAAAAGAGCCCTTTTGTTCCATCATTTATTTTTTTATTTTTTTAAAGGGGGGGAGGGGGGGTAGACCCAGCCTGGCTCACCTATGAAGCTGTTCCACTCGGTCTCCAGCTCCCCCTGGTTGGCCAGGCATCCGCGCATGACATTGAAGCAGTAGTTGTAACAGGGCTTGATGGCCACGAAGCCACGGCAGAATGGGCAGTACATCATCTTGGTCAGGGCGCGGACCTCTTGGGGTGTGGGGTTGACCTTTGGGGAGAAGCGGGGAGGGGCAATGGGGAGAGGAAGAGACACCATGTTATCGGGGCTGACCATCGACTTATAAATTTGTCGGAGGCGATGAGGACGCCGTTGTTCTGACCAAGGCGCTAGTCCCCAAACCCTTTTTTCTTTATTTCAACCACTGTGGATTTTAGTCATTCACAGCCTGCAATGAGTCCCAAACAGTTTGTAAATAGTTCCATGGAAGTCTGCCAAAATCCTTCAGGATAAGTCTGATAAGCACCCACCTTTATCTTCCTTGAAATGTTGCCAATGACTAGATGACCAATTAGTTATCTGAAGTCAAAATGGAACACAAATTCAACACTGAGCTTCAGGTTTCAAACTGACCAGTATGAACAAAGTTGTTTCCTGCAAAGGCTCCTGTCCCTTTGCTCCTCCTTTATGTCCTATGGAAGGGGCCAATCACCTCCAAGCCTTACTCCCAAATTGCCCCTTTTGTCTTAACTGTTCTTGCCTTCTGGCAGCTCTAAGCATACGCGCACTGGGAAAAGGCTCCCCTTGTTCCTCTGCCTCGCTGATGGCAGATGTCAGTCAGCACATAACTCTCAGATGGTCCTGTCCCCATCTCTGTGTCAGGCCCAGGACTCTCGTCCAAGTCCTCCCCAGACTCTCAGACTGGCCCATGTTCCTCCCCACTGTTCTACTCTGCTGCCAGCTCCGCAGGCTGCCGGTGGACCACAACAGGCATCATCTCCACTTACAAGGCCATAACTAGGAGTAAAGGTAGGTATGGATGCCTCCCAGATATGTCAATAACTCCTGGAGCTGCTGACAGGTATGGTGAAGGTGTCCATGCTGTACCCAAACTACCTTGGTCCAGAAAATGTGATAAGGAAAATGTTAGAATGTGCAGAAATGAATAGATTAACACTTGCAATTAAAGACAAGAAGCAATCTGAATATTATAAAGATATGGGAACTATTTTATCGTTGGTTTAAAAAAAACCATGAAAGCTAGAAATATCTAATAGAGTAGTAAAATAAGGAAAATATCCTAATAGAATTAAACATGGTAAGAAGAGGATTGTTATAATGATAGATATATTATAAATACCAATACTAAGTGAAGACCTAAACATGTTATTGTTGTAGTGTAAGAGATATTATGTATATTGATAACAATGGAGAACTAATATCAATGTAATGAATATGGTAGACATTTTGATTATTGTCACACAAGAGATTGTACCCAGACGACACACCGTTAAATGGAAGATGAATTGTTTGTACTTATTAAAAAATAAAAAACTTTTATTGTTAACATGTCACACCTTCTTTTGCTGGAGCCCGAGGTAGATGGATGGGGATACCAATCCAAGTGACCCAGTACAATTATTTCAATCATGCCACAAAAAGAGACGTCCAAAAATACACTTTGCAGGTTATTTTAATCTGCTTCACCCACACGTGTGTGCGGTGCGAAGGCAGTTTAGCACGGCGAGTTCTCCCGTTTTTAATTTTCAAAAATTATAGACAGAAGGGGAAGAAATCTGTGAGCTGCATTCTGTTAAGTTTCTCCAAGATGGTGAGGACAATGATCAAATTGGATGGTCTTTACTCTGCCCCAATGACTTAGGCAGTTTGTACAAACACCACACACAGCAATCATCAAAAACACCAAAGGGCACACAAAACTGGCCCATTTGGGGCAAATTTGGAGGAGGTTAGCCTCAAAGGTGAATCCCCACCATTTAAAGCACCGAGCCCTCTCTGCTCTGCAAACTTTATGACAGGCTTCCCGGGCCAAGCTTCACTTTTGTTACAGAGGCAGGGATTACGCGATTTGGCCAAAAAGATCCACACTGTTTTCGTTCCTACAGCCTTCTTCCTCTCTGATTTAATTACCAAGTCCGGGTGATTGTCCAACTTTGGTGACTTTAAAACTTCTGAAATTCAGCTTCCAGAATTCCCCAGCCAGTCATCCAATTCCAAAGCCTTTTTTCCCCCCTTCTTAACTTAGAGCAGGCTTTCCAAACCGGTTGACTTTTAAGACCTGTGGATTTCAATTCCCAGAACTCGCCGGCCAGAATTCAGGGAGTCGGAAGTCCTACAGGTCTTCAAAAAGTCGCCAAGGTTGGAGACCCCTTTCCTAGGTGATCCCATCCAATCAGAAAGCGCAGAGCAACCTGGATGAGACCAGCCCACCGGATTGGGCAACTCTATGAATAAAAGTCAATTGGATTGCCCAACGTTTAGGGGGAAATCTTTCCATCACTCAGTTGACTCACGATCTCAGGCAGCGATTGGCGCCTTTCATGGCATTAGGTAGCTGGTTCACCTTTTGAGACCCCAACCATGCCATTAAATGCACCTGCCTTATTAAGGACCACTTTTGACCCCTTTCAAAACAACTCCTGATTAATCACTTAATTGGGGTGTGGATCCCGTGCTGCTGCCAGAATCTATTCATGCAAAAAAAAAACCTCTTTCCTTTTTTTGGCTCCAGTATAATTTGAGTGACATTTAGCCATATGGTCTTCATTACCAAGAAATTTCTCTAGTCTATGAGTTGCAAAATATCAGGTTTCTCTCTTGCATGAGTCACTGTGGGGTCTGGCTTACATATTTCTCCCCCCCTCCCCTTTTTCTTCTTCTTCTTCTAAATATATATAATAAGATTGCCCCAAGGTTTGGGCAGGAAATCTCCATGTTGCCCAGCAATTTAAAGCTGTTGATTTTATTGCCTGTCAGGAGTTCAATAATATTACAATTCCCCACGCCGACTTTTGCTATTTCCAAGGGGAAATGAGAGGATACATTGAAGGAAAAGTTCTCATAGCCCAAAGACTTTGAAAGGCACCAAAAAAACATGATGCATAAATTCCCATGGATGGAGAGCAGAGCAGTGGGAGGGAACTGAACACAAAACGGCCTCCCAAATTTGCAGCAGGGACTGGAATGTTGGGTGTCTTGTGTTGATCTGCCCCTTGAAATCAATTAGGGTGAATTTAAACACTGCCCTGAAAGAGCAAAAGATTTGCAAGGGCCTTCTGGCTGCTCAAGGAAAACCTAAATGCAGAAAATCATCCAGAACTCTTTCTTCATTATTATTGCCTTTCTTCCTCTCTCTTTTTTAAATTTAACAGAAGAAAAATAGAGGTGCTGCATGGACCGATCAAAAAAAAATATATTGAAATTTGCTCAATTAAAGCCAAGTAAATGCACTGCCTTGTTTAGAACCTTTGTCTACAGATCTCAACCTTCTCATGGGATTCTCCGTGAAGATGGACCTGTGGTGGAGCCAGTCATGGGAGGGTCGATGGCCCCAATAGATGGATCTCTCGTACACGCACACAGATTTACCTCTCTCGTACGCACACTTTCTGACATTGTTTATTCTTTCCTACAAAATGACAACAGCAACTGCACAACTGAAGTCCTTCCCCCCCCCCCCCCGCTGTGATCTGGACTTCTTGGGGTTCTCCCTATGATTTATTTTCAAATGTGGGCGGTGAATGCAACTGGTTGTCTGGGACAACCCCGATGAAAAGGTGATCTCCCCAACCTGAAATTGGTTCTCTGTCAATGCATAAAATATTAATATGCCTGTTTTAGTAGTTGCCATAAAAAAAGGGCAGGGAGGAAGGAAATCTGGAAGAGCAGTGCAGCAGTTTGAAATGTGGAAGCACATTCCAACTCTTCTCTTTAAAAGATTGTAACTAAAATACCAGAGCTTTTGCCCATTAATATATTCAATTGGAGAATATGATTGATGATACCCAGCCTATGAACATGCTCAACTGGAGAATCTGATTGATGACACACCCAGCGGGGGGGGGGGGGAAACAGGGTTACAGGGGACTGTAAATTATCTATGCCAGAGTTGGCTTCATACAGGGCAGTGCCAGTATGTCACCTCTAATGAATCCTTTGAAGTTTTTTTGAAGTTTGGCTCCAGAATCATGATTTAATAAGGGTGATTGATGGAATCCTGACATTCTCCTAGCTGCCCAGCCACCCCTGAAGCAAAAGCCCCCACTCACCGCAGAGACTTTGCCCACCACATCCTTGGCCACAGCCAGGCCTTGGGCAAAGGTGCGAGCTGCCACGAAAGCCCGCGTCACCTGCAGCTTCAGCTTTCGTGGGACGTCTCCAAACGGTTTCAGCTGCTCGGTGTACTTGCTGACGCACTCTAGGTACTCGTCCGAAAAGTGATACTGGGGGTTGACCAGGCGGAACATGCGCTCCAGGAGACGGGCCCAAAAGTCATTCAGCATCTCTTCCAGGTTGACTCTGCCGCCCGCGTAGTATCGCTTTAGCTCCACAAAGAGGTCTTTAAACATCTCCGAGTTCTGCATGTACAGGAGGCCATAAGTCCGTACAAACATGTCGTTCAAGGATTTCTCAGCGTTGTCCAGGAGCTCTCTGAAAAATTCTGGAGGAAGAGAAGGAAGAAACTTGACTGCAAGGAACTGGTCGCCATCTCAGGTAACGTTCTGGAGAACATTCCACCAAAATGTTTGGAAGGAACCAGCGGTGTCCACACGTTGGGTTGGAAAGCCAAGATGGTAACCATGATTGTGTGGTTGAAAAGACCATATCTGTTTTGTACTTACGGCACATGCAAAAAAAAAGAACAGGGGCCTTGGACACAGGATGGTAGTCCCCCATCTTGACCTTTTAACTCTCCTGCAGATGCTATGACAGGAATATTACCTACAATATGCAGATGCTTCTCTATTGTTCGACTAGAAATAGGATAATAAGCAAAAGTTTTAAGCGTTAATCAAGAAGGGAGAATATTTTGAACCGTTTCTTGACACAGAGAAAAAACCAACTCAATAAGTCCATTTCTTACTTATGCTTCTCACACATATTCCTATTATATCAAATCTAGAGGTCCAGAGCAGTTTACCCACAAATAAGCATCCAAACAGTGAAGACATCATTATCTGGATATAAAGACAGTATGTTCCTCAACCAAATCAACACTGGTAAAGTTGGCTCCAACTCAGTTTTACCTTTTTATGCAATGTGTATTCCAGGTCATGTGATTTGTTCATGGCTCAACATTATTCTCCAAACCCAGGAAAAGAAGATTAAATCTACGCATACTGTAGAACATGGCTACCAAGTCTTCACAAAGTAGAGTCCAACTTCAGAGGTCATCTTCCAGGAGTTCAGCAAGGATGGGAACCATCACAGAGTTGGCCAGGCGGACACACAAATGGTCTTGGAGGACCCAAGGAAAAAGAAAATTGACCAGCCACAGGCCGACAGGTTTGGAGCAATACAAGTGTCGGTTGTGGGAATATTCCACACCACGCCTGGAAAATGGGACCTCAGAGAAGAGAGTTGAAAGCAGTGGTGGGATTCACATTTTTTTAACTACCGGTTCTGTGGGGGTGGCTTGATGGGCGTGGCAGGGGAAAGATACTGCAAAATCCCCATTCCCTCCCCGCCCCACTAACCTGCTTTCCAGCTCCATTCTCCTGTGCAGGGCAACCAAAGGAGACCAGCCAATTAGCTGGGACTCGGGAGGCGGAGAATAGATGGGGACGGGGCCAGTCAGAGGTGGGATTTGCCAGTTCTCTGAACTACTCAAAATTTACGCTACTGGTTCTCCAGAAGTGATCAGAACCTGCTGAATACCACCTCTTTGTCGTAAGGGAGGGAGGCCCTCTGCAGCCAGAAAGTACCAGAAAGGATTTGTGTTCAGGAATGGCTCCTCCAAGAAATGTCAAGGAAGCCCAACAAGAAATATTTAATACTGCCATATAATCACCTAAAAAATATCTAATAGGGGACAGGTGTCTATAACACAAAAACAGTTGACCTTCTCCCAAAGAGCTTCTTTGCAAGATGACCACCTCTCACCCGTCCTGCGTGGAACAGGTTTTATGATTTAATGTCCATCAATGACAGCTCGGGATGAGCAGTTAAACACTATAAAGGCTTCCATGCAAAGTTAGTTTACTGGATATATTAGGCATCCTCAAAGTACAACTCACAGTTATGTTGAGATCTAACTCACGTCCAATCTTTGCCTCAATAGTTGCCTCTCCCATTTGATGTTGGGTCCAGGTAAGAATGCGCCCAAAACTCTCCCAGCCCAACCAGAGATTAAATCAGGGACCAATCAGGATTGCAGATGTGACCTCGTGACATGAACTACATCTCTTATTAAGTATTAACTACATTTCCCATGAAGGAGGCAGCTCTCATTCCTAAACTAACTATATAATGTCTAACTAGCACAAGTAGAGTGGAGGAATCAGGTGGGGGACGAATTCATGGGATGAGAGAATCTATAGGGGCTGGGATTTGGACTCTGGGTATCAAGCCCAGCCTTTTCCCGGCCAGGTGACAAAGTTGGCGGAGGCTTCAATCCAAAACTCTTGGGTGTCTTCTTCTCCAGACCTGGGCCTGGCAACTCTGTTTGAATCACACAGGCCTCTGTGCTTCACCCTCAAAGGGGCAGTGTTTTCGACTCCAGAGTGGCTGGAAACTGGAGCAGAGAAAGAGAGAGAGGCAGCCCGGGGAGAAATAACTTTGGCCCCCTTTAAATTTAAACCTTGTTTAAAGAAAGGCTGCAGTAGGCTGGAATTTGGATTTAAAAAAAAAAAAAGAATTCAAAGGGCTCCAGTACAAACAAAATTTGACTCAAGACATTTGGGTGGGGAGGTGACTTTTAAAATATATCCAGAAGAAGGAGGCTACTTTTGAATATAGCCGTAAGCTCTTGGCCAGGATTCCCCAAACTTGGCAACTTTTAAGACTTGTGGACTTCAACTTCAAAGCTGGCTGAGGAACTCTGGGAGTTGAAGTCCTCAAGTCTTAAAGTTGCCAAGTTTGGGGATCTCTGTTTTAAGTATCTGTGGACTTCAGCTCCCAGAATTCTCCAGCCAGCATGCCTGGCGAGGGAATTCTGGGAGTCGAAGTCCACAGGTCTTAAAAAAGTTGCCAAGATTGGACACTCCTGGTTTAGAGAAAGAGTTGACCAGGATGAATTGACCATTGTGTTAGATGAAAACCAGAGGGATTTTAAGTTCCTATCTCCACCCCAAGGATGGTTTTCAGACCCTCCCTGTCTCCCAGCCCCATCCTCCTCCCCAAACTTGGCTGGGGAATTCTGGGAATTGAAGTCCACAAGTCTTAAAGTTGCCAAGTTTGGAGACCTGTGAACATGGCCAACGAAAGAAGAGCTTGAGGAGCAGAAGCGAAGCAGACCCTCAAGACAAAGCTCCTGGTGACTTCCCACCCCACCCCAATCATAAAGTATCCCTTGGCCAGGATTAGCACCAAGGTGTCTCCCCTTTCCCACAACTGGCACATCCTGCCTGCAATTCTCTCCTGCTTTCTTCCATGTTCAAAACCTGAACAGGGTGGGAGGTATTAATTTCTAATTCACTTAATCATTTTGAAGGCTCACTTCCTCTCTCTCCCTCCACCCTACCCCCAATCCTCTGCCTTCCTGACCTTTGAATTGAAAGGCTGGATCAGTTTTCCTCTTTGGACCGCTTACCTGGAGAATAAAAAAACCTTGGGATCATGTTGGCTCTGAAAATAACCCTGAATTCCAAAGGCCAGGCACAGAGATCTTGGTGCATGGCCAGTTTTTTTTTGGGCTGGTCAGAATAAACAAAGACTTGGAAGGGAGCTTGGGAGGTCATCTAGTCCAACCCCCTGCTCAAGCAGGAGACCCTATACCAGGAGTGTCCAACTTTTAAGACTTGTGGAAGTCTTAACTGGCAGAATTTCACAGCCAAGGTTGGAAATCTACAAATCATAGAAAGTTCGCACACCAATTGCCATATACTACTTTGGACAAATAGTAGTGCAGTCTCTTCTTGAAAAACTCCAGTGATGGGAACACCCACAGTTTCTGGGGGCAAGCTGTCCCACTGGTTAATTGTTCTAATTTCTCTGTTATTGCTAACTAGCTTGATACCCGCGCTTTACTATGAAACTATGTGGCCAGCTTAGTTTTGGGGGAGGAAAATAAGGGGGAAAAATTCTGCCTCTGCCTACCAGCATCCATTGGTATTCATCCGGCTAGCGTCCTGTCAGTGTGTGAGAGAGTTGAGGGCTGTTTGGAAACTGAAACAGTACTTGCTGTGTGAGCAAGAAGGAGAAAGCAAGGAGCCTGGGTGTGGCTTAGCTCAACTATTCTGTACCAAAGCTGCTTGGTGCTCTGAAACTAAAACTGAAACTCCTCTTGTCTGCTTGTGTTTTGCATTTGGAAGATATTTCTTTTCAGGTGGGAATGGGCAGTAGAACTCCTTAGCACCAGAGCGTGTTAATAACAACAAAAACAACAACAATAACAACAACAACAACAATAATATAGGAAATACTCTAAATGCTCTGATGGTCATTTCGAAAAATCCTTCCTTAGTGAGCAGCTAGAAGCCAAGAGGAAGTTTGTAGGCTTTACGGTTCTGGAGATTTTGTGATGATGTGTGAGGAGCATTTTGCTTTTATATATATAAACTGCCAGCCGGTTGGGTAAGTCAAGAGCATGGCTGGGCACCCTGTAACTTCAATCTAGCTCACCCCCCTCAATTTCTGCAGCAGATCTGTGATTTGAGGTTGAATCAACCATCATCTCAAGAGGGCAGCTGCTCCAGTTGTTCTCCCAGCCCAACACCCCAATCTGAGAGAGTAGCAGTTCACCAACCATGGCAAGTAGCAGGAGGTAGATAAATACCTACTAGCCCAGGTGAGAATTTGCTCTGAAGGTTTGTTCTGGGTTAAGTATTAATTTTCCCCCTTGGAGAAGTCAGATCGATACTGATTAACGAGCCTCAAGGTGGCCCAGGAATAAACCCTCCAACCTTGGGGGAAGAAAAGGGGGGAGAGGAAAGAATGGTGGGTGGGCAGGTTGCTATCTTGACAGTTTGAAGGACAAAATAAATTAACGCCTTTTGTTTGTCTTGGGAGCAAGGCTTGTTCTCAAACACAAGCTGGACGTTTGAGAGATTACGCTCTTGTTTTTATAGCATTGTAAAAAAAAGTGTGCGGTTTACAGTGTGATTGGGGGACTTGCAAATCAGAGCCTTGAAATTCTCAATGGGGAGGGTGAGCTGGTCAAAGCCCACTGCAGAGGCTGAAAGGGGGGAGGTCTTTCTTAGGAAGACCCTGGACTATGAGCAGCCAGAGAGCTGTGGCTCCATTTGGCTTAGAATGGAATCGTCCTGATGAACATTGGACAAGGCTGTGGGGAATTGTGTGTGTGTGTGTGTGTGTGTGTGTGTGTTGCTGGGTTTGGGGCAGAAAACGCCCCTTTTGCTGCATTTTTGTTGTTGTTGTTGTTGTTGTTATTATTAATCATCTCACAGTCAGCCAGATGTTCAGACTGGGCTTGGCATTTTTGTGTACCTATCAAGTCCTTCCCAAGGGCCCGGAATAGGCCAATCTGGATGTTCAATGGGTGTTACAGATGTCGTCACAGGATGGAAGCTGTTCCAAGAAAAGCTGCCTTTTGCAACGATGGCAAATTTGTCAATGCCAGTGGTGTTCAAGTAGTATTATTGTTGTTGTTATCCTATTCTCCAAAGCAAATGAGGACAGGACAAGAAGCAATACATGGAAACTAACCAAGGAGAGAAGCAACTCAGAACTAAGGAGACATTTCCTGACAGTTGGAACAATTAACCAGTGGAACTGCTTGCCTTCAGAAGAAACACTGGAAGTTTTTAAGAAGAGATTAGTCTGGAATGATACAGGGTTTCCTGCTTTAGGAGGGGGCTGGACTAGAAATCCTCCAAGATCCCTTTCAGATCTGTCATTCTGCTTACTTTCTCCAAGGGGCCCCGTCTACCAAGGATTACAATGCATGAACCCTTAAATAATAATCAGCTTGGCTTATTGCAACGCTTATTAATTTTCATCTCAGCCACACACAGGGGAAATAAATTCTAAACAACGATAGAACCCCTTTTGGGGGGGAGAGAGAAGGACTTTGTTTCTTTCCATGCAAGGGCCCTAATTCAGATCAAGAAGGATCCTTGCTGATTATCCTAGATCCCCTTCACTGATTTTCCAGATTCTCCCATGATAACCCAGGTCATTTCCTGCAATGACATGCCTAGCCCTTTCGTGGGCCAGAAAGGGGGGTTCATATAGCAAGAGGCCAAGGCAGGCAAAATGCTGCAGAACAAGAATGGGTCCATTCACAAGTTTGGTCCCCCGAGATTTTGGTGGACCTGTGGCCAGAACTGCAAGGCGAGGCGTATACCATCTACGTGCCAGAATCGGGAACAAAGTGTGAGCAGCCTCTGGATGGGGATATCAAAACAGATGGGCTCTTCCTGTTAAATCTTCCACCTCTCCAGACTTCAAATATGAAGGGGGGGAGGTGTTGGTCTGCGATTCAGTGGAAACCATTTCGGGAGAGAACGATGGGGCTGGGAGACAGGGAGGGCCTCAAAACCATCCTTGAGATGGAGTTGGGAACGTAAGTCCCCCTGGTTTTTATCGAGCACAGTGATCAATTCATCCAATTAATCTTCTCATCACTCCTTATCATCCACCCCATCCCACTTGTGACTGTAGGACTGCAACCTTGTCCTTTGCATCCTTATGATTTATATTGTCTGTTTCCTAGTATGATTTGATTGCTTATTGTACCCTATGACCATCATTAAGCGTTGAACCTTATGATTCTTGAGTCTTGATGAATGTGTCTTTTATTATATATATACTGAGAGCATTTGCCCCAAGACAAATTCCTTATGTGTCCAATCACATTTGACCAATAAAGAATTCTATCTATCTATCTATCTATCTATCTATCTATCTATCTATCTATCTATCTATCTATCTATCTATCTATCTATC
>BLBF01000058.1:1405154-1425008 GCA_015471245.1 Laticauda colubrina
ATCTATCTATCTATCTATCTATCTATCTATCTATCTATCTATCTATCCTATTCTATTCTCATTGTACCCTACAACTATTATTAAGTGCTGAACCTGATGATTCTTGACTCTTGACAAATGTATCTTTTCTTTTATGCACACTGAGAGCATTTGCACCAAAGAAATTCCTTGTGTGTCCAACCACACTTGGTCAAGAAGGAATTCTATTCCTATTCCTATTCTAGTAGTGTAATTGCTATTGTTATTCTATTTCTATTTCATTCCTATCCTATCCTATCCTGGTCAACTCTTTCTCTAAACCAGGAGTGACCAACTTTGGCAACTTTTTAAAGACCTGTGGACTTCAGCTCCCAGAATTCTCCAGCCAGCAGAGCTTACTCTCTTGTGATCCCTTCCTCTGCAATCTCTCCACTTTGGCAGGTAAGAAACAGGCACAGCTGTCTGAGGAATTCTGGGAGTTGAAGTCCACAAGTCTTAAAGTTGCCAAGTTTGAGGACCCCTTTCTTAAAAAGTTGCCAAGGGTGGACTTCCTTGCCCTAAACATTTGCTGGATAGCTGAACAAAAGCCGGACAAAAGTTTTTCTCTGCCCTGGACGGACCGTCTTCCTGCCTTCTGCAATTTGACTCCCCAGCCATCTCCTGACACCTCTCTTGTGTCTTCCCCAGGATCAGAAGATCTGAGCAGGAGCCTTCCTAGGAATTCCAGAGAGCCATTTGGTCCGGAGAACCATCTGTTAGCACTTATCGGCATAGGAAAGAGAGAAAGAGAGAAAGAAGGAAGGGAAGGAGAGGGAAGGGAAGCCCAGCTGAGTTTGCATTTGTAATTAAAGCAGCTTTAGAGAGGGAGGGGCAAAGAAAATGTGCTTCCCGAGGGAGGGAATTTGCAAGCCATCTGTCTGCCTTGCAAAAAAAATCCTCCCCCTAAATGTCAATTTTCTGGGCTTTTTTTTTTTTTTTTTTGCAGCTGGGAGACAGGCCAGAGCAAGGGCAACCCTGAATGGATTGTTCCTAGTTGGACAGCTGCCCAAGCGCCAGTAAACAGTTCCTTCCTCCCTTCCACTCTTGGGGTTTTTTACATGTCCAGAATTGACTCCCACACATACCCCCCCCAAACACAAAACGATTGGAAGCCAAAACATACGCTGAATAGTTTGCAGGAACTGGGTAAGTCTAATCTAAAGAAGAGAAGGAAGAGGGGGTGGCGTGTTCTCCAAAAACACCTGAAGGCAGGACAAGAAGCAACGGATGAAAACGAATCAAGGAGAGACCCAAACTGGAATTAAGGAGAAACTTCCTATCTGGGAGGACAAGTGGAACAGAAGTTGACTACAGAAGGAACAGATCAGACCTCCAGGCCTTGCTTATCCATGGAGACCGAGTGGAGCAAGTGGCCAGTTTTAAGTTTCTGGGTGTTTCCCTAAAAGAGGACCTGACCTGGGTGCCCACATTGCAGCCCTGGTCAAAAGGGCCCAGCAGAGATTCTACGACCTGAGGCTTCTCAGGAAACAACCCTGAATGGAAAAATTGCTGGTGACCGTCTACCGCTGCCCCATAGAGAGAGAGCACCTTAACTTCCTGCACACCTGTGTGTGGTTTGCCAATTGCACAGTGGCAGATAGGGCAGCACTCCAGGGGATCATGGGTTGCCCTCTCCCTCTTTGGAAGAGCTTTATAGCTTCTACTGCCTTAAGAAAGTTCAAAGATCCATCTCATCCTGGGCACCTTTTTTTTAAAACTATTCCCACCTGGCAGATGGTACAGGACAATAATAAAAACAAGGACAAATAGGCTGGAAAACAGCTTCTATCCCAGGGCAGTAGCACTTTTGAATTGTGCTGTATAGTGCAATGATGGTGCAGTGTTGCAGGTTTTCGGTTCAATGTGTGGAGGGTGAAGGATGTGTGTTTGTGTTTTTCATGGTCATGATGTGCACTGAAGATGGGGTTTGACTTCATTGCGGCAAGTGCAATGACAATAAATGAAACCAAAATTGTGGCTGCTCCATCACTGGAGGCTTTTAAGAGGAGACTGGACAGCCATTAGTCTAGGACGATATTGGGTCTCCTGCTTAAACAGGGGGTTGGACTAGAAGACCTCCAAGGTCCCTTCCAACTCGGCTATTCCCTGCAAGTCACCCTTTTGCATCTTGCCCTTGGCTAGGTTTGATTGAGTGGGGGCTTCCTTGGTGCCATTTCTGCTTCCTGGGGGGTGGGGTGGCACCTGTCTTTTAAAGCCATCAAGAGTGCCATCCTGTACCCAAATCCAACCATTGATTATTTTTTGGGAGGAGGGGCTTCAATTCTTATTTTTTTACTCCTAGCGACCCCCTGGATAGATTTTTCTCCATGGCGACCAGATCAGAACCCTGGAAGAAAATGCCCATTCCCTTTTTTGTTCCTGACACACTTACACACACCACCTTTCCCTCATCTTTACTCGCCTCTGGGGGGGGGGGGGGGTTTGTTCAGATTTCAGCCTGTCCCTTCCCGGGCTGCCTGGGCCTTTGCGTGTCACGACTGCATGTAAGAACAACAGCAGCTAACAGCGGAGAAAGAGAAGCCGCAAAAGCAGAAACAGGCATCTTTTAAACTCGGGGAAAGCCGCACAACCAAAAACATTCTGGAATTACCTTTGAGGTCCTGTGTTGTTTTAAGGCCTCCTTGCAACACCAGGCAAGAAATAGAGACATTTGCTGCCTTTTCCTTTGTCTGAGAGGCTGCCAAGGCTAAAGTCTTGCCTTAAATGAAAGAGCTGGAAACCAGCATTTCCCAACCCCCCCCCCAAAAGGGGGGAGAATGAACCCCTTCCGGGCCCACCTGTGCATCGGTTTCCAATCCCCGCAGCAACCCAGGAACCACAAGGCTCCAGGATCATCAGGCTGGGACTTGGAACGAGTCAAGGGGGCTTATGGGAGTCACACAGTCAAACATTCAGGTTCCGGGTTTGAGGTGGGTATTTAAGGACCCACAAGTGGAAAACGTGGTGGTTGCGTTCCCCAAGTGGGCCACTCAAAGGGACTCTATCAGTGCATCTGCTGGATGTGTTCGCACCAAGCAAGGGTCATTTCTGACCTGGATACCACCACTCAGGAGTCACCCAGCAAGAGATGCCATGGGAGGAGAGAGGAAGAGGTGGGGGGGGGGGAGGGGGAGAAGGAAGAACAGGAAAGGAGAAGAGAGGAGGAGACAAAAGAGGAGAGGGGGGGGAAGGGGAGAGATGACCCAAACCAGCCCTGTCTGAACAAGCCTCCAACACGTGAAACCTTTGATTTGGAAGTCGCCAAGGAGCAGAGACTCACCATCAAACTTTTTGTATCGCGAACCGAAGGTGCCTTGCAAGTTGTTGCTCAGCTCGACCACGGCATGGCTGAAATCTTGCCTGCTCTGCTGCCAGTACTTCTCCTCCATGGCCTGGGAACAGCAGGTGTAGCCTTGAGGGCAAACTTTCAAGTGATCACCTAAAACACACACACACACACACATACACACACACATCAAAGGGAGAACTTCAGCACAGGCTCCCAGTGTCCATGCCAACTCCCTCCTCAACTGTGCCAACCCACAGAAAGCAAGTTCCCCGGTGGGTGTTTCGTAAGGGCATCATCATCTTCTTCTTCTCATGGTTCTTAGAACCTGCCCAACCTCTTGTAAACTCCACTCAGGGTCGGTTACCCGAGGTAAGCCTCCTAAAAGTAAGGATTAGGAATAAATCAAAACAAAACCCAAGAGTCATCATAAATCAACCAGCCCACCAGACAGAGGCTGAGTTAAGGGCCCCAATAAAACACATCTGTCTCAAGCAATCTTCCAAAAAACCACAAGGGAGCTTCCAAAATGTGGGGGAGGCCCCAGAGAAGGCCTTTGTTTCATCCTTGCACTCAAGTGACCTCAGAGAAAGGTTAACAGATGTGCAAGCTCACCACCATAGCCTGGGGGAACCAACAAAACTGATGACTGCCCTTTGCGTGGTGCTAAACCAGGATTCGTGGCTTGGCTGGCAGCCAGGGCTCTAAACAGTTTTCACGCAACTTCAAGGTACAAATTGTGGCCTTTGCAAAGGGGAATCCCAGCCCAGACCCGCGGGCATAAAAATGCAAGCTTCTTGTGATCTTTGTTTGAACCCTGCCCCAAACCATGTCAACATGTTTTCCGATCAGAGTCATCTTTTTCAGCCGAGTAATAAATCCATCCTTAAATCCATGTCTCAGACCAAAAATTGCAGGCTGAGTCACAGACGAGCGTCATGCCTGGCTTGGCGCAACTTTCCTGTTTTCTACGCTGGAAATTTTATGGGCCAAGGACAAAGAACCAGCCCGTAGCAGGCGTCATCTTTTGGGTACCCCTGGTTTGCACAGGGCTCATGTTGAAAAAGCATCCCCCATTCCACTAACACCACCTCCAGATTCCATCAAATTGAACAGAAGTGCAGGAGAAGAACAGGCTGAGCTGGACGGTGGAGTTAAACATGTCAACGGTTTAGAATCAGTTGGCCAGCCTAGAAATGCCCTTTGAGTTTTTTCTGCCTATGCAGCCACATCTTTTCAGATTTTCTGATGCTTGCACTGCGGCCTTATCTGCACAACCCAACAAGTCACGAACAGCCTCAATTACAATCCCTGATTAGCCAAGCATGTTCTGGAAACCAATCCCAGATACTTGGTTTACAGTTCAGGGTGTGTGGTGTTAGAAAATAAACCACAGGTAAAGATGTCTTACAAACAGCCTTTGATCCAAAGTCCACCCTTCTCCCACACAGTCCTTGATAGAAAATGTCTTAATTTTCAGAAGTTATCGGTAGGTAGGATCATTCACCTTCATTGTTCACCTTCCATGAGTTCAGGGAAGCTTCCAACACCCAATGTTCATCAACTGTAAGACCAGAAGTGGCCAACAAGTTGGCCAAATCCTGCCAAGCTCAAGACGCCCCACCCTACTGCCTTGGTTCTTCCCATCATCCTTCCTCTTTGGAAGTACTTGGTCAGCTTTTCTCCCCGCTCCTGAACACACCAGCGTGTATTGTCCTCTCCTAATGGTTTACGACTTCCCCTGAAAATCAGCCATCAAAAGAATCCGAGGCTAATCCAATTTCACACTCAACTTGCCCTGGTCTCCTTATCAAGAGAGATTAAGCTTCCTCTTATCACTGCTAATTAACATGCTTGCTGGAGAATCCTGCTGAACAGAGAAAGACCAAAAAAGCATCTGAAACACACAACGGAAGACAACACAAAAGGGGTTGTTTTTTTCCCTTGCTTACAAAAATGGGCACAACACAAGAAAAGTCCCTCCTTGGTCACCTGGAATTATCAGTGGTCAGATCCAGCTAGGAATGACCACCTAACCTAATTCCCGCTAGCCACCACACTCGTCATCTTCAAACAAGAGAAGAGGATGACACAGAAAAAGGACGTTCTCCATTATTCATCGTGCAACTGCAATTTTATTTCTTTGGGGGGAGAGTTGCCTTTCAACCCACAGCTGGAGGGGCGGATGCACAGCAAACCCTGCTTCCATTTCCCCCCCACAATAGCAGCTGAAGGGCACAATTCCACTTCCACCCACAAAGAAAAGAGGATTGTGACAATAAAATTTCATGATGCCACAAAATGCTGGGTTCCATTCTGCAAAAATGATTTAACATCCCAAAAAGCTCCTAGGAGGAACTTAAGTACTTTGGGCCTTCTTGCTTTTTTTTTGCTCCTCGCAAAACCCCCCAGACATTTGAAGTTATTCCTGTGGTAAGAACTGAAAAATACCTTGCACAACCCGAGATCGGTGGGATTTTATTTATTTTTTAAACACTCCTCCCCAACCCCCCCCCCCAACTCCATTTTACTTACTGACAAATTGAGGCTTGTGGGATTTACAGTGGAAAGAATGCAAAGTACTGAAAAAGGATCGGGAGAGATTTATGCCTTGCGCACTAGAGCCAAAAGTTACATTAAGAAAACTTAATTCTGTTCTGGAAACGAAAGAAAGAAATAAGAGAAAGCAGTCTGCCTCTTTACATTGTCCTCCTTCCGTTTCTCTTTCCAAATCCTACTTTTACAACCCCAAGAAGCCTCCCAAACACAACTGCCTATAAATAACTTGTGATTTTTTTTTACTTCTCCTTGTATGGAGCAGGCCAGAACAAAAGTCCATTGAGATTTATGGCTGTAATCATAGATCATAATAGGGCGCAAAGCAGAATAATCATTAGGTTTCAACAATGGAACCAAAAAGGGAGAAGGGGAAGAATAGAACTAATTAATAAATCAAGATAAACGTGAAACTTATCTGATGAAAGGCCAGCCTAAACCAGTAATCTTCTATAAATCATGCAAAACTAATCCTAAAACTACAAGCTTAGCTAAAATCTAAATGTTGACTGGATAAAGAAGCCCCTTTCAAAACTTAATTGTAAACTTTGCCACTTTCCTAAACCCTGTGCAAGACTTTTTTGGCAGAAGGGTCTCTGAATTAATTCAATTTTGGGTCTTGCCTGACATATCCAACCAGCTCAATGGGTCAGGTTCACCGGATGCTTGCAGAGTCAGCCTCTTCTCCAAAGCTTCTGAACAAGAAGCAAGGAATGGAAATCAACCAAGAACAAAACCCAACCTAGAACTGAGAAGAAATTTCATGAGAATGAGAACAATTAACCAGTGGAACTGCTGGCCTCCAGAAGTTGTGGATGCTCTATCACTGGAGGCTTTTAAGAAGAGCCTGGACAAAGACGAGCTAGAATGTATGGTAACCAATCTCCCAACTGCTGGAAATGTAGGGAAGCACAGGGTTCTTACTACCATACATGGTGGACCTGCAAGAAAGCACAGGTTGTTTGGCACAAAATTTGGTTATGGCTAAGAGAAATGACAGGGCTTGAAATTCAGTACACACCAGATATGTTTTTATTAGGAATAATGGAGGGGAAAGTAAACAAAGTTGATACTTATTTAATTATGCACATAGTAATTGCAGCAAGAATACCATTTGGACAAAACTGGAAGGCACGAGAGATTCCAAGTGAAGATGCCTTGATTGGGAAAATATTACATTGCATTGCGCTGAATTGGACAGACTAACACTTGAACTGAAGGAGCGAGATGAACTAGAATATTACAAAATAAGGAACTAATTTTATAAATGGAGGGACATAAAAGGAGGGACATAAATCATAGATTTAAAATAAGTAGAGAAGTGATAAAAAGGAATATAAAGATAATTGGAAAAATGATACGCCAAAATGTATACATGTATATAAATGTATTAACTTCTTTTCTTTATTTCTAATTGTTAAAAGATTAGACAGAAATATATGTCAAAGAAGAAACACCACATTCACTGCTTTTAATGTTTATATCTAATATATATATTTTTTTTTTAAAGAGCCTGGACAGCTATCTGTCTACAAAGGTACGGAATCTCCTGCCTGAGCAAGGTGTTGGACTAAAAAGACCTCCAACTCTGTTCTGTATTTACAGAAAACTCTGTTCTTCTGTATTCTGTAGATTGCTCAAGGCCAACTGCAGGTTGGAAGTGCCCACAGGTGAATCGAGCCAAAATCTGTGGCATCTCAGGTGCATGAGTCCAAACAGAAGTAACCCAGGAGAACGTATTTTCATTGCTGGCTACAATCAAGGTAAAAGCAGGGAACAATTCCTTTGCTGTCCACAAATGCTTCCCTCTATCTACCTCATGTAGCTGGGAAATTCTGGAAAGTTGGCCACCCATCTTCAAGTGGCCATGGTTGAGAAACACCCCACTAGAGACTGGTACCCTTAAAGACACAGTCCCCACCCACCCAATTTCCTTCTCAAAGGATTTATGGGTGCTCCATTCATACACGTTGCATCTCTCCCTTCTCGACATCCAGGATTTAATTGCAATTAATTTCCCTCTCCCTCCCACACCTCTGCATTTCCAAAACCCTCCCTTGCAACAGGCCTAAAAATCACCTTTCCCCAGGAGGGCCTTGCTTATCCCCATTACGCAAGTGTTTGTGGAAGCCTCCAAAAGGAATTTCTCCTAAGAGCAGCATGCAGAAAAACAGATATCACCATGGCGGTTGCAAAAAGCAATTCTCTAAACATGGTGTGCCCTTGTGTTAAACAAAGCACACACACCCTCCCCGCTCCACAAACGTCCATTATGGGGGGTTTTTTTGGTCATTAATTAATTTGAACCAACTGCCAATATCGCTTGCAAGTTCCCAAGCAGAGAGATTAGGAGGTCTTCTAATAAGGATGATTAGGAGTGAGTTGGGACCTTCAATGGCCTTCTAAAATTCCACATTCCATGCCTAATTTGGGGGGAGGGGGCCCACTCTGGTTTTCTCCCCCCACCTCACCCTCCTCTTCCCTCCAGCACCATTTCCTATCAGAAACTTACATCCTGTTCCTTCTCAGAGAAGCAGGGCAAATAATTAGGCTTAATCCTCATCAGGTCGGCATGTTTCCTTTGAATCCCGTTACCACATTCCTTCATGCAAACAACTGCCCTTTTTCAAGAGAGAAAATCACCTCTCATTATGGCCGTCTCCTTGGCTGGAAAAACAAGGTCATGACCTTCCTTTGCCTGTAGCCTTATAACCTCTGGTCCCTGGCTGTGCCTCCCATTTGGGAGATCAACCCCCCTCCCCTCCAACCCCAACCCGTATGAACAGATCGTCACTGAAATGAGAAAGTTCAAATGTTTCAAACTGGACAACCACAAAAAAGCCAGCATCACAAAACAAGAACGTAGCAAACTCATAAGGCCAAGATGTCCCTCCCTCCTTCCAAGTAGAAGTGCCCATTTTAATAACCCAGAAAGGTAACTGGCATGCTTATTTGTTCTGGAGAAAGCCTAGTGTATCCAGAAGACCCCTTCTTAGTAAGCTTTTTCTTCTTCTCATGCTGCTTCTTCAATCAAATCAGAGAGTGAACTCAATGAAGATTGGGTCTGTGATTGAGCTCAACTCATAGTTTTTGGGTGTCCACATTCCTCAACTATAAGATGTACTCAAAAATACCACCTTAGTGGCGCTGATTCTTCACCAACCAACCAGAAGGTCTCTTGGAATCATCCACCATCAAGAAGAATCTCCTAAGAGTAAAGGAATGCAAATGAAAGCAACCCTAGTTGGCATCTGTCCCACCTTAATTGCACCTTTAGCATCATGATCTCATAAACCCACAGAATGGTCCCCAATCATTCACTTGGAGACACCATCATCCCCACCCCATCCCTCTGGCCTGCTAATCCAGGTTATGAGAAATCCATTGTTCCAATTGCTCAGCTGGTTGCTGACATACATTTTCACATCTCTGTCTCGCCTCCTGTCTGTTATCAGTTTCTTTCCTGTTGCAAACACACAGATTTTCTTCCTATCTTTCTGCTGTTTGCATCATTTACTGGTTCCTTTGATGTTGTACCTAAGTTGTGACACAGCCCTGTCAACGTCTACAGCTTAAGGATATATTCCCTGCTTGGAATACTGGGGAGTTTGCTGCTTTGCTATCTTGCTCAATCTTTAGCTCAAAGTTCTAGCACGGTTTAAATATTACTAAAGAAGAGATAAAACTCATGCCCTGGGTTGGGATCTCATCTCTGGTGGTCTGGAAAAAGCATTCCCATGTGCATTTTTAAGCCTTCTGCTTCTGCCTTCTTTGCAGCAAGAGGAAAACAAGTTTTCAGCCCACACAGAGTGAAACAGCTTCGTCTGCGTTTACTGTTATTAAGCGCAGTCTTAATAAAAGCAGGGAGATGTCCACTGTTTTATTGCTTTGCTGTGTCTAATGATAGCCAGCCAACCTCCAGGTCAGGTTCTCCAGCAAAGGTCACAGGCCACAGGCAGTTAGGAGGAGACTCTGTCTGAATTATCTCTTTGCTCAGACACCATCAACCAAGAGATGCAGACACACCGTGAACCAGTCACTGGTTTTCTGCTGAACTTCCCGTGATTCTTTGCCATCCTGGATCCACGAATGACCAATAACGAAAGGTTCTTCTACATGACACCCAATGTTATCAAGTCAACCATCTCAGTTCCTTCAATAGAGTTATTTCTCAACCTTGGCAACTTTAAGATGTGTGGACTTCCCAGAGGCCTGGGAGTTGAAGCCCATACATCTAAAGTTGCCATGGTTGAGAAACAATGCTTCATACTCTCTCTTGAAGGACCATTTCCAATCTTCTGGTCCTCTCCACTGCCCTCTTTTGCACCTGTTTCATTCCAGGTTGTCTGAAATATTCAGGATGGATGGATGGATATTTATGCATCTTTTTCCTGCTCATCTCTGTTTTGGATGTTTATGTCAACTGGATTAACACCAGTAAACATTTTATTAGAGCCTGGTTATGCTCTAGTTCCAATCTGATCTCGCCCCATCCCAGGTGTTTTCTCCAATGCCACTTCCATGCATGAGACAACTCACAAACACAAACAGTTCTGTTTCATTTTTGTGGTTTTGGACCATGGGGTCACTTTGCAAGAACTTTCTTCCTCGAGGCTTCTACTTCTTCAAGCATAACAAGAACAGATAATTGACCACACTCATACCTTCCAAGATAGTTATCTTATGTATCTGACCATCCACTGTTTTAAAATAGTTCTATTTTCCTTATAAAGTTTGCATCTTTTTTTCCATCCATACCATCTCTCAAGGAAAGACAAAGTGTCCATCGTAAAGCTTTAGTGTCCATCATAAAGAAAGTAAAATTTCCTTGCAAGCAACATAAATCCAAATTATCTATGAGAAATCTGTAGCAGCCAATGAATCTCTTCCCTTTCATTTACATATATGTAATTATAGATGTATTGTTACATGTAGAATTAATTCCTGATGGCCTTCTTACAACCATGAGAGCACATTTAATATATAGCCCAAATCCACGTGCTATTTTAGCATTCGAAAAACAAGGAACATTGGCTGAAGTCCTTCAGAACTAGCAAAAAATATCACCTAGAATTATTTTACATTTCGACGCATAACAATTTTTCTAAAATGTTTTATTTGCTTTCCTTTCCATAAAAATGTTTCTCTCTCTCTCTCTCTCTCTCTCTCTCTCTCTCTCTCTCTCTCTCTATCTCTCTCTCTATCTCTATCTCTATCTCTATCTCTATCTATCTATCTCTATCTCTCTTTTAGGGTCATTGCCTCTTGAGGGACCAGTCTAACTCAAGAGAATTTGGCCCTGTGAATCTGTCACTAAAGTTTCTTGCTGAAATTCCATTTATTCACTGACCAAATCATGGATTTTTTCCTGCATTTGGGGGGGGGGGGGAGGAGAGGGGATCGGAAGGGAAGGCAGTAAAAGGGAATTTTCAATTACTTTGTGAAGCGAGGTAGAAAAATTAAGTCCTAAGCAAACTTTATTAGCTATGACAAGGAAAAAAATGTTATGCTTCACTTTCCTCCCCTCTTTGAGAACAGAGAAAACTTCAAGCTTTCTCCCTGAAGGCCCAGAAAACAAGCAATGCACTTCAATCAAGAGGCATTAGCCCATTTCTTTGACCATAAAATAAATAAAATAAAAATCAGCCAAATTAACATTTAAATTAGATTGCACCTGGAGATTCCTTAGCAATTGAGACTCAAGTCCTCCCTTTGTTTACAGCAAAAATGAGGAGGAATTAAAACAAGAGATAAAACAATAAACAGCCATTTGTCCAAGCACAGCCAGAAAAGCAAAGTATCTATAACTTAATTTTCCTAAGCCACACTGCCCACAGAACAGCCTGGTTCATAAGTATCCGTGTGCTTTTTAAATAATTCCAGCTGAATGAATTACATGGATCCACCTGGGATAGTTTGCAAGTCTGTTTAAATATCTGTGGCCTTCCCAGTCAGGTTCCAGCAAGCAAAGTCAATGGGGGAAGTTAAATCTGCTTAGCAGCCATGGGGGTTCATTTAAGGACCGAGGCAATTAGCTGAACAACCGTAGCAAAAAACAACAACAACAAAGAACAAAATCAGGCACAATTTTCTTTAACCACCACCTTGGTTAACATAAATTCTGGTCCAGCCACCTTAAAAGTTGAGATCTACTAGTTTAGGAGCTGGACAGCCAAGCAGGCTGGGAAATTCTGGGAGTTGAAGCCCACCTGCCTTAAAGTTGCCAAGGTTGAAGGACCTCGATTTCTTGGACCACCTCAGTCAGGAGTTGAAGTCCATAAGTCTTAAAGTTGTCAAGTTTGGAGACCTCCAAACTCCATCATGTAACCTCTGTCAGAAGATCTCTAACTCCCCCAGAACTATTGTGTCTGGTCCTAAGTCAGCTGCAAAGTTTAATCAAGCAGGGGACAGGAAGAGGGGGGGGAAACCCAGATCAACTGACCAGACAGAGTGGGCTAAGGGCCAGATGGAATTTCATGTGTGGCTCCAGATTTTGTAAATATGTCCAGTCAAGCCATACAAGGGCCTTCAGAAGGAGGCCCATGCTGGGATCTCGGCAGCTGGTTGGAAACTTCAATACCAGACCAGCATTAACAGGCTCTCATCTCAGGTGGGCACCAAAAATTTGATTGAATACCTTAGTTGTGTTGACCCTGTATCACAGGGGTCTTCCAACTTGACAGGTTTAAGACTTGTGGACTTCAACTCCCAGAATCCCTCTTCCAGTCATGTTAGCTCAGAAATTCTAGGAGTTGAAGTCCACAAGTCTTAAACTTGCCAAGTTGGAAGACCCTTGCTCTACCAGGTCAATCCCTGACCACTTAGCTGCATTCACACAAGTTGGTACTTTGGGTTGGTTTTAAACCCCAATGACTCCCTGGATGAACCCAATTGGTTGGGTCCTTTATGGCTGAATACACTGTGTAAACCTTCCAAATCAACTAATTCTTCAAGTAATTCCATCAAATTCTAAAAAAAAAAAATCATCTTTGGAAGATGCTTATTTTTATATTGCATACATAATTCTCCATTGTGACTTACGCAACAATCCTGTGGATTGGGTTCAAGTGAGCAGTCCAGGAGATTTGAACAGGGGTCTTTGTGGATCCCAAACTCAAGGTTCTTAATTTTTAATCTCATCTACTTTCATCTCTTAATGATCATCCTATGTTCTTCACCCTGCCCTTTCCCCTCCACACACAGTCATTCGTTATCAGGCAGTTAAAACAAACATGAATTAACGAGTCAGTTGATTGAATTGGTTCTTTGACTGTAGTTTCTGTAGCCTGACATTTCTGTAGCCACTTGCTGTAGGAATTTTTGAAGGAGATTTCAGCCCAGTTCATTAGCAGGCCCACAACACTTGAGAACCCTTTTAATTAACCTCTTGATCAAAGGCTGGCAGCCCAGCTGCTTAATGTGCAGATAAACCAGCACGGATGAACTGATAGTTGAAGCTGCCAAGAGCTGCCTTCAACCAATCTTTTACAGATCTCCTAAATCAGAGGTCCCCAAACTTGGCCACTTTAAGACTTGTGGACTTCAACTCCCAACAAAGCTGGCCGAGGAATTCTGGGAGTTGAAGTCCACAAGTCTTAAAGTTGGGGGACACAACTCACAAGTTTGGCGACCCCTGTCCTAAATAGTCAATGTCCCAAAAGAGAAGATAGACAGAATAAAATCCTCCACACGTCTTCTTAAAAGCAAGTCCAGCAAGCAAAGAGAGCTTAGAATAATGGGAAAAAACCCAAACAACCATGGAGTTGAGGTCATAAAAACTGGGTGGAACCATGAAAACAGAAACTACCTTTTGTTTAAGCTGGGATTTACACATTTAGTGTCCAGGTATGTACAAGTATGCCATAGGGAAGATCCTCAGGAGGTCGTTTCTATTGCCACAGAAACAAGTAGGTTACAAGCTGTAGCTCCCTAGACTTCACTTAGACGTAAGTCAAATCTACACAATATTGGAACAATCTAACAATGGAAGTTGGGGGTTCTTCTGGAACTTTTTTAAGAAAAGCCTCATCTCAAGGATGATCAAATTGGTTGTTGTGCATCTTGAAGAAGATTGGGCTAGATGTTCCTTGTGGTGGCCCCTTCCAACTCCATAATTCTGAAAATCTTCAGCCACTTTTTCAGTAGATAAGTGCAAGACCACCACAGTCTACCAGGAGAACATCTCTCCTTCTCCTACAAAGCTTCGCATTCTGAAGACTTAGATGTTGCATTTACCAGCACAACGTGGCCCTCAGGTCTTCATAACATGGTCTTGGGTTTGTGTCTCTTAACAAGCATCAGAACTGTCCAATTCACTGACTGATGGGATGAAGGCAACCTCGCTTTCCTTTCTGACATTTTCTCACTCAAAACGTTTTTTTTCCAACCCCATGTGGAAAATTACAACCCACCTTCTGCTCTCGGTATTCTCCACTGTTAGACTAGGACAGGGGTCTCCTACCTTGGTTACTTTAAGACTTGCTGGCTGAGGAACTCTGGGAGTTGAAGTCCACAAAGTCTTAAAGTAGCTAAGGTTGGAGATCCCTGGACTAGTGAGTATCAACTATTCAATGGGATTGGTTGGGCCTTGCGAAGGAGTTTTCCCAGTGGAGTCCCAAGGAAAACAAAAACAAGGTAAATGTCATTTTCTGCTAACAATAACTACTTGCTTTGGCTTTTGTTCCTGCCCAGCAAAATACCAAAATAAGTTCTGAAAGGGGATTGAGAATGCCAAGGCATCTGTTTTAATCAAACAAGCCTTGCTCTGCAGCAGAAAAAGGAGTTTGACAAATGTCTTTTGTTGTTCACCATTGCTACAGCTCTGTGTAAATACTTCGGCAGGCCCCAACTCATTAACTCTATCAGAAAAGCAAAGATCAAAGTTTAGCCCCGGGCAAGTAACAGGTGTCTAAAAATCTGGCTGTGCACACTCTGAACATCATACGCCCAGAAAAACATATATATATTTAATTGCCCTTTGGCCAAGGATCTCGCCTGCAATGCAAGTCTGTGGACTGAACAAGACACGAAGAGAATCCTCAGCAAAGCCCAGAGTTACAAGAAAGTCCTTGAGTTATGACAGCTTGTTTAATGATCAAAGGTACAGTGGAACTTGTCCTTTCATGACTTGTCCTCGCACTTATGACCATGGATCACCTTGGCTGTGTGATCAAAACTCGAGTGCTTGGAAATGCTTGACATGCATTTATGACAGTTGTAGTCTCCAAGGGCCACGCAATCACCACTAGGGACTTTCCCAACCGGCCACTATCATGCAAAGCCAAATGGGAGAAAACAGATTCGCTTAAGGACTGCAATGATTCACTTAACAACCACAGCAAAGATACCATGCCAATCAGGTGGGACTCACTTAAGAAACTTAATTGCTTGAATAACATATTGAAACATTGAATAATAAAATAATGGAACTCTATAGCTTACGACAAAGATGTGTGTTAACACTAGGACTACATAAGCCTGAGGAAGACAATAAATATGATTAATATGACTATTTTTATTTGTGGCAAAACGTTTATGCAGATAGGGATGAAGATCCAAGAAAGGAATATGGGATGCAAGTTAAAAAACGAACAATTAAAGCTTTAAAGTGATCAAGAAATGACGGATAGAATGGATTTGTTTTTATATATAACGGTGGCATGATTAAAACTTGGAATTGGGATAAAAATAAGAGAGAAGGGGAGTATTAGTATATACATTTTTAGACAATAAGACAAGAATAGTAATAAGAGGGGAAGATTAGAAATTGAATGATGGTATTATTATGTATGCTTAAATAATATTGTGATTGGCATTGGAATAAGGTATTGAAACATTGAATAATTAAATAATGAAAGTCTATAACACAAATATGTGTATCAACACTAGAACTACATAAGCTTGAGGAGTGTAACAAATACGATTAATAGCACTATTTTTATTTGTACTAAAATGTATGATACCCAGGTGCCACACTGTTCACACACTGATATATATTGTAAAATTAAAAAAAAAACTTGAAACCAAAAAAAAACCCAAACCGCCTTGCTTAGCAACGGAAATTCTGGTCCTCACTGTGTCGTAAGTTAAGAACTACCTGCGCTCTTGAAGTTGCATAGTGTTATTGATTCTCCCATGAAGCAACCTATCTGGCTTCTACTACTCCAAGCCCAGCGGGAAGTGGAGGAAGGAAGCAAAAATTCTCCTTCTGGAATTTCTCTTTACCGGATCTACAAGAAGCCCAGGAGAATTCCTTCGCTCGGCCATTCCTGGAAGTGCTACCAGACCAACAGCTCAGCACTTCCATGAAGAGAACTGGCGCTCTTGGGAATGCTCAGGAATGCCCAGATTAAAACCAGGAGAATTTCATCACATTCGCTGCAGCAAACCACAATGAGTGGCACTCCCTGGGCCCTTTTCACACCTGATGAAGTAAAATGCAACATAACCACCGAAACGGCTCAGTTCTGCCCAAAACAATTGCCCACCCCTGAGCAAAACGCAGTGGGTTCTATCTGATATCCGAGGAGGAGATGGATTTAAATGCTCCTCTGGATAAATACTAAAAATTATCTTGGTCTGTTGGGGAAAAAAGATTCAGCAGCATGTGCAATTTTCTCCCCAGCGCAAGAATTTTATTATTTTTTGCAACATGCCAGGATGCCAAGCCCAGAACACCCAGGCTTGGAAACCTGCTTTTCAAAGAGCAAACGCTTAACTAGGTTGGCTTCATCAGCGAGAACAAGAGGCCTAATGCTGGGCGCCACCAGCCTCAGGTGGAAACCTTGGCACCCGTGCCAAAACCACCCCGTTCCCAAAACCCGAGACAGTCTCTCTGTCATCGTCCTGCACCGTAATTAACCACATTTTTTTTTTCTCATCGTGCCACTAACAAGCACCCAAAGGAAGCATCGTACCATGATATTAAAACATGCACACACTGAGAGAACAAAAGACCCTTGTGGGTGTGTGGGATTTGTTTCCCGGCAGATACCTACATTTTCTTGTGTGTTCCTGTATTTGGGCAGCAAGAGGGAATTTGGCGGGCAGGAGAGAAAAAAATATAGCTTGGCTCTGAATTTTAAAATCTCTCCGCTCTTCTCTTCTGTCGTAACCCTCATGGTTTTTAAAGCTGAAAACTGACTGCTTAAGAGAAAAACCCCAACGCATCAACTTCAGGGTTTTGTGCAAATGCATTTTTTTTCCCCATCTGCAAGGCAGTTTTAATCCCTTTTCACAATGCAGGGGCTTTGCTCTCCAGAAGGATGAAATCTTCGAGGCGAAGTGACAAGAAAGGAGGGATGAGAGCATTCCACGACTTACAACCACAGTTGGGATCGGAATGTCGGTCCTAAATCGAATCACCATGTGACCATACCTGATTTTGCAACCATTTTTGCACAGGTTGTGAACCAAGTCATTGTTCTGACCCAATCAGGTTCCCAAAGAGCAAAGACAAACAAAGGCCGCAGCCCACACTTTTTAAGGTTTAATAACAAATTCTGTTCCTTTACAGATAAAAGGTTGCTTTCCACTAATTAGCTCCGACAAGAAACACCCTTGCCAAGTTGTTTGTCAATGGTAAGAACTAATTTACAAGATTTTCCAAACATGAACTAAGATGTCCACCAGTTGAGCTTCAGAGCTTCTTTGCTGTCTGCAAAGGACGCTTTTCCAAACCTGGCTTTTATCCTCTTGAAGGAGGGAGGGACTATGACCTTGCAGCCTTACTCCCGAGTCACCTGTGCTGTTGTAATTGTTCTTTCCTCCGAGCAATCCTTCGCACATGTGCACTTGGCACAGTCTCCTCTACCTCCTCATCGCTGCTGCCAGCCCCCACAATCTCTGAAGGCAGCAATCCACTCCCTGATGGTCCTGGTCCCTTATCTGAGTCATCACTCTCCTCAGCCATCTGCACCTGCTGCTGGCTAACCACAACAGTCATATGGTTGCTAAGCAAGTCACAGAGTTGTGAAGTTTTGGGGCCTTCTTTGGGTTGGAACCAGCCATTTTTAAAACAAGTGGATTTCAACTCCCAGAATTCCCCAGCCAGAATGGAACTGTGGGAGATGAAGTCCACCTAAAGTTGCCGAATTTAAAAAACACCCTGCTCCAGAGTAGGGCTCTCCAACTCCGGCCCCTTTCAAGACTTGGGCCCTTCCATGGCCAGAATTCTTCAGCCAGCATGGGACTTCTGGGAGTTGGAAGCCCACAAGTCTTAAAGGGGCCAGATTTGGAAAGTCAAAGCATGCCCTTCTGGCGGGATTAGAACCTGGGTTTCTTTTTTCCCTCCTTCAAAAACTTCCCTCCAAAGTCACCCTTGGCTTTCCAAGCAGACTTTCTTATCCAACTGCCAAGAAGAAAGAAAGAAAAAAAAAAAAAGCACCACTTTCCAGATAAGGTCAAAGTCAAGTCCTACCTGGTGATCTGCATCTGGCATGGGGAGGGAGGGCCAAACAGGAGGCCTGCCTTGCAATCAAGAGGCGGCAAAGAATACCAAAAAAACAAAACAAAAACCCACCACTTGGCTATGCACTTCCCTCTCTCTCCCTCCCCCTGACTCTCTACCTAACCTCACTGCTTGAACAAGACCGGCAAAATTGCACTGGGGGGGAAACACCTGATAATTGAGGCCCTCCGAAACAATAGCAATCATAATTTGACTATAAATGACAAGGAATGCAGTCATGTTTATTTTGGCCCGGCCAAGGGGCTGCCAAGGTCATGGATACTCCTGCCCGCGCACCAAACTCCATCAGTAAAGGCCAAGGCGCCCCCCCTCCCCTCTCCACTGGGATCCAGCTGATCCAAACCAACCCTGGGGAGATCCAGACACAACTTACCCAGAAGTGGTGGCCAACCAGGCCTAGCCAAGGATTCAGGATCAGTCTTAAATCCAGGAATCCAGACTGGATCAGACTTAAATCCAGACTGGCTCTGGTCCTCCTGGGGTTCTCCACCATGGTACCAGAATTGGTTACCCAACCCAGTTCCTGATGCAACCAGGAGCTCTTTCCCATCTATGCAACATCGAAATCACACTTATCTCCTTCCTTCCTAGTAAAAGAGAAAGTCTGGTGCTCAGGGTTGAACTCTGGAGTCCTTGGTGCTCTCTGAGGTTGGTTGATTGCTTGTAGACCAAACTAAGTTAATGTCTTCAGTGTCAGAGAGTGTTGGCTTGTCTCTTGGTAATTAGAAGACACCCTCTACAGCAGGGGTCTCCAACTTTGACAACTTTAAGACTTGTAGACTTCAATTCCTGCTCTACAACAGTGAACACCCAGAGAAGCAGGGAAACAATCAAGCAGAATTCAATTCTGGGAGCTGAAGTCCACAGGTCTTAAAGTTGGCAAGTTTGGAGAGCCTTGCTTTAGGAGAAAGGATGATGCATCCAAAATCTGGGCAAGCTTTAAATTTCCAGATGGCTTCTCCTCCAGGAAGGTTATCCCCAGCTGGTAGCCAAGCGCGACACTGTGATCAGCAAAATTGCAAACCCCGATTTAGAAGGACCAGGAATCAAAAGCATTCAGATTAAGCCTCGATTGGCCAGCCACAACATTCTCCTGCATTGGTTTCATTTCCTTCCAGGAAATATTCTGAAATCTTTGACTGGCTGGATGCCATCCACACTTGCCAAGCAACCTTGAAACACCACTGAGGACAGGTAAACAAGGCTGGCACACACTACCACTGTAGGCCAAAGGAGCCAAGATTTATCCAACCCTACAGGACCAGAGAAGAAGCCAACAATCAAAAGCCATGAAGCCCTATCCATCAGCTGATGGATGGCCATAAAAGTGAACTGACAGATATCTTCTCTACCTGGAAACTTCAAAATAATGATGGATGGATGGATGGATGGGAAGAAGGGAGGGAGGGAAGGAAGGAAGGAAGGAAGGAAGGAAGGAAGGAAGGAAGGAAGGAAGGAAGGAAGGAAGGAAGGAAGGAAGAAAGAAAGAAAGAAAGAAAGAAAGAAAGAAAGAAAGAAAGAAAGA
>BLBF01000058.1:1448627-1463070 GCA_015471245.1 Laticauda colubrina
AGAGGGACAGAAAGACAGAGAGAAAAACAGATGGAGATAGATAGATAAATGATAGAAGGAGGGAGACAGAGACAGAGATAAAGGGATGGATGGATGGATAGAGATGGAGAGATAAACAGATATCGATAGACAGACAGATAAGAGATAGGCAGGCAGGCAGAGTATGTTTTAGCCTGCATTCGTTTTAGAAAGTTCTTACAATTATTATAAAGCAGTTTGGGATTTTTTTTTCTGTAATAAGTCTTTTAATCAGGATAAAAGCAAAAGTAAAAACAAAAAAGTAAGTTTTCTGGGAGTGAGAATCTTAAATCAGAATGAAAGCAATAGTAAAACTTTTCTTTAGAAAACCATTTTTTGGGTAATGAGAATGAAAATCCTAAGAGAAGCAGTAATAATATTACTAGCTTCAGCAATGACTAATTAGTTCAGAGTAGTGAGGTGGGAAGGTTTTTTGTCTTAAGTCTGACACACTCACACACACACATCTGAAAATGGGAGGAGAGCAACATGGCAAAAATTTCCTTGGCTTAAGTGTGGACTTTTTGAGCAGGGCTGAGGGTCCCCTGAACGTCCTCTGACCACCCACCCAGGACTAAAATCCAGGACTGTCTGGAGAAGCAAACCAAGTGCACCTGAAGCCCCTTCGAGTGAAACACCAAATGATGGTGTGGGAAGGATATTACTAACTTCCCCCAAATTGCTGCTCACGTCCCACTGGGCCACTTGAGGGAACTGCAAATAGAAACAGGAAAAAAAACACCTCCTGCCCCATATCCCAAAAAATATCCTTCAGCAACAGCTGCTGGACAGAGCAGTTTTTTAACACCTGAACCCCTGGCTGAATCCTTGGGACTCTCCCAATCCTGAAATAGGGACCAGGTGGAGGCCACGAGTGAAAGGATTGGCACAGGTAGGGCACAGGAGCAAGGAAGGGGGGGGGGGACAGAATCAAGGGAGGGGTAAATCTTCAGGCTGCCATTATTCCAAGCCAGCAGTGGAATATAGTCATTGTCGTTCAGCCTATCCGGAGAAGTTAGGAAGATCTGAGCCAAGGCTCAAAATCCTCAAAATGCGGGCTATTCTTGCAGCATTTTCCCATTTTTTACATTTTGTAGAAGGCAAAAAGCAACAGAGCAGAAATAAGAGTTGAAATAACAGAATGTGTCAATATATCTATATAAGAGAATGTATAAATAAGAGAATAAGAAAAATAAACAGGAGTTGCTCCTTGCGATGAGCAGAGGCAGGAGTGGGATTCAAAAAACCCAGCAGCCGGTTCGCTGCCCAGTTGCTGGGTGGGCGTGGCCCTGCTGGGCATGGCCGACCAGAACTTGCAGGACCATTTTTCGCCTTCCCCAAAGTCCGGAGGCTTCCCTCGGGCCTCTGGCAGGGTGAAAGCAGCCTTCCCCGGGCTCTGGAGGCCCTCTGGAAGCCAGAAATAGTCCTGTGTCAACTCAAAAATATTTATCTTGTCTTTTGGAGTTGTCAGAAGAAAGGGAGTGAAGGGAATAATGCATACCTTAGATAAGTGCAAGGCAGCCGTAGCTTCTGGCGGGCAAGATTATTATCGGGAGGGCATGATTGATGACTCTTGGCTATGGATGTGTCCCATTGGAGAATATACATCCAGGGGTTGGGGGAAGACCAGAGTCAAGGGTGAGAGGAATGATGTGCCTCAGAGTTGGTTGCACCCAGGTAACGCCAACATGTTCACTCCTAATGATTTTTTTAAACTCTGAGATGCGGCTAAAGACTCATGATTCAAATGGAAGCGGATTGTCGGAGCCATGACAGCCAGCCAACACTCACAATAAACCAATGACTGGGGTCCAGGGTCCCAGCCACTCTGATCGCTCCCTGACATCTGGGGTGCGTGGAGAGAAACTCAGGCAGCTATGGCAGAGATTGGGCTATCAGGAGGAGAAACAGACTTGGCCTCCAGCCAGAAGCAAACAGAAGCTGATAGCATAATTAAAGCTGGAGATCAGCCCTCCTTGAATTCTGAAGCAAAGAGACCAGCTCCAGGGGAAGAAAGAAACTCAGATAAATACTGGTGGGAAAAGAAAATTCCTAAAGCCTCTGAGGCTGAGTTTCCCCATCCCCAGACCCAAAAAGGGAGAAGGTCCTTGAGTGAACTGGGAAGAGTGGATCGGATGTGGGATTGGGCATGAGCCAGGGCCCTAAAGGCCCATTTCCCCCCTCCCAGAGCCTCCACACAAACCCTGCACTTACCTGCATCAAAAACGGGTTGCGTGGAGGCTCCTGGGAAGGTTGGGGTGGGGCAGACAGGGCCAGCAAGTCAGTTCAAATACTGGTCTGGTGAACCAGATGCAAATTTAACATCCAGTTCGCTTGAACCGGTCCAAACCGATAGAATCCCACCCCTGAGCAGGGGTCAAAGTACAGACTCCTGAGCTGTTCAAATTGAAAATAAGTGTCCAGCACAGAGCCCTCCATTTACAAGGGGGAGGGAAGCTATGTCTAGAAGTCCCTCCATCCAAACAGAAACCATTTTCAATAAACCTTCCTCCTAGCCTACCGATTGCTGGTGGTCCACAGTAAGAAACTGTGGGAGTTAAAAGCAGAGGTGCGGAATTAAAAATCATAAAAAATAAAACCTCCCCAAATATGATAGCTAAGTGTTGGAGATGTAACCATAACCAGGGAACATATTTCCACATGTGGTGGACGTGCCCCCATGCACGGAGATGCTGGCAAAAAATCAAATCATGGTCAGAGGAAATAATGAAGAAATCTTGTTATTAGGTAAGTTAAAGCCTAACATGAATAGAAAGCACCAACATTTGATGCTCCATATCATAATGGCTGCCAGAAACTCCTTCGCCCAAAATTGGAAGCAGGCTATGACCCCCCACAGAAGGCACAATGATTAATAAGGTATACGAATGTGCAGAGATGGATAGATTGATGAAGTTATTGAAAGATAAGGGAGGAGAATACTATAAAATATGGGATGTCTGGTACGAGTGGATAAGAAAAAGACATAAAATGATATTGTATGAAATACCATAAAACAATCAGGTGTAAGTGTGAATAAATGTAAATATGTACACATTGCCTAGAATGACGAAGAAGCAAATACTGAAATGTATAACACATTGATAGAAAATACTTACAAATGTAAACACTGCTATGGTAATGTTGTAAAATGTGGAAATTTGTTTTTAATTGTCAAAACGTTGAATACATAAATTTGTTATATAAAAAAACTTTATGCGATTGCAAATGTGCGTTTAAAAAGGCACGCCATGAGACCTTTTTCAAAGCAAGAAAAAAGGGAGGCCCAGAAGGGCAGCAGATTGCACCCTTGCCACCCAATGCTGACAATTGGGCACAGAGTCGTTTAAAAATGCATCAAATGCAGAGGCACCAAGAACTCTGCCTTAAAAAAAAAGAAAAGAAAACCACAGCCTTCAAAGCAAACAAAAACTGAAAACTCTTGAGATGGTCCAAGGAAGCTTAAAAAGGGAAGAGAAGAAAAAGCAAATAGTTGTGTTTTTTTCCCCCCTCATACATTTACAAGTGGATGGAGAAGAAAAACAGGCCAGGTGTGTGTGGAGAGAACAAACATTTTAGCAAAATGTATAAACACATTTGGAAGGAGAAATTTGGATTTCGGTTCTCAGGGAAAGTCGATCTCTTTGGCGTTTGTATGCAGCTTCTCCCCCGTGTTAGGGGGTTGAATGAACAGCTTGTAAAACAGACAGCTATTTCCTCTTGCCTCTGATTCAAAACCCCATGAAAAGCCCTGTTAGGAATCTGACCACCAATTAGTTGGGTTGGCAATATATAAACCAACAATGTATGTTTGTAGCTTTAAGACAAAATCACTGTATTGGTTTATACTATATTCCAATTGGTTGATCATATTGCAAATTACCATAAGAGGGAGCTAGAGATCATCGCTTGCTCTCTCTGACATTCCGTTGTTATCTAAGGTTCTCTGTTGTATTTATGCTCTGCTTATACTTTGATATCTTTGTTATTGTAAATGACAAAGGAAACTGGTAAGAAGACTTTGTAATTGGATATTCTTTGGACTATTAAACATATATGACTTGGACCATTTATTGGACTGTGCTATTTCTTAAAGTAAACTTTAACTCAATTTAGTGTATCTGTGTGTGGCTGAATAATTATTCATAACTACTCTCATAAACATTTCCATGTGCATATCCTTGTTACTCAAGGGTGATTCTGTACATATCATAACAATCCCCCCCCCCAAATATAGCACAGACCAGTGGTGGGATTCAAAACTTTTTACTACCCGTTTGGTGGGTGTGGCTTGGTGGACATGCTTTGTGCGTGTGTACACACATTGCACACGCATGCACCAAAGATGCACTTTGTGTGGGCACAGAGGCTTTCCAACTCACCTCCTGCAAGCCTGCACTCTCCCGGTCACTTTAGTAGCTGCCGTCCTGCACAAAGCAGCTGTGCTTCAAAAGCAGGACATAAAGATGAGTATGGAAGCCCAGGTGGGTAGGTGGCCCCAACAGCAGAGAGGCAGCGAGAATCGCTTCATTCTCCACTGCTCATTGATGCTACCGGCTCACCAGAATTGGTCAGAACCAGTAGAATATGACCACTGGCGTAGACCAGGGTGTGCCATGCTTTGGGTTCAAAGCAAAAAAAGCTGCTTTAAAGGGGACACCTGAGCATGGAATCCGGTTAACGTCTCCTTGAATAAGCAAATGGGTTTTCACTGGGAGCCATACAAACTCAGGAAAATATCCCTGGCTGACGCTGATTGACGTGCCTTAAAAGGAAAACTAATCTTAGGACCTGCTAAAATATCTTCAATTTTTAAGCAGCTGGGGCTTGGGGAAGCCCTTTCCAAAGCTATTGTGATGACCCAAAGGAGCGTGGCATAAAGGCAACATAATGTCCAGGTTACCTTCGGCTGGAGAAAAAACTCTCCCAAGAACAGTAAGTGGAAGAAATTCAGTCCAAAAACAAAGTACATACAAACTGTAAATAAAAATCCACACAAACCACGCTGCAGCAATTAACCTGACAGGGCAGGATAAAGAATTGCAGACTTGAAAGGCCAGCAAAACACACACAGTTGGGAAGACACCAGGAACACAGATAAGCCACGACAATACCAGATTACTCACGGTTTGCTTCCAATAATTTTGCTGTGGGCAACTTCCCTTTTTAAACAGTATTCCCAGCTGCAGCTAATGAAGGGAATCAGGGCCCTTTCCTCCCCTGTAAGCCATGGAACCCACGTTGCTCCCTTCTCTGTTCCTCCCTGCATCTGTAGGATGAAGATGGGGTGGGCCTGGGTCTTTTTCTGAATTCCCTCTGCCTTGCTTTACCTCTCCCCTGCTCTGCCCAGCCGGACTTTGCCCTCCCCCAGTTTCCTCCACAACCAACAAAGCCCCACTCCCACTCCCTGTCAGCTGCTCAGCCTCCCCCTCCAAATCAGATTCCAACAAGGGCATGACAGCTATCAAGCCATGCAAAGGCATTCAGCAGTCAGGCAAACACTTTAAGTCTATCCAGGGATTGTTTTGAATCAAACCTTTACAAGCAATTTTAAAAACTATCCTTAAAAAAATAAATCACCGTACGGAGGATAGTTATGGGTCTGATGGGATGGGCCATCGTCCTCAACTTTGGACAGTAACAGAGCCCAGAATTATGGCAGTTCGTCATGCTGGTTGTTAAGCAGGTCACCACAGGGCCATGCCCAGTTATTTTACTTTGGTGGTGCTCCTTACGCAGGCACTTTGGTCACTAAGAGAATCCATTGTATCCAACGGATAGGGGGTGAGTATTTTTGCCGAAAGCCAGAAACAAACACCAGCTTTTGTTCAACAACATCACAAAACTGTGGCCATGTGACTGCAAGAAGCTGTAAAAACAGTTGCAAATGTGAGTTGTGGGTTGCCAACACCCCGAATGGGATCCTGTGACGGCTCTCAGAACATTGGAAGTGGGCTGTAAATAACTTTTGGGAAGTCCGTTGTGACTGGGAACAGTTGGTGAGCAACTGGTGGCGAGTTGAGGGCTGCCTGTGCAGCATTTCTCTTCTGTCTTGTTTCCTTTTTGTTCCTTCTAACTAAGGGTGGAAATGGAGGCACTGCTGATGAGATGCTCTTGGACCCTGCCAAAGTGGGGGGAGGCTGTGCCCCCTCCCCCGGTCAGCATGACTCGCCATCAGGGAGGCAAAGCCCGGCAGCTTCCCTTGCGAGAGTCCCGGATTGGGAGGCCTCTCCTTTGAGGGCATAAAAGTAGGAAGTGGAACCCAGCCAGCGACACAAGTTTTGGGGGATGGAGGAGGCGCTGATTTTCATTTGACAGAACGAAAGTATAGCTGTGGGAACAAGAGTTGCTGGCAGGGAAGTTGAGAAGAGGAAGGGGAGAGGCGAGGCCATTCTCACCCACCCACCTGACGGGAATCCTGTGCAGATGGACCACTGAGCAGAAGTCAACAATTCTCGAGACTGAAAACTTTTGCAAAATCAGGAAGGTCTCCTCCTCTTCTTCCTTCTCCCTCTCCTCCTATTCTCTTTCTCCTTTTTCCTTCTCTTCTTCCTTCTCCTTTTTCCTCCTCCTGCTCCTTTCCTCCACCTCTTCTTTCTTCTCTTCATCCTCCTGTCCTCTTCTTCCTTCTCCTTCTCCTCCTATTCTTTCCCCTTTTCCCTTCTCTTCTTCCTCTCCTTCTCCTTTTTCTCTTCCTGCTCCTCTCCTCCATCTCTTCTTCCTTCTCCTCTTCTTCTTCCTCCTCTTCCTCTCTTCCTCTTCTCCTTCTCCTCTCCTTCCTTTTCCTCCTCCTGCTCCTCTCCTCCATCTCTTCTTCCTTCTCTTCCTCCTTGCTTCCTTTTTTTCTTCCTCCTCCCCCTCCTCTCCCTCCCATCACAAACCGCCTGCCTGTCTTTTCAGGCCACTGCTGTGTCTCCAGACCAAAACAGGATTAGTGTCCAGATCATAAGCAGCCCCCCCACATACACATACACAGCCCTCCAGATTTGGCATTGAACCTAATTCACACAAGCAGGGACGAGTGACCCAACCCAACTTACCACTGAAGAACTACCCTGGAATGGCATTGGCTAAAAACAACACAGTCCCTTCCGACAGGCTAAAAAGTCTGCCTGGAAATTTGCTCCCTGGTAGGCAGGGACGGAAACAATGCTGCAGTCATTGAGTTAATTCAGGATTTCCGGCTTTGTTCCTTCCCTCCCCTCAATAAATAGGCACCGACTAAGGGATGCAGCCTGCACGTCTCTTGATTTTGCTCGTTGGAAGAAGTATCTGTTTTATGGTTGTTCTCTGCTGAAGATCATCTGTTCCGTGGTTTGATCCCTGCGCCCCAGCAGAAGCCCCTCGTCCTGGGCTGGACTAGAGGACCTTCAAGGCCCCATTCCAGCTCATTCATTCCATTCTGTTTCTTAGCAGCAGAGGGGCCGTTCGTCTCCCCATCACCACCCATGAATGCCAGGAGGGGGCAGCTGGAGAAAAGACACCTGTGGCCAGGACATCTCCAGGGTAGAATTGCCTGGCCAAGGAGGCTTGACCAGATTTTAATTAGGCCCCAGGAATGTCTTATTCTTGGCCTCATCTTCTGGGTCTGCGCACCCAGCTGTAAATCCACTTTTAATTGGTGTTGAGTGTTTGTTTTGTTGTCCACTGCCCTGAAATTTGCAATATATAAATTGGTTGAAAAGGCAAAGATGATAACAATTCCCCCCAGAATGCTGAACTGTGCTGAGAACGTGGCTTAGCCCCTTGTCTTCCCTTCTCTTCTCTTGTCTTCTCCTCTCTCTCTCCCGCATCAGTCCTTTTGCTTAGAACAATGAGAACTAGAATCCTTCCATTCTCTCATTCACCCTTCTCCCTCCCTCCGCTTCCTCCCTCCCTTCTTTCCTTCCTTCCTCTTCCTTCTTTCTTCCCTTCCTTCCTTCCTTCCCTCCCTCCATCATTCCTTCCCTCCCTCCTTCCTTCTTTCCTTCCCTCCCTCCTTCCTTCTTTCCATCCTTCCCCCCTTCCTTCCTTCCTTCCTCCCACTGAATATCCCAACCAACCAAGGCAGCTGAAGAAAAGCGTGGAAATACACACACAGAACTTTCTAAATTCTCCCTTGACTAACCAGTGGGGTGGCCCCTGTATCAATTCGGGTCAATTCCTTACACAACCGACAGAACAATGCGGACAGCCTTGCACCTCCAACCTCTGCCCCAACCAGGTCCTCCCACAAACCACGTTCTCCGGGTGAGCCAACGCAACAGTTGTTCCACCCGCCTGCCAAACCCACTCCGAAGTCCAGCAGCCACCCTCTTTCCCCCTCCCCTGCTAATGGACTGAAGGTAGGGGAGGTTGCTAATTCAGAGCAGAGCAGCCGAGATGGGAACAGATTTTCCAAAATTCTCGCCGGGGACCCCAAAGGGCCAAGGAACCCCCTTGTCTCCCTCTCTCGTCCTGGGGCTGGGGGAGAGAAGAACAATGGGAAGCTTTTCGCTTGAGAAATCCAAGTCAATCGAAAAGGGGCTCAACCCCCCAGCTGGCTGGCTCTTCTTCCTGCAGCTGCAGCTCATTAGGAAAAAATTGTCATGAGATCAAATCACAGTTTGTGTTGTTTTGGTCTTCGGGAGGCTGGATAGAGAACCTGCCTTAGGAAACCCACCGGGGCCTCCTCCTTCGAACCTGGTTTCTCAGGCCAGGGAAGGTAACACCCGCTCTGGCTTCCCCCATGGTCTTTCATCATCATCATCATCATCATCATCATCATCATCATCATCATCATCATAGTGTTTGATTTATGGAATAAGGATGTGCAGGACTGCCAGTGTATGCGCACGTGCACACACACACACACACACACACACACACACACACACACACACGAATCTGACAGGCAGCACCTTCTCTGCTTCCATTTCATGAAGTGCCAGGTAATTGGAGCAGATCAAGGGGAGGGAATTGATGGAAGCATCTGGAATTGATGGAAGCATCAAATGTCTCATTTGAAACATTTTCTATTTTTTTCCCCCTCTTTCAACGTGAAAGCTCCCAGGACTGATTCTTTCCAGGTTCTGTTGCTTTCGGTCGTGGGAAATGGGCAACTGGAGCTTTGGAGCCTGAAGGGAAGGTGTAGTCCAACATTCAACGTGTGTAAGGTCAGCCAGGGAAAGAGAAAAAAAGAAAGAAAGAAAGAAAGAAAGAAAGAAAGAAAGAAAGAAAGAAAGAAAGAAAGAAAGAAAGAAAGAAAGAAAGAAAGATTGAATGGAAGGAAAGATTGAATGGAAGGAAAGATTGAATGAAAGAGAAGGAAAAACAGAGTACAGGAGGGAAGGGAAGGAAAAAGGGAAGGAAAGGAAAGGGAAAGTAAGGAAAGGAAAACAGACCCTGTTCTTGGAAATTCTTTTTTTAATCAGGATATTGTAAATAGTTGTGTTTTTCCAACACTTCCCCCAAAATAGGCCACGAAGAGGGCTATCTGGTTTTTTTAAAAAATTAAGATTCCTGCCACCGCAGAAGCTGCAAACGTGTCTGATATGCTGGAAAGAGCAGAAATTCAAATCCGTAGCTTCAATGCTTGGGTTCTTTTTATTTCCTGGCTTGTGCCTGCTGACCTCATGCTTCTTCCACCCTCTTTCCCATGGAGGCCTCAGACAGACTCTCTGGGGTTTGCGTCACACTTACAACCACAGGTTTCTCTTAGCAACCCTGGTGACTTGCTTCATGACCCTCGTAAAGAACGGCTATAAATCAAGTCCAGTCATGCAGGTGCTTCAACTTACAACTGTGAGGACTTAACGGTCAAGATTCCGGTTCCCAACCACGGCCATAAGTCAAGAGCTCCCTGCAATCCAATCTTGACTGTCACCCCATAACCAGGGGTGAAATTCTGACGGTTTGGACCGGTTGTATAGAACCGGTTGTTATGATGTCGCACAGTTTGGAGAACCCAGCAAATCGTGTCCCTGGCTGGTCCCGCCGCTCTCCACCCGATCCTCCCCGCCCAGTCAGTACCCTGCCCATAAGTCTGATTCCACCTTACCTGCCAAAAACCTTAACTGGTTCTTCCCTTTCAATTCCCTGTCTCCAGAAGCCGCAGCCTCATTGCAGGCATCTTCATCATCACAATCCCCACTTTCAGCCCCCTCCTCATCGTCAAGGTGCTGCAGGTTTTTCTGGCGTGAGGCAGACATGCCTTTGAGCAGCTGGAAGTAGACAAGTCAAGAGGGGATGGCTTAGAAAAATACTAGGCTGGATAGGTTAACATTAGCAACCCAAGAGAAAGAACAAACTGAATATTATACGATATGGGATTCATTTTTATCAATGATTGGGAAATAAATGGGCAAGTTTGAAACTAAAGAAGACTAGCATTAAAATAGTCAACATGTGGTAAGAATTCAAAATGTTAAGATGGGGAATCTTAGAAGAATTAGATATATGATGTAGATTAGTACGATGTAAGAATAGAGCATTAAAGTAAAAGCAATGAATATGCATAAACTATCATGGTTATTGCACAAGGTATTTATTTATACACAGACGACAGACTGTTCAAATGAGAGATGGAATGTTTGTATAAATAAAATAAAATAAAATAAAATAAAATAAAATAAAATAAAATAAATAAAATAAAATAAAATAAAATAAAATAAAATAAAATAATGATGATGATGATGAAAGGCTTCAGAAAAGGACTTCTCTAGTCCGAGGCCAGTCAGAGGGTCAGGATGCTCCAAAATTTATTTTTCTTTGAAAAGGTCCCAGAGCACCAAGGGAAAGAATTTTATTTTTTCTTTATTTTTTTTTGGTACCTTGCCTTTATTATATTAACTCAACATGGCAAACATATCCCACACAACTTCCTCCTCCTATGTTCCCCATAACAACAGCCCTGTGGGGTCGGATGCAGAGGTGATATTCAGCCGGTTTGCACAGGTTCTGAAGAACCGGTAGTGGACATTTTGAGTAGTTTGGAGAACCAGAAAATCCCACCTCTGACTGGCCCTGACCCCCATCTATTTTCTGCCTCCCATCGAGTCCCAGCTCATCAGCTGGGTCTTCTTTGGTTGCCCTGCACAGGAGAACGGGGCTGGAGAGTAGGTTTGTGGGGTGGGGTGGGGAGGGAAGGGAAGGGGGATTTAGCAGTATCCTTTCCTTGCCACACCCACCACGCCAAGCCACGTGCACAGAACCCTTAGTAAAAAAAATGTGAATCCCATCACTGGTAGGATGGACTGAGAGAGAGAGAAGGACTGGCCCAAAATCAACCAGCTGACTTTCATGATAAGACAGAACTAGAACTCACCGCCTCCTGCTTTCTGCCTTGGTGCCTTAACCCCTGGCTGTTTTTACGTAGACAAGAGCTGGACCCACAAGCAACACCCAGCTCCTCTGAAACAACCCTCTGGATTCCTCTCTTCCCACGCAGACCCACCTCTGATGGTTCCTCTGGTTTTAAATAACTGCGACCATGGGGGGCTGGCTGCAGTTTTGACTGAGCGTCCTTCTGTGGGACGAGGCGGGGCCCGGAGAAGGCCATAATCAGCAGGCCAAAGGGCTCAATAAGCAGGTTCCAGCCTAATGACCATTTACGCAGCTGCAAGAGTTTAAGTGGCAAAGTTAGCGCTCCTCCCCTTGCCAAACCCCAAAAATCAGTGGAGGCAGACGACACAACTCTAGAAGCAAATCAGCCAAGTCCCGGCAGGATTTGTGTGTGGCTGTGTCACCGCACAGAACACACACGCAGCTTTCTCCCCATCAACGTGGAGACCTCCTCTTAGGTTGAAGGGAGGATTTTCCCACTCTCCCAATCCACTTCAAGACATGGCAACTCCAAACCTAGATAGATCATGGGTCTCCAACCTTGGCCACTTTTAAGTCTGGGTGACTTCAACTCCCAGAATTCCCCAGCTCTGGCTGGCTGGGGAATTATGAGAGTTGAAGTCCGCCAGGCTGAAAGTGGCCAAAGTTGGACCCTTGGTCTAGATGATGTTTGGCTTACCTGAGATGACAGGTGAGTTTAGGGATGCCAGATTTGTGACATTTATCAGATGGCCTCTGAGCATAGGGCATTGTGGGTGGCAGAAATTGGCCAGGAAATGTCCGACACACTATCGTTACAGCACTGTGAAACTATTGCTTCTTAAACCAAGGTTTGCTGGATGTTGCTGAGCTCAGGCACTATCACACGAAGCCCAAATCATGGCTTACAGAGCACCATAGACAAAGTCTACATATCTTGCTATACTTACTTTTTAACTATGTTTATATGCTCTGGTTCACCTTTGTTGCAAATCCAAGCACCATGGTTTACAAGCCACCCAAAAAAAAACCAACCCAAATAAGATTCCATCTCTGTGCAATTTTACAAACTATTCTAAAAATACGAGTTCCAGGTATACTTGTAAGAGAAGAAATAGAAATCTTGCGATCTCTGGAACTAAAATTATATTTATTATACTTACTAACCTTTTGTCAGCCTCTGCTGACATCGTCAGAGTATTAAGCTACCATTACATTAGCCCTTGCATGCATAATAGGCTCTTCCAACTGCCTCCCATCTGTAATTAACTGTTGTTTTTGCTTACATACATGCATACATACATACATACATACATACATACATACATACATACATACATCAAACATTAACCATAAAACAAAACCAGAGAATGGTGACTTTAATGGTTGAGTGATGAAGGAGAATTTCAAAAGAGCCTCTTCTGAAAAAGGGGACTTGGTTTGAAATTGGTCAGAGACAAGGCAGAGATAGCTAGATAGCTCTGAATTAGGATTTTCTTTTCTTCTGAGCCATGAAACGGTCTCCTTTAATTGAGTCTGCATGAGTGAAAGGAATTTAATAAAGGGAGACATTCCAAGGTCTGCAACCGAGATGCTTTGCATACTTTTCCAGAACTCTGGAACATCAATCAAGCTTAGAAGGTTGGGAAAAGTTGATAAAGGACTTCCCAGCTGAAACAACACCCAGAACTGAAGGGGGAATGGGAAAAGAAGAGATGGAAGGGAGGGTTCCCAGAGAAGATGGGAGTTGTCTCTCATCTTCCATTCATTTGCTTGTCCTTCTCGTGCATCTCCTTCCATCTGAGGACCTCGGGGGAGAAAAAAACAACGGGTCAGGGTTGTTTCTCTGGCTAGCATCTTCTTGCTCATTTGCCAGAACTGGATGTCTCTCCATCTACCACAATTCCCAAGCTGGGAAACAAACATGGGAATTGTGATTTTTTTTTATTTATTCTTCTGAAAGGGACCACACAATCATATGTGGGAAGGCTCTGCTTGGTTGCGTGCTGGATCAGTTCACGCATCATATTTGTTAGGACCATGACTGATCGGATAAACCAGGGCTCCCCAAACTTGGCCATTTTAATACTTGTGGACTTCAACTCTCAGCAAAGCTGGCTGAGGAAGTCCAGGAGTTGAAGTCCACAAGTCTTAAAGTGGCCAAGTTTGGAGACCTCTGAGACAAACCGTAATTGCTGAGCTCCTACAACCCTTAAGGCCCTAAACCATGTTTCCCAGTTATGATATCTGGCATGTGCTCTTTTGCACAAGCCCTGGAAGCCGTCTGGGTTAACCCTCAGTCTGTGAGCTGACTTGATATCTCAATAAACAAATTTGGTTAATTGCTGCAGTGTGTTGCACAACCCCCATTTCCTTTTTTCTTGTTTACTTTTGACACACTCCTGTTAGGTTGATAAATGCCCCCACATGTGGTGGGCTCCTCAAAGAGAGGCCTGCTCCCTTTGAAATCCAAGAGGGGATGCCAAGGTGTTGATTAAATGCCAGTCTGCCTGGACAGCTGGCAAAAAGAGGGCTGGGGGGGGGGGGAGGGGGGAAAGAACAACAGAGGCCACAGGCTCTCCTGAGATAGCTTTCCTATCTCAGAGAAACAGAAATTTAACCAAGTAGAGCCCTCCACCCAACATTTTGGAGCTGCAGACCAAGCTCAGCTCAGTTCATTCCCGGTCGAGAAGCTTCTTTTCTTGATCTTCCCTTTCCAAGGAACATAAAAGCTGCAGTGGTGCAGTGGTCACAGCGCAGTACTGCAGGCTATACTTCTGCTCACTGCCGGCTGCCTGCAATTTGGCAGTTCGAATCTCACCAGGCTCGAGGTTGACTCAGCCTTCCGTCCTTCCAAGGTGGGTAAAATGAGGACCCAGATTGTTGAGGGCAACATGCTGACTCTATAAACCACTTAGAGAGGCCTGTGAAAACACTTTTAAGCGGAATAAAAGTCTAAGTGCTATTGCCGTTGCCCTTCCTTCCTCCCTCCCTCCCTCCCTCTTCCCCTTCCTTCCTTCCTCCCTCCTCCCCTTCCTTGCTTCCTCCCTCCCTCCCTCTTTCCCTTCCTTCCTTCCTTCCTTCCTTCCTTCCTTCCTTCCTTCCTTCCTTCCTTCCTTCCTTCCTTCCTTCCTTCCTTCCTTCC
>BLBF01000058.1:1463080-1473868 GCA_015471245.1 Laticauda colubrina
TCCTTCCTTCCTTCCTTCCTTCCTTCCTTCCTTCCTTCCTTCCTTCCCAGTGGTTAGAATGCAGTATTGCAGGATAACTCTGCCCACTGCCAGCAGTTTGATTTCCATTAGCTCAAGGTTGACTCAGCCTTCTGTTCTTTCGAGGTGGGTAAAATGAGGAGCTATATTTTGGGGGGCAAGAGGCTGACTTTGTAAACCACTTAGAGAGGGCTATAAAACACTGTGAAGTGGTATATAAGTCTACATGCTATTGCTATAAACGGATATTTGGATAGGTTTTTGGAGAGACTTGCCTTTGGGCTGCAAGAAGAGAAGCTGCTTGACATGTGAATTAAGGAAAGCAGAATAAGGTTAACTATGATAAATTAGAGACATCAGCATTCTAGGCCTGAAAGGATCCTTGGATGTAAAATCACAACCTAAGATCCAGCTTGGCCTGCATTGTGTGGGTTCAGACCAAAGGTTTTTCACTCACTTCACGGATCTTCACTCTCCCCAAAACAACACATTCCCCTTGTGTTAAAAGTGTGGAGAAACCGTAAGGTAATTAACAAGCCACAATCAACCCAAAAGGGGGGACTTCACACACAGCACCTAAAAACCACAAGATTAGAGTCAGGGCATGGACTCAAGAGAAGGGCAGTTCTCCACCCATCAGGAGAAGAACATAAGTAAGCAGAAGAATCCTTTTAGGACCAGATCCCAAATCCAGAAACTTGATCAGGCTAAGGGTTACAACCTTCATCTTCACACCATCAACCCGTAGAATCTTCACAGCCTTTCTTACTCCTCCTTGGAACAATACAAAGTTTGTGACATTCAAAAGACACAAGGATGACTGGAGGAATCCAGAAGTTGTCAGAAGTTAACAGACAACAGATTTACAGAGTTGGAAGGGATCTTGTAGGTCATCTAGTCCAACCCCCTGCCCAAGCGGGAGACCCTACACCATTTCGGACAGATGGGAGTCCAGTCTCTTCTTGAAAGCTTCCAGAGATGAAGCTCCCACAACTTACAAAGGCAACTTCTGTTCCATTGGTTGGTTGTTCCCACTGTCAGAAAGTTTATCTTTATTTCCAGGTTGAATCTCTCCTTGTTCAGTTTCCATCTATTATTCCTTGTTTGACCTTCAAAGGTGCCTTGGAAAATAGCTTGACCCCTTCCTCCTCCTCTCTGGGGCAGCCCCTCAAACATTGGAAGATGCTCTCCTGTCTCCCCTGGTCCTTCTCTGAGATAGACTATCCAGGTCCAGTTCCTGCAACCGTTCTTCATGTGTTTTAGCCTCCAGTCCCCAAATCAACTGGTTGCTCTTTTCTGTACATTTTCTAGAGTCTCAGAGTCTTTTTTATAGCATGGTGACCAAAACTGGATGCAGTACTTTAGGTGTGGCCTTACTAAAGCCTTATAGAGTGCTATTAGTAGCTCCCTTGATCTTGATTGAATCCCTCTGCAAATGCAATTTAGGATTGCATTGGCTTTTCTGGCTGCTGCTGTTGTTGTTGGAAGATTTCTTACAAAAGCCCCGTCAGTTAACACAATGAATTAAAGTGACAGGCAGACCTGGAATTTGGGTAGAACTGCGTCTTATCAGCTTCCCAGGACTGCTAGATCCCTCCTTTTTTTCACACTGTTGCTTTCCCCATCCTCCACTTCCAATGTGGGGCAATTCAAGAGGGGCAGGCAAGCACCTTGGGAGAACGTCCTTCCCCAGAAAAGGGAAAGGACCTGTGTTGCAAATAAGGACATGGGTGGGTTTGGCTGACCCCACCAAGATCTGTCATAATGTGGAGGGCTGGAAATATTTCCCAAGTTTAATTTGTGTGTAACCTCTTGGCTGGGGTGGGGGAAGCATTTCCCACCCAGCAGCTCACCTCTAGCCCCCTCCTCTCAATTCCACCTTTTCTGCAAAGCCCTCCCTGGAAATGACTTATGAATTGCAAATTAGGGAGATGGGTGTTTGATCTCCTTCCTTTAACCCTCCTCCTTCTCCTCATCTCCCCCCTCTGCTCTCCAGCCCCATTTATCTCTCTTCATGTTTAGAAATGGAATAAAACCTTGCCCCTCTCCCCAAATCGCTTTTTTCAGGGTCATTATAATGGCTTTCTCCAAGGCGGGTAATTAGGGAGGGTTTTTTTTTTCCCCTCTGAATTTGGAAAGAAATGCATGGCCCCTTATTATCAAGTGGGTCTGGAGCTGGAGAGCTTCATCCTTAATAGGCAGGAGTTATGCTGGACGTAATCATTAATAAAATCATTTAGAGATTAGATCTGCAGAAAAAGCCCCGAACTCCAGGTCAAACCAGATGGCTTTCAATCTCTTGTCGTCTTCTCCAGCTCCCCACATGTTTTAGTTTCAACTTTTTCACTGGGATCTCCTCCATGAATTAATGGGGGAAGGGAGGGAGGGAAGGAAATTGAGGGAGGGAGGAAAGGAGGGAGGGAAGGAGGGAAGGAAGGAGGGAGGGAAGGAAGGAAAGAAGGAAGGAAGGAAAGAAGGGAGGGAGGGAGGGAAGGAAGGAAATTGAGGAAGGGAAGGAGGGAAGAAGAAAAGGAGGGAAGGAAGGAAGGAGGGAAGGAGGGAGGGAAGGAAGGAAGGAAAGAAGGGAGGGAAGGAAGGAAATTGAGGAAGGGGGAGGGAGGGAGGAAAGAAGGGAGGGAAGGAGGGAGGGAAGGAAATTGAGGAAGGGAGAGAGAGGGGGGAGGAAGGAAGGAAAAGTAATTGAGGGAGGAAGGGAGGGTAGGGAGGAGAACAGGGAGGGAGGAAGGGAAGGAAATTGAGGGAGGGAGGGGGAAGAAAAAAGGGAGGGAAGAAGGAAGGAAGGAAGGAAGGAAAGGAAAGGAAAGGAAAGAAAATTGAGGGAGGGAGGGAGGAAAATGAACCTACAGAATGCTAAACCATGAACAGTGGTTTCAAACCTCAATTGCATGTTAATCTGCAATCGGCATGGGACACCCCATAACTGCTTAGCCCCATGTGCAAGCCCAGCCCAGCCCCTTCTGGCCTTGGTAACCCCAACTCAACCACCTGCCCACATCCCGCCTCCAACCCCCAGGAGAAGGCAGCACCTCCCCCCCCCCCCACACACCTGGTTTATGTGCTTCAGCTTGTCAATGATCTGGCTGATGACCGGCTCAGGACCCCTGGCCTTCGCTTCATGCTGCCCCGACTGAGATCGGCCTCCGTTCCTCGTGGGTGGGCGGCTGTATCTGCAGAGGGAAGACCCCCCCAAAAAAGAATCAGGGCACAAAGACAATCACTGCATTTCACTCTGCGTTCGCCTGAACCTGATGCCATGGGGAGTGCCCAGGTGAGTGCTGAAGCAGAGCCAAATTGCCAGCTTCAATCTGGATTCTTTCCTGGGATTTGAAGCTGGATCCTTTCTGGACTCTTGGACTCTGGGAAGGTTTGGTGTCCCTTAGGCAGAGCTGAAAATATTTCTTCTGAAGTCAGTGCTGGACTTCACAATCCATCCTCCGTAGCCTCCCCGCCTGTCCCTCCAATTTGCCCAGCAGTGGGTGGAGTAGCAGTGAGGTCCTCCATTGCAAGAGTAAGCAATGAGGTTCATTGCTGCAGACCTTGGAGAAGGAAGACCTTGGAGGGCAGGGCAGGAGAAACCAGAGAAGGGAGTGGGAATGGGGTGGGGGAAAGGAATGCAGCAAAGTCTTGAAAAGGTCTGAAGAATCTAGAAAAGGTGTTGGTGAAACCTGGAGGGGGAGGGACAAGGGGGGGGGGGTGAAGGAGGGTGCAAGCTTTGAACTCAGCTGAGGTCTTGAGGCCAGGCAGCTGTTCTTGTGGGGCCATCTGCTGGAATCACTGCCTTGTTGCATGGCAAAAGGCACGTTTTAGTGTCCTGCCACAATCACACTTGTGCACACCCCCAAGCTAACTACCAAAAAAAAAAAAAAAAACCAGGAGGAAAAACAGAGGGTGCAAATTTTCTTCCTTTTGCACTAACTTAAAAGTTCATTTTGCTGAAGTTCCAGGAATCCACAGACCTTAGGAGGAAGAAAGCTGGAAAAAAAAAGCTACTTGGTAATTTGCTAGTTGTAACTTTAATCAATTTGATTCTCAAGCATCCAACAATGACAAAAGGCTGGATGGTTTAATCCTTCATTATTTTTTAATATAAAATAATTTTTCAGAACTTAAATGTTCTGAATAAAAGGAAATAAAATAAACTATCCAATGATGAGCCTCTCCAGAGGTGGATGTTTTATGTCTATTTGCTGCCAGTTGATTATGATCCAGATGTTGGTAGACCAGATCTAACAGCCCGGCTGAGATTCAGTTGATGCCCTCTGTGGATTTCAACTCCCAGAATTCCCCAGCCAGCAGGCCAGACAGACAGTAACTTCCCCTTGAACCTCAGATGTAGGGGGAGATACACATCTGGGGAGAGGAAAAAAGGACCCCCAAATTCAATTCCAGCTCCTGTTAGCTCTTCCTGGATGCCCCAGAGAGCTGCCCAATGTCTTCTCCAAGGCTCCCAAGATGCAGAAAGTCGAACATTTTGTCTTCAGAACATTGCCATGTCCATCAACAATTGGCTACCCTGGGCATTTGGTGGGCTTGTGCCCATTTCTGAGACCATCCTGCTTAGCACACTTGAAAAAGGGTTGGTGGAACAGAAGAAAAATGAGAGTTTGGCCAAGTGTAGGAATTCGAGGAAGGAGAAGGAGGTGAGATACCTTTCCACCACTTCGTGTCCGTTCCAGCAGAAAGTGTTGTTGTGCACCGTGGAACTGTGGCTGCAGATATATTCTGGCAAGCTGCTGTAGAAGCCACTGTGGGCCCGCAGCTCAGTGACAAGTTCCCTGCGAGGAAAAAAACACAAAAGTGGGACATGTAAGCAAAGCTACACAATTGCTTTATCTTTGCTCAAAAGCATAGGACCTTGTAGTAGGTCTTCCCAAATCCTGCATTACAGTAGGGTGAGTTAAAATAACAGCTCGTTTCATCCAACTGAAAACAATTGTTCTATGTTTTTCAACCTTTGAGATGGGTGGACTTCGACTCCCAGAATTCCCTTGCCAATCATGCTGGCTGGGGAATTCTGGGAGTTGAAGTCCAGCCATCTTAAAAGTCAGCTAAAGTTGAGAAATCAGTGCCAAGCTCAGCCCAGAAAACAGAAGGCAGGAATCTTCTACAATCAAGGAAGAGCTTAGATACTTTCCCCGCTGTCCTTAGTAATTTAGGTTCATCAATTCTTATCAATCAATTTCAAGGAAAATTCAGCCATCGAAGGAGGGGAGTTAGAGTGCTCGACACCATGTTCAAATGATGTGTTATAATGCTGCTCTCTGCCACTAGATGGTCCTAAAGCACTGTTGGAAATGAAGAACTCTGCCCGGAGTTTGAAAGCAACTTGTTTATCCAGTCCTTCCCCCAAAAGACAACTGAGTTTAATCTGTCCCAATGCAACCAATATCTTCAACAACAACTCTTCTGGGTGATGTAGTCTTCCAGGCATATATATGAAACAAGCTACTTTATAAACTCTATTGATCCATTTAGCCTACAATTTATGTGATTTTGTTTTACTCGGAAGCTGGTCAGATAAAGAAGGCAACAGGAAATTAAAAATGCATCATAAAAAAATGCAATAAGCAGAGTAAAACGAGCGAGAACGATTCCATGCAGACATATAACAGCACTGGATTTCCGCAGCTCGCTCAACCTGTGGGGTTTTTGGCAGACAGCCTGAAAGTGGAACCCAGAATCTACAAGGATACTGGATTCCACATACCCCACTTTTCTTCGTGGCTTATCAATGCAATTCCTAAACTTTCTACCTCTGGGATGCTGTGCTTTGCAGAAAAAGCATGTGAGAAATTGCCAAATATAAGTGACGCCATTTCCACCCAGCTAAAAAAATCTCAATTATGCAAATTTTATCCAGGAGAAATCTTGCAAATGTGGGGCACTCATTTATTTGGGGTACCAATTCACTGATCCCAGGACAATGCAACTATTGTAAATGTACCCAGGTTGTCAAACACCTGGATTTTATTCACAGGACTCTGGAGATGGTACAATGGCCATTAAGTATCTTATGATAAGTATCTTATCTTATGTTCTAAGTCCCTTTTTTTCAGGGCCACCATAACTTGAAAAAGCCACTAAATGATTGGTTCTAAGTCAAGGACTACTGTACATAATGAGTCCAAGAAAGCAGCCATCCTGCTCTGCATATTCCTACCCAAGATGGTTAACTTCTATAATCTAAATTGTGCAATCATCCACCTAAGTAAACAATTATACAAATTGTAGAATCGCCCACCCAAGAAAGCATGTTTTTTCATCTTCCCTTTTGTAACCTTTGACCTCTTACATTTTGGCAACACTGCTCCATTTCTCATTTTCACAGCAATGACATTGATGACAGTGTGTGTGTGTGTGTGTGTGTTTTGTGTTTCCTTTTAGCCCTTCAGCTTGTGCTGCTGAAGGAGAAAAACCAACCTGATAGCTTCGTTGCATTCTATTCCTGGAAGACCGAATTTGTATGCTTATGTAGCACAACCTCCTGCCAACTATTAGCTACTAGGGAACCCATAAATCTCAGAAATAAATAAAAGAAGGTCTTGGCCTCATGGGAAACAGCCGCAGCAGCAGGCTCTGTGCATTTGCAAATGCATTCTCAGGTGCACATTGGCAGCCAGGAGAGGGTGCTCAGGACGAAGCCAGCAACTAACCAGGATCTAATCAAGCCAGCATGCAAATGAGGGGCCAGATAAGGACAGCCACTTTTCAAGAAACATGAAAACAACATTGCGCCTCGAAGTCGGGATGTCTTTAGGATGCAAAGAGAGGGGAAATATTCCAGCAAAGCAACTTCACTCATTCTGGTTAAGGGCTGCAAGGACCATTTTTACAGATTTATTTATTTTTTTGCAAGCATAGAAATGGTGTGTGCAAGCACATGCATGCACAAATAGACACTCCATTCCTTTCTTCACCCACAGGATTTTTGCCACAGCTGCCTCCCCTTCTCCTTTTGCTGCCTGTTCTGTGCTTCTGCTGCTTATTCCAGCAGACTAATCTGAGGTAGTAAACCTCCTTCCCTATGAAGTAAATTATTATACAGATTAGTTGTGCGTCGTACAAGAACCAGGAAAAATAACCACAAGCCTTTGCAATGCTTTTTTCCTTCTTCGTTCTCTCTCTCTCTCTTTCAATAAACTGTGTCAGTTTCTCCTTATCGTCATACAGGTTTTCCTCACTTAAGACTGTAGTTGAACCCAAATTAGGGCTGTAACTCCCCATGGTCATCACATGGACATGTCTGATTTTATAACTTTTGGGCCAAACTGGGGAATTCTGGGAGTTGTGAAATCCAGAAGTCTTAAAAGTTGCCAAGGTTGGACACCTTTGCTTAAAGTTTTATCTTCAAGACAAGTCACTCCAATGTCCAGGGGGTTTCTGCTATTTCAGATCTGGACACACACACACACACCCCTTTGCTGCTGAAAACTACAACTCAAATGTGTATTTTCTGATAACGCACAATCCTATTTTCCAGAAGAATTTCTGTTGAGGTTTTTTTTTTTGAATCCTAGCAGCGTTAACCAGATGGAACCCTTCTGGAGGCACCTCCCTCAAGCCGTGATGGGCTGGAATAAACTTCTCTTTCAAACTGACACAGATGGACTGGGAAGATGCAACCCACATCATCAATCAAATCACAGAATCTGCTACTCTGCTATTAGTCAGGATCTTTTCCAGGAAAGAAAGAAAGAAAGAAAGAAAGAAAGAAAGAAAGAAAGAAAGAAAGAAAGAAAGGGAGTGAAATAAGCATCTTACCCACCGAAACTTGGGGAGGAGGGACGGATAGGAGAGGAAGACAGGGTGGTTTTCTGAGCTGAAAATTGCAGCTTTTGTTTCCCCCAAGAACTTCTGACACTAATGATCACATTCTCTGACCGTTTAAATGCCTCTCCTGCTATATTTGTTCCAAGCTGGAAGGCCACAAAAACGCTGCTTTAATTATAGACCCAGGCTGCACAATGCCTACTTCGGCATGTCTTGTCTGTTTCTGGCTTAGCAACAAACCAGGTGACGCAGGGGGAAAAAACCCTCTTCCCATGCAAACAGGAACGACGTTCATCCCAGAGTCAGGAGTCCCAGATGGCCTGATTTTGGGTGTGCAAGTGAACAAGAAAGTCAATTGCTATGTCACCAGAGGGCAGATCATCATCTTCATTTAATGACTCCAGAATCCCTTGCGGGGCAGAATCTGGGCAACTGAATGGATCTGAGTGTTTACTGGCCGGAATCCTTTCTTGTCACCAATGAGGAGTTTTGTTCAGCAGATACATTCTCATCGTGCTCAGAGAGAGAAATATCAGCTTCTACCCAGGATCCAACTCACAGCCTCCTGATTGAGAGGCGAGAGCTCCTCCTGGGCCACTGCACCAGGGGGCAGATACAGCCTGTAATTAAATTTCTTCATTTATTTTCAGATGATTTTGGAGAGGGACGACCTGCTCAGCCAGGCCACCGAGCGGTCAGGGCCTCAACCGTCAACATCACACCAAGTATTGATTCTCCTGAAGGACGCATGAATAAAAATCAGATACAGGGAGTCTTTAACTTAAGACAACCATTGGGAGCAGTTTCCGCTGCTGAGCAAGGCAGTTGTTAAGTGAGTCGTAGCGGGTTTTGTGACTTTTTTTCCCCTTTTAATGCCTCCAACTTGTCCTCACTGTTCAATAATTCTCAGTTGGAGATAAAACGTACTCAAAAATAGTCTTCAAAAGAAAGGAATACAGTCCAAACTTAATGAGCAGATTGAGGTGAAATAAAAAACTAAACTACAATGAAGAAATTTCCACAACGGATCAGGATAAGTAATTACCAACTTCAAGGAGATAACAAGGCACAATCTATTGGAAGGACGCCAACCAAGATAATCTCAGCCCAAAATAAAACACGCTTTGCTTCTAGCAACACTGTGTTGTAACCGTCTTTCTTATATACTATTCTCCCCATCTGCAACCAATGAGGGGGATCATGGCCACTTCCTCTCTCGTAAGCCAAGTTGTTTCCTTCCCGTTCCTCACTGTGTGTCCTAGGATGCAGAGGGGATGGGCCTGGTTCTTCCTCTGACTTTCCAGCCAGTCTCTGCCCTTCCCCAGCCTCCTCCACAACCTCTGGGAGCCATGCCTCCACTCCCTGTCAGCTGTTCCTCCTTCCCCTCAGAATACAACTCTACAAAGGACATGACACAGTTGTTGAGCGAATCAGCATGGACATTAAGTGAATCCAGGCTCCTGGTTGACTTTGCTTGTGCAGAAGCTGGCTGAGAAAGTCCCCACTGGTGATCATGGGATCCTCAAGATTTATATGCTGGTTGCCAAGCCCACAAATTTTGATCTGGTTGTTTAAATCAGTGCTGTTGTAGATTGTAAGTCAAGAACTACCTGTGTGGATTGTGGTCACCACCACGAAGTCCAAAATGTGAACTCACCTCTTTCGACCGGATAAGGTTTCTTGGGGTTCCACCAGGGTGGTACCCATCATTCCCTGCTCAGCAACATGGTTTTCAGGATTCCACGCTGATCGGTGCTGTCTCTGCTGGGAAGGACCACACAGCTTGTTGATCTGCAAGAGAAAAAAACCCCCCAAAGTCAGGAATCCCAGAACTTTTAAAGGTCAAACCCACTTCCTGGCACGTCTCGAAACTGCAAACTGTATCAGATTTGTAGTTAATTTGAAGTCAGATTTATATTTCCCTGTTTGATTTAGAGATTGTGAATCGCTTTGGGACGATTAAAAGATTCACCTTGTCTTAAATGTGGAAATAGGGAGCTTTGCTGTATTTGCCTTGCAGTAAGATATTTTATTTAAAAATAAAATAAAAATATTCGAGCAAGGCTGGCTGGAGGATTCTGGGAGTTGAAATCCACCCATCTTAAAAATTCCCAACTTTGAAAAACCACCACTCTACGTGAATTCAACGGCCAAGTCACAGCTTCCAGCTGACACCAAGTCCAAGGCTCTAAGTGCATCGAGCAGCCAAGTAGGGTTCATTGTGCAGGAGAGAAAATTACTGATTCCTGGTTTGGGAAGAAATTACAGATTCAGCATGCCCATTGCTTACATAGGAAGTAGGCACCATCTCTTCTGCCTCCCTTCTGTGGCCCTGTAACTTCTCCTCTTTCTCCACCATTCAAAGATCTTGTGATCCCACCAAATACCCCCAATTATGTGTTTTGGCAAAAACAATTCCAGAATATACCATGAAATAACAAGGCATAGGCTGTTCTGTGTTGCAATCTCCTCTTTAATTATGGGTTGAGATCTTGCTAGTCAGTCCTGGGACCTGGCACACACAGCTGCTCCCTTACTCCCTTGAGTTTCAGCCTTTTGGGGAGTGGGGAGTACATTCCCTCTCTTTCTTTTTCTGCACTCCCCCAACACACACACACACAAACACACTGCAGTGCCACAGGCAAAAACCTGGTTGTTGAGAAACTCACCTGATGCCCTGCTCCAAATGCCAATGCTTCCAGCAGGAATTACAGAATTGGAAGGGATCTCGGAAGTCTTCTAGTCTAAGCCTTTTGATTACGTGGCCATCATGGTCGTTAAGTGTGAAAAATGGTTCACCGGAAATCACTTTTTTCAGTGCCATTGTAACTTCAAACACTCACTAAATGAATTGTTGTAAGTCAAGAACTATCCATGGTCTGCTATAAATTCCCCTAATAGAATTCTACCTCCTTCCTTCCTTCCTTCCTTCCTTCCTTCCTTCCTTCCTTCCTTCCTTCCTTCCTTCCTTCCTTCCTT
>BLBF01000058.1:1476764-1487189 GCA_015471245.1 Laticauda colubrina
TTATTATTATTATTATTATTATTATTATTATTATTATTATTATTATTCACAGAGCCATCCAGGGATGAGCAGGTCACGAGATCTGCTTTTTCTAAGGTGACTCCCACAATTAGCAACCATTGCTTGGCTTTTGATCCCCGTCACTGGAGCCAAGAGCAACATTCTCAGGAAACAGCACATTAATTTGTCCGGCCGTGACTTTAATAGGACCCCAAACAAGTGGCTTCTCATAAAAACCTGAGTGGAGGATGATGGAGGAGAGGGCCAAGGATGCCCGAGCTGCTTCATTGAGCCTCTTTTTTCTCCTTCCTTTCCTCTCGATTAGCATCTTCACAGCAACTGCACATATTTATACAAGGCAGCAGTTTGGCGTAACGAGAATGGCCAGCCGTTTAATTAAGAGTCGGAAGAAGGTAATCGTGTTTTTCAAAAAGATTGGAGCATCTTTGCAAAGGCTCCCAGAGGGTTTAGATTTGCATTCCCCCATCAAGAGCCTCTCTGGAGCCAGGCCAGGCAGAGGGTGAGAGATCCATTAGATTACAAGGATCTGGCTTGTTAAAAAGATGCCCTCTGGCTTGCATTTCTCTTGGAGAGCCAACAGGGACGTGGGCGCAAAAATCAGCTCCTGCCGTCCCTACCAGTGGTTCGTTGCTGCGGTTGCTCACTTAGTAACATGGTCGTGAAGTGAATCTGGCTTACCCACTGACTTTGCTTATCTGAAGATCACAAAAGGGGATCACTTAACCCTGGCAGCTTGCAACTGTCATAAATATGAGACAGTTACCAAAACAATTATCCAGAAGCCGGTACCCAGATAAGTGTGGATTAACACCAGACAAACAGTCAAGTAGAAAACCAAATTAAGAAACTACCAAAAAGAAAACCATGCTTCTTCCAATCTCATTAAGTGTGAACAACGGTCGTGAGTCACTTCTTCCAGTAGCAATGTAACTTGGAACGGTCATTGAATGGTCACAAGTCAAGAACTGCCTTCCAAACTCCAGCATGTGAAAGCCATGCATGATTTTTTTCGTGGCATCATTTTTCAGCTCTTCTCTTGAAACCTCCTCCGAAGGCTGCACGATCAGATTAAATCTCCCATAAATGTATTTTCAGCCAATCTAAAACAGCAAACACAAGCGCCTTTCGGGGTCCATTAACCCCTTAATTTTCTCTTTTTCTTTTTTGTCTTCTAAAGCAGCATTTCTCAACCTTAGCAACTTCCAAAGCGATGTGGCCTTCCGACTCCCAGAATTCCCCAAAGCCGTGTGGGTGGACTTCAACTCCCAGAATTCCCTGGTCACGCATCTCAAAATTGCTAAGGCCCCAGAAATGCTGAGGACTACCTGTATTGGAGAAGCAAAGAAAGTGGGCCGGTGAGTTTTTGCTTTTGCTTTTCTTTCTTTTTTTCCAAAGGCTGTTTTAGGAATTTGAAGAAGTGGGTTTTTTGAAAAGCTTCTCCTTCAACGTTGCCGGGTTCTTCCATCACTTGTAGCCGATTTCGTCTTCTGCAAAATGTCATCCGTCTGTTCAAGGGAGGCAGGCGGAGGGACTCGGAGGAGACTTTGAAAAGGAGAGGAAAATTTTTCACCTTGAAAAATATGCACTCTGGGCAGTGAGCAGGGGGGCTGAAATATTTTGCTGGCAGGGCAAAAGGTTCTTTTCTGTTGGGCAAATCTTCTCCCAGAGGTCCGGAAGAAAAGAGATGCGCTTCAGGGTCGGAAGCTGGCAGGTTACAGTCTCATTTCTCTTTCTCCTTTCCTTTCCAGAAAATCCAGAGTGAGGGCAAGGCAGCTGCCCTCCCTCGGCTTTCAATTCTTCCTGGGAACGGGCCTTTTTATGCAGACCATCTCACAGCGCAGGTGACAGTGACACTGGGTCAGAAATGCAACTGCATATATAGCTGGACATACCTGAGCCTTAACAATTGCTTCTCTGTCCCGGTTAACCCAATCAGCAGAGGATGAGTAAGTTCTGCAGACTGGAAGAAATGCCTAATTGCAGGGAATTGTTATGATTGGACACGACCTTTTCTCTAAATCACTTTTATTGCCCTTCACGAGATCTCTTTCCGTAATGGGAAAGCTTTTCTGCGGTTCATGGCTTTAGGATGCCTCCTAATGGGGACTGCGTTCTTTCATTTGCCTCTTTATTATGCTTTTATATATCTAAGTAATTCACGTTCCCTGGGCAGCGTAGCCATAAATCGGAAATGTAAATACGAGCAATAAAAATGTGGTTCTAAAAATTCTGAAGTCAAAGGGTGGAAACACAACACTGAAAATCAAAGGAAAAGCAGAAAAGAAAGGGAAAAAACAGGAAAATGAAGAGCTGTTTTCTAACTGCAAGTGTGGTGACCTAGGGTGGGATATAAAATAAAAACAAAAAAACAGGTGACGCCCTTTTTATTCCTTCACTTTGCTTCCAAGCTCCAAATATCCTTGACTGGAGACAAATAACTCCCAGTTACAAGAAGGAGGAAATGCCGTTTAAATTAGAAACAGTAAAAAACAATACAAACCAGACAAGATAACGGCTGGAGGATGCCCACAGATAACAGAACACACTCTGGGAAGGACGCCAAACTCAGAGAGGAACCATAAACTAGAGATATTGCCACGCTTTGTTTCCAGCATTTGCCAGTACGCAGGTCCAAACTCTTATTCAGTTGTCACAGCTGCAGCCCATGAAGAGGATCAAGGCCCTCTCCTCCTGAGTAGACAACCTCTCTCTCTTATCCTCTCCTCCCTGCATGCCCTAGGGTGGAGAGGGGATGGGCCTGGGTCCTCCTCTGACTGCCCAGCCACCTCTGCCCTTCCCCAGCCTCCTTCACAACCTCCGGAGTCCCGCTTCCACTCCCTGGCAGCTGTTCCTCTTCTCCCTCAGTCAGTCCAGGGGACATGACAGCAAGCATTTCCCAAATTTGGAGAGGCATCGTGCATGCAAAAGAACAGGACCACAAATTAATAATAAATTGATTTACGACTAAACACACCTATGCGCTGGAATCTACACTAACTAGTTGGCACTCTCTTGGCATTAGGTAAGGCACAACGGAATCCAAGAGAGGTTGGACTTGGTCAGTTTGTGGCTAGGTAGAGATTCTAGGTTGATTCCTCTTTTGACTCCACCTCCAGGTTCTGCCCTTCCTTCCCTTAAATCATGCTGTGCTCCGAGAAGCATAGATTTAAAAGGGCCACTGAACCCGAGGCAGCCAGCGACACCAAACCTTCTTCCCTTGCCACACCTTTGCCCAAAACAGCTGAGCCTGAGAGACAACAAAAGTATAAAAATGATTACAGATCAGAAGCATAACTACAGGAGAATGCTCCCCGACATGACGCAACAGGACAAAAATAAGGCATAATAACACCTGAAAACAGCTTTTTATCCATTTGGGTGCTTCCATCCCCAACCAGTCTTGGGTCTCTGCCAAGGTTCACACTCACATTGAGTGGATGCACCCAAAAACACATTTTTCCACACGATACAATTGGCGCTATTCCCGCACGGATGACACGGGTGTGAGTTAAGCCCCTGGCACCTCCTGCTCCCCTGCCTTCATCTCCCCCAGGAGGTTAATAGAGAAATGTCCTAATAACCCAAGTTTGCTTCTCTTCCTGTGCAAATTGAATTGATTTCATCACATGCAATTATTATTTATTAGGCTTCCCACCCCAAGCGACTCCTAACGACACTTTTGCCTGGGAGCCATTTAGACCAAAATAGATCTGAGCTTCTTCGGGAAAGGGAGTTAGCTCTGCCTTCCTAACTTGCCTTTACGGGCTGCATTTCTTCCTTGCGGGTTTTTGCAACACCTTGTGTTGCCAGGAACAGTGAAGAAGCACCTGATGCTTTCCTTTACCGGCGGTGTCTTAATCAAGAGTCTCCCCTGGTTATTCATTTGAATCTTTGTTTACCTTTAATGGACCAGTAAATTGTTCACGAGTTATTAACGCCCAGAAGAGAAAAGCCATTTGCTTAAAATCACCTGCCTTCCCTCCACCCCCTCCTGCCCCCCCCCCCCCCCAAAAAAGCAGCTAATGCCTTGCAATTAGAGAGGTGGAGAAATCCTCCATCAACCACCTTCATGGCTTCATTCAGGTTACAGTAGCATTTCCAAACTTTAAGGCAGGTGGATTTCAACACCCAGCATTCCCCAGCCAGCATGGGGGTCACGGTGTCTGTGTGTGTGTCACCATTTGCAAACTTGCTGGGGGAGGGGAGGGAGGGGGCTTCTGACAAGCAAAGCCAATGGGAGAAGTTGGAGTTGCTTTAACGACTGTAGCGAAAAAGGCCGTAAAATTGGTGCAATTCACTTAATAACCAGTTTGTTTAACAACAGAAGTTCCAGTCCCAATTGTATTTGTAAGTCAAGAGCTTACATGCATTTTTTTCATTTCTTTGTCCTGTTTCTTAGCTATATTGAGAACCTGAGCAGATCTCCAGAAAGCTGGTTGATACGAGGATGAAAGACCACCAGAGTTGCAAGCTGAACAATATCCCTTTTAAGATGTGTGGACTTCAACTCCCAGACTTCCCTACCCAGCAGCGCTGTGTAGATAGATAGATAGGTACACAGATAGATAGATAGTTAAATAGATAGATAGGTACATAGATAGATAGATAGATAGATAGATAGATAGATAGATATAGATATGAGAGAGGGAGAAAGATATAGATACAGCGATATGAGATAGACAGACAGACAGACAGATGCATTCTATAACTTTGGTACCCCATGGCCTAACAAATGCCCCTAGTAAAGAACTTACGATTGGGACCAACTTCCCAGCGTTCTTCTGCATGTGACCGATGGAGTCCTGAGCCAAAGAGAAGAGGTTGAGGAGCACATGTTCTATGTCGTAGGTGCCCTTCATGCCCTTCACCATCCCTTCCAGGGAGCGGAGATATTCCCGCCAGTGACTGTCGATTTCCACCACGCTGGCCAGACACCCTTGCAACATCCCATGGCAGAACCCCGCGCACGGCTTGGCCAGGAGCAGATCCTGGCACTGCGGGCAGTACCACATCTTCAGCAGCGCCCGCCCACACTCCTTGCTGAACCTCAAGTGGTCGGTGGTGTTCACCACTTCGATGCCGAGGTTGAGTGCCTGGAGGAAGAGGCGGGTGACTTGCAGGGACTTGGCCACCTGGGTCATCATGATTTTGGGGAAGGGGCCAAACGCCTTCAAGTCTCGCCGGGCTAGCCGCAGGCACTCCAGGGTCTCCACAGGAGGGTCGGGGGCCCCCGGATGGATCAGGTGGGGGTAGATCAAGGGGAACAAGCCATCAAAGAGCTCGTTGACCATGTCGTTGACGTTGATCTCTGAGCCCAAGATGTAGAGGGAGATGTCAGTGAAGAATTCCCCCACCAGTTTAGAAGTCCTGGCAGCCACGTAGCGGTAGTAGTTCCTGAACATGGAGTTGGTGTAGTTCCTGGCGTGGCGCACGACCATTTCAAAGGCTTCTAGAAAAATGGGAGAGAGGAGATGGGTAGTGAGTCAGCAAGCAAAACAATCACAACCAGAATCTTGTTAAGGATTTTCTGGGAGAAAGATATTAAAAAGCTGGATAAATTCAGGAGAAAAAGGACTGTGTCCTGTTTTGGACATCACAATACAAAAAAAAAAAAAGATGTTGTCTAGAAAAAGTGTACAACAATGATTGGGGACCTGGAGGCTAAAACATATGCTGAATGTTTGCAGGAACTGAGTATGTCTCTTCAAAGAAGGGACTAAGAGAAATATGGTGGCAGTGTTCTAATATTTGAAGAGCTGCTGCAAAGACTAGGGAGCGAACCTATTCTCCAAGCACCTGAAGGCAGGACAGGAAAGAACAGATGGAAAGTTCTCAAGGAAAGATCCAGTCTAGAACTAAGGAGAAATTTCCTGACTGTGAGAAAAATTAACCAGTTGAACAACTTGCCTCCAGGAGCTGTGGGTGCTCCATCACTGGAGGTTTGCAAGAAGAGACTGGAGAACCATTTTCCTGGAATGGCCAAGGGTTTTCTGCCTGAGAAGGGGATTGGACTAGTCCAGGGGTCGCCAACCAGTGGGCCGGGGACCACTGGTAGTCCACAAGAAAATGTTGGTGGTCTGCAGAGAAATGTCACCCCCAAAGCAATTAATCCAGGCTGCGCGGGAACACAAGGATGTGCCGGCCACATGGCCTGCGGGAATACAAGGCTTGCATCACTTGCATTGTGAACAACACGAGGTAGTGAGGGGAGGGAGGAAAGGGTGGAGGGGGGAAACTTGCCCCTCACACACCACATGCCTCGCCTGGCCACCAGGCTGCTTCTTTCTGCTTCTTTCCTCTTCTGCTTTTGGCTGCACACAAGGAAAGCAGCCAGTCTTTCTTTCTCTTCCCCAAACTCCACCATAAATGAGTCTTTGGGACCCTGCAGGGCCTCCTGCTCCAAGAGGCTGTGCTGGAAAAGACTCATTTCTGGCAGAGTTTGGGGAAGAGAAAGAAAGACTTCTGCTGCTTTCCTTGCATGAAACCAAAAGTCTCTCTCTCTCTCTCTCTCTCTCTCTCTCTCTCTCTCTCTCTCTCTCTCTCTCTCTCTCTCGGATTTTCCTCCAGACTTTTGGGGGGGATTTTCCCAGGGTCTCTGGTCCGTGGGATTTAAAATTATGAGTTTGGTGGTCCCTGAGGTCCAAAAGGTTAGCGACCTCTGGACTGGAAGACCACCCAGATCCCTTCCAACTCTGCTATTCAGCAATGCTGTCAAGTGCCAAAGTGCATAGATCCCCTTTCTCTCTCTGAAGCTGCCTGCAGGCCTTGGCCATTTCCCACTAATTGGTCCCCAGCACTCAAAGCCCTTTGCTGCTGCTCAGGTGATCAACGAATGTCTGCCCCCCCTGCCCTCCCCCATAATCCCACCAGCCTGTGAATTAGCACAGCAAAAGGGGAAAAATGAGAGGAAGAGGGGGTTGTGTGTGTGGAGGATTGTGACAGGCATTAGACAGAAGTATTAGATTTTCTTTCAGTGCTCAATAGTCCCACACCATCTTCGGCTTCCAAACCTCCAGGGCAGCCTTAATAAAGGGATGGAAACTTAACAAGCACTTTGGCAGTTGGCAGGTCACTCACCTTTCCTGGCAGAGCGGCTTTCAACAGAATGATAGACAGAAAAGGGGGGTAGGGGAGCCCCTAAAAAGGATTCCCATGAAAAATTGAAGCTTGTTTGGATTCTTCCCCGTCGTGTTGTTCCCAGCTCACGTTAGATCCAAACTGAATCCAAACTGAATCACAGATTGTTTCTATTGTGGAAGTCCCTGCAGGAAGACAGAGCTGAAAATTAAGCCACTTTGCAAAATTAAAAGCCCAGTGCCTGGTGTTCACAGCACCTTTCAGTGAAGGTTGTCATTAAAGTGAAGCACATCGCACATTAAAATAAAGTTGATTATGCATCGGGCACTTTAAAGGTTGTGGAGTCCTTGGTGCTCTCCAAGCTTGGTTATTCTCAGCAGAGGTTTCATTACCTGACTAGATAACATTGTCATCAGTCAGCATTTCTGAAAACTCATATTTCTGTTCGATTCCAAATTATCAGGCTGCCTAAACTCCTATAAAAACAAATATCCAGCAACCGGTACCCAAATAAGTGGGGATTAACACCAGACAAACAATCAAGTAGAAAACCAAATGAAGAAACTACCCAAAAGAAAACCATGTTTCTACCCACATCAGCAGTTTAAGTGACTGCATATAAAAAGGGAGGGAACCCCACACTCCTTCACACTGATGACGTTACATAGTTGGATATTGAAATGTCTACAAGTCAACAACTAAGCTTAGAGAGCTTCATGGACCCCACAGTTCAGCCCTGGGCTACAATATTCTTTTCTTTTGGAACTTTAAACTTTGTGCTGTTTCTTCCATCAAGGTAAGGATGAGGATTTATTATCATATACACGCCATTCTTTAGCTGCTATTGGCTTGATACTCATTGAGTTCTTCCCAAGGACCTGGGATGTCATAACTTCGCATTCCAAATCTCCTAGGGACATGTATTATGCCTAGCACTTACACAATAGTGGAGAAGACTCGTGAGGGGAAATGAAGGAAAGGCATGTACAGAAGACGTTTGCTCCTTCACGTTTTCAAAAACAGAGGGTAAGAGTCACACAATTCATCCAACATGAATTGGTTTTCTTCAGTCTTGGTTGAGCCGACTCTGTGAATCCAGACATTGTGCTATGTCATGGAAACCTTGGTTGACAACTTATAGTGTTGCACAAACGCAACAAGCCATGGCCTGGGAAGGCTTCCCTTCCTCTCTGCTTCCCAACCCAAGGAGAGCTTCTTTGGAGTTGTCCATGATGCTGCATCCTTTGCTTTCTGGCCTAGTCACCACCATTCTGCCAGGTTTCCAAGTGATGAAATCCATTTTTTTTTTTAAAAAAGCAAAGTCCATCTTCCAAAACAATTTCTTTTATTTAGGAAAGCAACCAATTGGCAAAGTCTGTTATATTTCCAGATCTGACACAACCCAGAATTATCCCACATAATATTGGAAATTAGAAACAAACCCCAAAAGTCACATTCCCCAATAGAAGTAAATCAACGTTGGCCCTGTGTCATCAATCCCCACCTCCTGTCTCAGCAGGGTCAGCTTTCATTCCCATGGGAAGGAGAACCACCTAGCCTAAACAACTCTCTCTATCTTCTCTCCTCCCACTTTAGGAATGTGGCAAGACTAAAACCCTTCCCCCCATAACCAGCAAAGAGAAAGAACGAAAGAAAGAAAAGGAATATATAATATATAATAATAAGGCAAAATAAAGTGGCTACTCATATGTCAATTTTGGACTTGACACATTCTCTCATCAAATCACAGCTAGTCAACATCTTTATCTTATCCAGGTGAACTGTCAAAGACTCCTCACCTTTGATCTGCACCCACACCTGTGACAGAGGCCTTGAACCATGAACTAGACATCCAACTACCACCCACTGTGCTCAGGCCACCTTCTCTTCTCTCCTTGACCTCAAGGTGGACACTTCTATCTGGGTGGCTCAGCCACCCCAACATCAGACTCAGATCGTTATCCAGGTTAAAGGCTGTTCTAGCCGCTAATAATCACAATTCTATTCATCAGCTTTCCTTTTTTTATTCCCGGAGAGTCCGTTTGGAACAGAGCAATACACTTTTTAAAGATTAGGAGGTGCGGGGACTCCATTTCTGGTAGAACTTTTCTTTAATTAATGGATGCAGTCTGAGATAATTTAACATCGTACTCCACTGCCACATTAAACTTTATGTAGCTTTTCTGATGTTTAATTATCATACTTTGCAAGGAGGATGGAGAAGGGTAGGCGGAAGAGTCATGATTAATTTTGACACTTTCCAGGATGGGGGAAACAGAGGAACCTGTCGTGGAATACAACACACACACAGTCCAAAGCAGTGGATCTAGAGTTCATATCTGAAAAATCTGCCCCTTCCCCCAAAAAAACCCCACTGCAAAAGGGCCCCCCTGGAATCAATTATAATAAAAATCAAGACAACGGATACCAATCTCATTGTGCCTCAGTCTACCAATATTTAAATCAATGAAATGGGTGTAATGGGGATTCTCTTACTCCTGCAGGATTGAACTACCAGATTGAAAGATAAAATTAGGGTCTGTGAGCAACCTCAGCATCTTGGCTGGCTGGGACCATTCACTGTTCCTGCAGGAAAAAAAACATTTAAGGCATGATTCATCTTTTATGAAAGACTGATCAAATATTTCTTCCTTTTTAAAAAAAACTCTGGGTTTTTCTAGTTTCCTGCAATTTTTTTTTTAAAGTGCATTCCACTGTTTTTATTGGATTTTTCTTTTTCTTTTTTTGGTTACATATCACCAGAAAACCCTGTAACCGTTGACTGGTGTAATAGTTTTTTTTTAATGAAAAAAGCTATCCCTGCCTTTTTAACAGAGATGTCACTTCGAAGATATTTCTTCTTCTTTGCAGCTAAAAAGAAAGTGAGAAAAATATTTGGGAAATATAATGACAGGCACTTGATATATTAACAATTTAATATTGTCAACACTGCACCTATGCTAACAAATACAATACCAGGACACAGCTCTTGGAAAATGAGATGCCAGGCTGAATTTATTGATCTATCCTGATAAAGTCAGCTTCCAGAATTATCCAATGCTCCCTAAATTTGTATTTCCTTAGCAAATGCTTAAATCTTCAGCAGAAAAAAAATGGGAATCAAGTGTGATGTTAATAAGATATTTCCACACACTTTGGCAAGAGAGGGTTGGTGGAACTTCAGGAAACTTGAATTATAGAACTGAAAGGTCTTCTAGTTCAACCCCCATTCTGAAAAGAGTCTCACACACACACCATGAAGTTGTAGAGTAAACTTTTACTCTTATAAACCAGGCAGCAAAGCAACCAAAAGACAGATAACAGATA
>BLBF01000058.1:1492189-1514376 GCA_015471245.1 Laticauda colubrina
TATCTGTTATCTGTCTTTTGGTTGCTTTGCTGCCTGGTTTATAAGAGCAAAAGTCTACAACTTCATGGTGTGTGTGTGTGTGTGTGTGTGTGTCTATCTGACCGAAGGCCAGACAAGGAACAATGGATGGAAACTGATCCAGGAGAGATTCAACCTAGAAATAAGAAGGAATTTTCGACAGTGAGAACAATCAACCGAATGGAACAGAAGTTGCCCTCAGAAGTTGTGGGAGCTTCTTCCCTGGAGGCTTTCAAGAAGAGACTGGACTGCCATCTGTCAGAAATAGTATAGGGTATCCTGCTTGGGCCCCGGGCGGGGGGGGTTGGACTGGATGACCTACAAGGTCCCTTCCAACTCTATTAATCTGATCCGACTTAGCTCAAATCTCAGTACGGACCTAAACTACCAACTAGGACATGTCCACCTTTGGTTGGTTTGATGCTGGTTTAGCCTGCTCCATTAACCTGATCACTGTGGTTTCGCCATCATGGTTTAAGGCTTAGTTTACTGTGGAAAGGTAGTTTATTCAGTAAAACAAACCACAGTCAAGCAAGCCACCTTCTGTGCTGGCTTCCTTATAGATGAGATAAGGAAGACTCTGAAATTCAAATGTATCTTAATAGGGTTGCAACTAATTTTATTTAATAGTAGTTTCTTACTATTACTAATAGAACTTAGTTATTCCTTCTTTCTAGATGCTTGTCCATCACATCCGACTCACCTGGGCATCAGAATTTTTCCCTGATATAAGCTAAACCAGAGTTTCTCAAGTGCAGAAATTTTTAGCTGATCTCCAGGATTTTAAAGAATGCACAATGAAATCTAAGTTTAAACCACCATCTAACTAATATTTTCCAATCTCAGCAATTTTTAAGATGGGGGAGACTTCAAAGCCGGCTGGGGAATTCTGGGAGTTGAAATCCACCCATCTGAAAGTTGCTAAGATTGCAAAACATAAGATCTAAGCTACCCACTGCCTGTCAACCATGAGGAAACTTTCTAGCTCCAAACAAGGGAGGAAAAAAAGAAAAAAAAAACTGCTTTTGTTACATTTCCTTGCCCTGCTGTGCCTCATCAATATTTATCTAGCCATTTGTCACTGAAAGCAACCCATAGCTACTAAACATCCATCTTTCAAATAAGCCACCTGTATATTTATAAGGCCTTGTAGCTTACAGGTTTTCTAGTTTGTTTATTTTTCCCTCTCGGATCTGGAGAGAAAAAAATCCGTAGGTATCCCAGTATTTTAACTAATTGGATTTTTGGAATTGTGCTGGCAGTTCTCTTGCAATGACTGCATACTTCTTTTTATCGACAATTCAATCATGTCTACTTGCAACAGCAGAAGTGCCGATCTGATCCATCATCCCTGGATTTGCAATAGAGAAATGACAGGACGAGCCAGGGCTCAAATTTAGAAGCATCTGTTTTTCTATCGATTTATATTCTGACCCCTAGAAGAAAAATTGCAAACTGATCCTGATGGTAGAATCGGGACAAGTAGATCAATGTCCTTTTTTTTTTTTTTGCTCCTTAATGACGTGAAAGCTGAGATTAGGACGGCATCAGGTTCAATCCAGACAGATTAAAAATTTGCCCAATCACCCATTGGGGGGAATGCGATGAATGCAACATCGAAAGAAAAGGACATTATGAAAGAGTCCTGGAATTGCAAGCTGGTTAATTCTTTCCCTAGAATGCCCAAAATTAACACCATGGAGAAATTTGGAAAGTAGCTTTGCAATTCTGGGCATTGATCCATTTCAGAAGAGAACTAAGAAGTGCTGGTAGCTCATATGGGACAGAGAGAAGGATGGTTGAGACTGGGGCCCATTGAGTGCAACATCCTGCTTCTGCTGCCTTGGCTGGGGAATGCTGGGAATTGAAGTCCAGAGATCTTAAAGTTGCCAAGGTTGGATGTCCCTACTCTGCACAATGCCTGTTCCCTGCCCTTCCTCTCTCCTCTCGAGCAGGGAACTCCAACCTTGGCCATTTTAAGACTTGTGGACTTCAACTCCCAAAGCGTAGCTGGCTGAGGAATTCTGGGAGTTGAAGTCCTGAAGTCTTCAAGTGGCCAAGGTTGGAGACCCCTGCTCCAGAATACAGCTGCATGGACACAAATGAAGGTGTTCTTTTTTTAAGCCAAACTGTCACTCTTTGTGAAAAGCAGCTACAACAAATAGGAAGACAAATCTATATATATAAAAGCGAAATGCCACTCACGCATCATCACAAAATCTCCTGAACCGTAAAGCCTACAAACTTGAAATTTGGCATTTATGTTCCTCTTGGCTTCTAGCGGCTCACTAAGGAAGGATTTTTTGAAATGACCATCGGAGCATTTAGTATTTCCTATATTATTATTATTAACACGCTCTGATGTTAAAGAGCTCTACTCTCCCTCCCCACCTGAAAAGTAATCTCCTCCAAATGCAAAACACAAGCAGAGGAGTTTCAGTTTCAACTTCACAGCACGAAACAGCTTTAGTACAGAACAGTTGAGCTAAGGCTCCTTGCTGTCTCTTTGCTCACATAGCAAATACTGTTTCGGTTTCCAAACAGTCCTCAACTCTCACACACTGACAGGACGCTAGCCAGGTGAATACCAATGGATGCTGGTAGGCAGAGACAGAATTTCCTCCCCCCCCCCCTTATTTTCCTCCCCAAAAACTAAGCCCAGCCACATAATTTCTTGATGAAGCATGGGTATCAAGCTAGTGGATGATAAATGTAATTTTCTTTCTTTTATTAAAAAAAAGGAGGAAGTGTTTCAAGTCGAATTTCTCCACCACTAAGTCCAGCCCCACTCCAAGCATCTTCGTACGCATCGCACACTGGGTGGTTGCAATTTTCACAGCTTCCTTACTACATTAGCTTGACATTTAGAAAGATTGCTTGGGAAAACCATTATGACAAGCCCAGAATTTTCTGAACTGCGCAGCGCCAGTCAAAACAAAAGGGGTGCATTTTATCTGCGGCGTTTGGCTCACCTTTTAGAGAGGCTGGTTTCAACAGGAAATTAACCAAAGGCACAATCTCGCCATGCAAAAAAAATGGCCCATCCGGCAAAAGAAAACAGGATTTTTGCTCTCTGGAACAAAACCAGAGTTTTCTTTTCTTGCCTGCAAATAATTCTTCATTTGTCTTTCGATGAGTAGCTGAATCCCTGGAACTGGGCTTCTCCTCGCCTTGCCACCATGCTCCCATCTCAGATCCAGTGGGGTGAAGGAACACAGGATCCCAGATCCAGGGAAGGCAAAGTGGGTGGAATAGAAAGCAACATGCCCATCAAGTCTTTCCCGTGTTCTTCTTCCAAATCCAGAAGTTTGGCTTCAACCCACCAGAATCCCCAGCACTGTCTTCTGTCTGGTGAAGTTCCTCACACCTGCAAGGAACTCAACGGCGGGGGGGGAGGTTGTTTTAAGCCGGGGGCCGGGGGAATGAGTTCCTGAACTCCAATGCCCAGCAGTCCCAGCCAGCAGGACTTTTGGTGAGAGATGCTTGGTATGATCACTTCCAAAAATTCTGGGCAGCTCCCAGCAATCAAACAAAGAAATGACAGCGAAATCAAGAAAAGATGCCCAGCAACATAGCAATAGGACTAGCACTTATATCACTTTCCAGTGCTTCACGGCCCTCTCTAAGCGGTTTTACAGAGTCAGCCAATGACCCCCAACAATCTGGGTCCTCATTTTACCCACTTTGGAAGGATGGAAGGCTGAGTCAACCTTCAGCCTGGTGGGATTTGAACTGCCCGATTGCAGGCAGCCGGCAGGCAGCAGAAGTAGCCTGCAGTCCTGCACTCTAACCGCTGCGCCACGATCTGTCAATTCATTTTTCTATGGTCTTTTTAGAGTTGCCAAAAGAAAGGGAACAGCGAGCAGTGCGGCAGCTTAGAAACCAAAAGTGCATTCCATAAATAGTTTTCAAAGATAGTAAGTAGGTGACTGAAGTTTCTGCCGTGCAAAAATCTAACGGGAGAGCATGATCGATGGCTCTTGGCTATGGATGTGTCCCATTGGAGAAAATGGATCAGGATACACCCGGAGGGGGGGGGGGAAACAGGGTCAAGGGTGACAATGAATGATGTGTCTCAGAGTCAGCTGCACCCAGGCAGGGCTGGACATGTTAACTTCCAATAAATCCTTTGAAGTTCTGGAAGTTTGGCTTGAGACTCATGATTTAAATGGGGTAGCCGCCAGAATCCTGACACCACGGCTCTTATATGAAGTGAATGGTCTTCTTTCTCCTTGGCCAAAGGCTTGGGGAACATCCAGGCCTTCACAGCTCTTCTGGACAACAGCAAGGAGGGGGCTGTCCAAGTCTTGGGGGGAACCTATTCCAGAGGGTAGCCTCTGCTATAAATAAGTCACCCTTCCAGGGTTCTGAGAGACAACATTGATTAATTTTATTATGGTTGGTTGCTCATCAGCCAGATGTTCAAGCTGGATTTCGTATATTTGTCCACCTAAGGCAGAGGTCCTCAAACTTGGCAACTCGAAGACTTGTGGACTTCAACTCCCAGAATTCCTCAGCATGAAGTATTCTGGGAGTTGAAGTCCACAAGTCTTCAAGTTGCCAACTTTGGGGACCCCTGACCTAAGGAGTCCTTCCCAAAAAATTGGGATAGGTAGAAGTGGATGTTTGATGGGGTGAAAAATATCCTCACAGGATGTAAGCTAAGTAAAGTTGCCTTTTGCAGTTGATTGACGGAAATGTTGTCAATGCCAGTGGTGTTCAAGGGGTGCTCCAGATGTGATTGCACCCAAGGTGTCTAGTATATTGGTACTGCTTCTGCTTTTTCTGCCCCAGTCATTCTATTTCTATTGGCATATTCTTATGTATTCCTATTTATTAAATTTCTACATCGCCATCTCACCTGAGCGACACTAGTTGAAGGAACAGGAAGCCCCGATGCCCAGGAGGCACATCCAGATACCTGTTGTGGTTTGCTGGCAGCCTGTGCAGACAGCAGTGGAATTGGACAGTGGGGAAGAATGGGAACCAGTCCAGGAGTCTGGTGAGGACTCGGACGAGGGTCTTGCATCCGATGTGGATGGGGCCAGGGCCATCTGGAGTTATGTGCTGACTCTGGAGCCTCCAGAATCTGACAGCAGTGAGGCAGAGGAACAAGGGCAGCCTGTTCCCACTGTGCATATGCTTAGAGCTGCCAGAAGGTAAGAGCAGCTGAGACAAAAGGGGCAACTTGGGAGTAAGGCTGGGAGGTGATTGTCCCTCCCATAAGGGGTAAAGGAGGTGCAAAGGTGAAGAAACATTTGCAGGAAGCAAAGTCGTTCACTCTGTTCGGATTAAACCTTGAAGTTCTATGTGGACTTTGTACTTCGGTTGGCTTTTCATAGTTCATTTGGCACTTCAGTTACTGGCAGCCATTCAAAGGAGAGAAAGGTGGGTGCTTATCTTGAGGAACTGTTTGGGACATAATTCCCAGTGTTGAAATAAAACAAGAGTTGTTTGGACAAAGTGTGTGCTTAATTACAGTCTTGAGAAGCCTTGGTCAGAACAACACCCAGTGTTGCCATGCTCACCAAGACAACCTTCCAACAACCTCAGTGAGCTCCTGCCAAGCCATCCTCTTTCTCTCTTTCTCTCTCTCTTTCTCTCACACACACACACCTTTGTGAAGAAAGTGCAAAAAAAGAAAGCTCCCCCGCCCGCAGCCGAGGAAGATCACAAGGGAAGAAGCGCCGGCTACCTCAGCCTCAGTCATTCTCGCACAATTAGGAAGAACGTTTTCGGCGCCGCGTCCCGCATCGCTTCCCATCTCTGCCTGGGCCGCCGGTAGGAGGCTGAGCACAGTGAGGCTCATTGGTTTTATATTCCTCTCGGGGGGGGGGGGGTGTGAATGCGGCTGCATCAAACGTCCAGGGGCGTCGCAAAAGCAAATTGATGAAGTTAAAGTAATTGCAAATTTCATCAGCGCCACAAAAAAAATTGGGAAGCTGCCTGTGGGCATTGCTACACAGCATGGGGAACAATTAGGGCAGCACTTCTGCAGACGTGTGTTGGAATGCAATGCTCCAAAGGGGGCAGGCAGGGGATGATGGGAACGGTGGTCTTAAATGTCTGGAATTCGTGAATCCAAGCATTTGGTTCTGCAACCCAACAAAACAGACCCAGACTTCAGAGGATAATTAGGACTGCAGAAAAAACAATGGCTACCAACTTGCCTTCCATGGAGGACCTGGATACTGCAGGAGTCAAAAAGAGAGCTGTGAAAATATCTACACACCCCTCACATCCTGGACATAAACTGTTTCAACTCCTACCCTCAAAATGACTTTATGGAGCATTGCACACCAGAACAACGAGACACAAGGAAAGTTTTTTCCCCAACGCCATCACTCTGCTCAACAAATAATTCCCTCAACACTGTCCAACTATTTGCAAAGTCTGCACTACTATTACTATTAATATTCTCATTATTCCTATCACCTAGAAAGTTTCTCCTTATTTCCATGTTGAATCTTTCCTTGGTCAGTTTCCATCTGTTATTCCTTGTCTGGCCTCCGGGTGCTTTGGAGAATAGCTTGACCCCCTTCCTCCTCCTCTCTGGGGCAGCCCCTCCAATATTGGAAGATGCTTTCCTGTCTCCCCTGGTCCTTCTCTTCCCTGGACTGGGCATGAAGGGGGAAATCCCTGACAAATTGCACCAGTGAGGCTTTAGATCCATTCTTAGTTGAAATACTGAGCTTGGCTCAACTGCTGAGCGTCTTCTCTGCCTTCCAAGTTCCTTCAAGGACAAATATTTTATGGAAAAGCAGCCTGGGGAGGAGACCTCCCCTGGCCCTTTGGGCAGGTGCCCTGGTTAATGGAAGGGGTGAGCTTAATAAATTGCTTTGCCGGAACCTGCATTTACAAGAAACGGTTCTCTGGGAAGAGCTGTCATCGCTAATGGCTCTGAGAGGAAATTGCCTCAAAAATCCAGGGGCCATTAGAAGTCAGCTTCTCTCAGGAATGCTGGATTTCCAAGGGGCTGAGATGGGAGATTTTTACACAATTCTCTCTTTTACACCTCACGGTTTCTCCATCTTGGCCACTTGAAAAGGTGTGGACTTCAACTCCCAGAATTCCTCAGACAGCTAAGCTGGCAGGGGAATTCTGGGAGCTGAAGTCCACGTATCTACAAATGGCCAAAGTTGAGAAATTCCAACTTAAGAGACTGTGATAGCCATACTGAAAGCAATAGTTGTGTACCAGCAGGAAATCTGCCAAAATATTAAAAGGGTTAAGGTATCTATCATCTGGTTATGGAATACTCATGCAGAGTACAAGGAGTTCTCATCTTGCGACTACAATTTGCAGGCTCCATTATGGTCATAAGTGGAGGACTACCTGCATGGTGAGTGGATTCACACAGCCCATTAAGACATCAACCTGGCTTATGAAGAAGAGGACTTGCAGTCATCCATGGGCAGCTCATTAAAAGCCCTTCCACGAACAGCTTGAAAATGGAAGCCTTGAAAACAGGCCGTAAAGAGCCCCAGCCATTCAACAAATCACAGTTAATATAAATCCCAGCTTAGCTCAATGGTAGTGTTAGGATTCCGGCAGTTACTCCCATTTAAATCATGAATCTTGAGCCAAACTTCCAAAACTTAAAGAGGATTTATTGGGAGTTAAACTATTCAGCACTGCCTGGGTGTAACCGACTCTGAGACACATCATTCACTGTCATCCTTGACCCTGGTTTTCCCCCACCCCCTGGGTGCATCATAATTCATATTCTCCAATGGGACACCTGCATAGCTAAGAGGCATCAATCGTGCTCTACAGTTAGAATTTTGCATGGCAGAAACTTCAGTCATCTAGTTACTTTCTTTGAAAACATTTATGGAATGCACTTTCGGTTTGCAAGCTGCTGCACTGCTTTTTCCCCCCCCCTCCCTTTTTGTGGCAACTCTAAAAAGACCATAGAAATATTTTACGAGTTGACAGGGGGAAGGTTGACAGCAATTTGGTCTCTCCAACCGTGGCAATTTTAAGACTTGTGGACTTTAACTCCCATAATTTTCCAGCTGGGGAATTCTGGACGTCCACAAGTCTTAAAAGTTGCCAAGGTTGGAGGAACCCCTGACTTTGGGCCCGATCTTGGTTCTGAGAAGAAGCCAAGATCGGACCACGATGGGTTTGCAACATCGCCTCTTTCTCCTGCCAATGTTTACTTGACTTCTCCTCTCCGAGGGAGAAAAACGAACGTTTCTGTTCGAAGTGTCGTTTCAGCCCTGGGCCCAGATGGAAACTCCGCCAGGGAGTTCACAGTGGCTCATCCTCTCTCTGCCCAATTTAATTGAATGCAGCACGGAAGGAAACGGCGGCTTCTCATTATTTAGGAACGAGCCTCCCATCACGTTCCAATTGCAAGGAGGCTGGGAGGGAGAAAACACTTAAAATCCGGTCCATTTAACACACACACACACACACACACACACACACACACACACACACGGCCAGAATGAAAAGCTCTGGAGAGAGTTTATGAGGCAGGTCTCAGAACATCCCATAATATATCTCTTTTTTTTTCTTTTTTTCTCTTAGAAGAATTAAAGTTGCTTCCAACAAATTAAAGCGCTAATGTTCAGCATTATATTGCCTTATATGGTCCATGTGGTGGGAATCAAAAATTTTGACTGCTGGTTCCGTGGGCGTGGCTTGGTGGGCGTGGCAGGGGAAGGACACTGCAAAATGCCCCTTCCCTCCCCATCCCACTAACCTGCTTTCCAGCTCTGTTCTCCTGTGCAGGGCAACCAAAGGAGACCCAACTGAAGAGGAGAGACGGAGTTTGGGGGGGGGGGGCAGTCAGAGGCTGCCATTACTGGTTCTCCAGAACTGGCCAGAACCTGCTGAATACCACCTCTGAATATGATCGACCTGGTTTAACTCAGTCGTGGTTTACCAAATAAGGTAGGTCCACACAACACCTTCCTCTCCTGGGGATAGGAGTCCATATGCCTACAAGTCACCGAATTGAGAAATATACCAGCTTAGATATTCACCCTTTCCAGCTGATATTTTATATGCTTGTGGAGATGCCAAGAGACAAAGCACCCTAAAATATTTTCCTCCTTACCCCAAAGGGGCAGGATTAACACGCACACACCTCCACACACCCCAGCATGTTTGTTCCCTTTGCAAATTCTGAAACGGCCATTAATTCTCCAAACATTGAGGTCCCTGGTGCTCTCTGAGCTTGATTGTTTTCTTGCAGACCTCTGATTACCCAACTAGGTAACACCATCAGTGACAGAGAGAAGGGTTGTGTGGAGTGGAGGAGGAGGAGGAGGAGGAGACTGTGGCATCCTGGGTGCCCTCTGAGCTTGGTTGTTTTCTTGCAGACATCTGATTACCCAACTAGGTAACATTATCAATGATGCTAGAAGGGAGTGGGATTTGCTCTCTTGAGAGCTGATGATGTTACCTAGCTGGGTAATGCAACGTCTGCAAGAAAACAACCAAGCTCAAGAGAGCACCAAGGACTTCACAGTCCTCCTCCTCCTCCTCCTCTCCAAAACCCCCACTCCCCTTCTAGCACTGATGATGTCCCCTAGTTGGGTCATGAAATGCCTGCAAGAAACACCCCTGAGCTCCAGAGCGCACCTCAGCTTCAACCCCGAGCTACAAACTCTGAGCTACAAATACTCTCTTCAGTCCTCCAGCCAGCCTCCTTCTCCAGTCCGAAATCCCCAATGTCCCAGAGATGACTTCAAAGGGCCCTTTTTCCAGAAGAAAAGCCAATTTTGTGTTTGGGTAACTTTATTTCCCCCCCCCCTCCATTTTGGGCCCAACACTACACCATCTCCCCTCCCTGCTTGTCTACTTCATCCTCCAGCTTTGGAAGGAGAGCAGAGGGAAGAGAAGGGAAGGGGGCACAACCCCAGGCTCCCTTCACACTCCAATCACCCCACAACCCCTGAAGGCATCTCAGCAGAGACCTCTGGCTGAGTAGCACTCAGCCAATGCCTATTAAATACTTTGCAAGGCTCCAAGAGTTAAAGACCCCAGACAAGCCCCCCCCCCTCCCTCTCCCTCCTCCCCTTCTCCCAGCAAGATAGAAATCTCAGCCTGGCTTTTAACATTTTAATTCCAGGGGAGACTTGATCAGCCTGGAGACCAAACAGGCAAAGAAAGATGTTATCAGAGCTGGGATTCCCTTTAGAAATCTGCAAAGCACTCAGCATCCCTCCCCCCACTGTGCCCCCCCCCCTCAGCGCCAAAGGGGTCATGAAGGAAACGGAGGCCTTCGGCATTTAAACACCAGGCTAATGGTTTCGTTTCTGTCACCCTCTGGGCTGGGGAGACCCTCCCCCCCAATGACAAGACTGGGCAAGGGGGAACAAAATAGATTCTCCCCTCCGCCTTGAATCCAGCTCCAGATGAAAGTAGCTGCACCACACACACACACACACACACCCCTCTCTTGCATCTTGGAAATGCACTGGTACCCCAGGGCTTTGAGGTTTGGGGGCCATTTCAAAAGAATGTTATTGACATGCAAACAAAAAACATTTATGCAAGCAAAATCCATTGAAATTCCTAAGGCCTCTAAAGAAAACTGAGCCAGCAGTGTTTAAACAACAACAGGATCTTAAACCATGTTTCCTTTAATCATGGTGTGGTGAAATTTGAAGGCAGTTCAGCAGGAGACGGGCCGTCCACCTGTTTCGCACATAATAACAGCACCGCAGAGTCAGAAGGGACTTTGGAGGTCTTCTAGCCCAACCCCCCTGCTCAAGCAGTGTTCTGACCCATGCCCTTTTCCAACAAATCAAACACAATCCAAAGGGAACAGAAACCTTTTAATGCTTCTGCAAAATCATCAGCTGTGATAAGCACAAGCCTTGCCAAACTGAGCGAGACTTGCCAAAAGATAACAGACAAGAAAAAATTTGCAAAATAAGAATCTTCAAATACAAACTCAGGATACTGGAACGTCCACGGGGCTGAGTTTCAAAACGTCTTTGCTTCCTGCAAAGAACGTTCGTTTCACAGCTGGCATTTATTTTCTTGAAGGAGGGGCCATTACCTTGCAGCCTTACTCCCGAATTGCCCGTGCTGTTGTAGCTGCTCTTTCCTACGAGTAGCCCTGCGTGCATGCGCACTTGGCACAGGCTCCTCGGGAACCTCCTCATCACCGCTGCCAGCCCCACAACCTCTCAAGGCAGCAGCCCACTCCCTGATGGTCCTGGCCCCTCATCAGCCCCTCACCCTGATGGTCCTGGCCCCTCTGAGTCCTCGCTCTCCTCAGCCATCCACAATAAGCAGGAAACCTTCCACCATTCCAGACAAATTCTCTTCTTCTTCAGCAAGTCTAATAGGGGTTCACCCCGTTGACTTGGCTCCTATTTCTCCTCCCTGGCACCCTTTGCAGAGCACCCTTGGTGGGTCACTGACTCCACCCATTGGGGGGGCAATCCACGGGGGCTGATTTTGGCTGTGTTTTGAGACCGGCTTTTTCTCTTTGCAACCAAGATTCTGCTCTCTGAAATACCCCGTTTCTTTTTCTTTCCTTCTTTATTCCCTCTGAAGGAGAAGCAATCCAAAAGGGTCACGCCGGCATTGATAGGGAGACAGGGGTCTCTGATTTTCCTCCACTTTTGCCTTCTGACATTTCCCGAAGTGAATGATATTTCAAAAGAAAAACAGAAACTTGGCTTTTGCTGGGGGAGGGGGCAAAATCAATTATGTTGGCACCTTCTCTTTCCCCGTTGTGATTTCCCCCCCCCCCCTTTCCTGCCTTTGATTCCAGGACAAGCTCCTTTTGAAGAAAAAAAGGGAAAAAAGAAGAATAGGTGACAGGAGCCTTAACGAGGTTTGCATTGGGATAACAGGAACTAATTAAGGATTGATTATCTGCCTGGCACTCCAAAGAAAACGAATTCATTTCTGCTCGCTAAAAAAGAATGCTACTTTTTCAATTATTCTTGCAAGTCCCCCCCCGCCTCTCTCTCTCTCTTTTTTTTTTTTAAACTTTCAGAGTTTCATTTGTACCCCAGATTCATCTTTTCTTTAATCACACCGAACAGGGGTTTGTTTTTCTCTGCCTTGAAAGCGTTTGCGCTCAGTAGTAGAGCATCCATACCCAAGGGCAGTGTATCTGACACCCAGGCCACGTCAGAGAAGGCAACAAGCTGCATCCTTGTTTATTTTCCTACCCCATGGATGCGATGTCTAAACAAAATATGTGTCGGGCATTGTAGAAAGTCTTGCTGACCCCAGGCTAATGAGAGGCTGGGAGAGAATGAGTCGTGGGGTGTGTATAATATGATTCCCAAGGCTCAATAATCTGAAAAAGCAATTTACTACATCTTTGATCCGGTGCCCAGAAAGCAAGCGGTTGTCGTCTTTTTCATCAGTTAATGACAATTTAACAAGTAGCCAGGTATAATAGATTTAAAATGGGAGCTGAGGAAACACGAAATTGATGGCCTTCTCAATGGGATTAAAAAAATGGAGCTGAGCAATAAGAAGAAGAAACCTGAGGAATTGCAAGGAAGCGGCAGGGGCAGATGGGAGGGTGACTGGAGGCGACTCCACTATTAGCCATAAAGACTAAAAAGGCCCAGGAGCCGGCCCGTTCCCATCTCCCGCATGATGGGAGGAAAAAAAAAACCTGTATTTTTGTCGAGAAGGTACGATGTCTACAGGGAAGGTGGTCAAATAAGTCAAGATGGCGACCACAGTTGTGCAACCAAAGCCACGCCCCTTTTTGTCTGCAATGGAAAAGGGGGTGCAGCTTTGATGGTTGCTGCCATCTTGACTTTTTTCAGGGACATGGCTCCTACAGACATTTCTGATGATAAAACAAGGAATTCGGAAAGGTGTGCTCAGAAAAGAGCTGGCTTTTAGTTGTGGGCATGCAGACCCTTGAGTAGGGGAGGGTCCAAGTTATGTTATTTGCTGCTTTGTTCATGGTAGAACTTAAAACCTAGCGGGGCTCAGCCTTCCTTCCTTCCTTCCTTCCTTCCTTCCTTCCTTCCTTCCTTCCTTTTTTCCTTCACCTGTTTCCAAAGTAAGGAACAAAAATCACGCAGGCTAATATTTTATTACTAGCTCTATACCCATGTTTCGCTACTGCAAAACTATGTGGTTGTCCTTAGTTTTTGGGGAGGAATATAAGGGGAAAATAAATTCTGCCTCTGCCTACCAGCATCTATCAGTATTCATCTGGCTAGTGTCCTGTTAGTGTGTGAGAAATAGGCTACAAAAAAAGAGCAAACGGGACGCGAGCCTTTGCAGGAAGCAATAAATTTGTCTGGTCGGTTCAAGCTTTGAAAAGTCCTGTTTGACTCTGTGTCGAGTTTGGCCTTACCCTGCGTTTGGCAATTCGTTCTCTGGCCCCGTTCCAAGTGCAACAAGGGTGGGTGTTTCTAAATATTCCCCTGAAAGACCGTTTGCCAAGCCTTGCAGGCTGTGAATGAACATAATTCACAGCCGTGGAAATAAAAGAGGTTTTTGCCAGGACTAAGATTGTGTTTTATGCTTTGTAAGTAAGCTTAGGTCAGGACAGCGCTTGTCAACTTTGAATGGACATTAAGTGGATCAAGGACTGCCTGGAAGCTGTGAAAACTTTGCACGATCCTCATCTGGCTGTCAGGAATTCATATGATTAGCTACAATCTCTCTGGGCCAAGGAGAAAAGAACCCCAATTTTTAGCATTGTTTCAGGGACAGGAGAGCTCTCTATGGGGAGGGATAGTGCCAAACACATCATCTCTAAAAGTCCAAGCCCGAGAGCAAAGCTCTTGAACCAACAGAACCGGGACTGCCACAAATTGCCAAACAGCCAAAGCTTGCATATTGATATGCATTTATTCAAATGTATTCCTTCCATTTGCATGCTTCCTTTCTTCTCAAATGGAGACCTGGTGGAGGCTGCTAATGTGTTAAAAAACAAACACAAGCAATACAGAAATTCAAATGCAAAACACACGTCCCTAAATGAAAGCCATAACTAACGGCGACAGAACCCGCTCTCCAAAAAGAGCAAAGGCTTAAAGACTCTGCCTTAAGCCATGGTTTCATTTTAACCACAGTTTGGGGGAAGCAACCCCACGGCTGGGCTCCCATCCCTAGTGAACCAGGCATCTTCACTCGGGCCTGGCTAACAGGAAGATTCTCTTTGCAAACCCTCAGCCCCAAAAGGGAGCAAATCAGTGTGCAGGAATCTATATTGGTATTTTAAAGCCGCAGATCGCAATTCCCAGCCTTGAAGCCTTGAGTGGCCCTTGCAAAGGAGAGGGACTTCCCAGGGGGGAGTGGAGATTATTGGCAGCCCACTATCAGCTCCTGAGAAGAGAAGGACCACGTCCCTGCTTGATTCAAGGAGGGGATGATAAGGGCTGCAATGTTTCTGCCCACAGCTCTCCGATCAAAGCACCTCTTGTCCTCTGGGGACAACCTCTAAAGAGCCACAGATCATCTTCCTCCTCCTCCTCCTCCTCCTCCTCCTCCTCCTCCTCCTCCTCCTCCTCCTCCTCCTCCTCCTCCTCCTCCTCTTTTCTATTTTTTTCTTTATTTTTAACATACAATAAATCCATTCCATTTCAATCGTGTGTCGATTAGGTACATATTTCGTGTGCTTAACAGTTACTAATAATGTTCTTCTCTCTCTTCAAAGACTCTCAGGAAAAGCGGTTTGGAGTTGAAGACAAAGGAAATGCCACGTTATCACATCAGAAAATGGACACTGTGGCAAAGCACCAGAACCCTGGGACCTTTAATGGACACGCTGCAATTAAAATGCGTTCGCAAATAGCACCAGCGTTTAGATTTATACACTGCTTCACAGTGCAGTGGCTTATAGAGTCAGCCTCTTGCCTCCCCAACTATCTTGGTCCTCATTTTTTCGACCTCAGAAGGAGGGAAAGGCTGAGTCAACCTTGAGCCGGTCAGGATCGAACTGCTGGCAGTGGGCAGAATTAGCCTGCAAGACTGCACTCTAACCATTGTGCCACCACAGCCCTTCCTTCCTTCCTTCCTTTCCTCCCTCCCATCCATCCATCCTTTTCTTTATTCTCCTTCCTATTTCCTTCCTTCCTTCCTTCCTTCCTTCCTTCCTTCCTTTCTTTATTCTGGATTATTTTATTTAAACTGGAACCTTTTCAGCCAGAGATGCAAAAGTTGATCCCTCGATTTGAAGGCCAAGGGCTGCCTGCTCTCAGGGAGCTGCTAAGCCAAAAATTTTGCAAGCAACTTCAAAACAGGAGGAGAAAAAAGAACAGAATAGGAGAAAGACTGGAAGGAAAGCTCACATTTTCCCCACTCCTCTCTTGCAAATCCGACTGCATACGGGTAACAAAATTGCTGCAATAAATTGAGCCACTACAGCCATAGGAGGAAAACCGTTTATCATAATCCAGGCTTTAGAAAATATACTTTAAAAATGGGGATTTGCTCTAATCTTACAACCAGTTTCCCCCATCTCCTCGGATTCACTTTGATGCTGAATAAAACTTAATGAACGATTTCCGACAAAGAAAGAAAAACTAATCTGAAGACAGCAATTTAAAAACCCCACCCTTCATTTAGAAATAGAGCAGCAGGCAAGGAACTTGGAATTTAATTCAAAAAATCATCACAGGCAAAGAAGTCTCCGTCCAGATGGGAGGGGCCATAAGTCAAACGCCCCCCCCCCCAAAAAAAAATAATGTATCTGGATCCCAATCTCAACCAGAAATCTGCAGATTCAGCACATTTGACACATCAGTTTAGAAACCAGGTTAAGGATTAAATGCATCTTGTTGCGTTTCTGGTTTCTTCCCTCCAACCCTTTTGCAAATTTATTCTGGAAGTATCTTTAAGGAGGGCTATGCTGGATGTTGGTGCGTTTTTTTACAGAAAATGAGGAAGGATGCAGCCATTCTGGCCCATTTCACTGCATTTTCCAAAAAGGGAAATGGGTAGAATTTAGCATCCCACGTTTAAATCTAAGTGCAAATGGTTTTGGGAAGGTTCAAATTTTTAAACTGGGGGCAATAAAATAAAATAAATAAAAAAAGATTGGCTCTTGATTGCCATCTTGTGGTAGCATCTATCTGGGAAGACCCTCTGTCTCACCTGCCACTGTTACCCCAGAGGTGGGATTCAGCCGGTTTGAACTGGTTCTGGAGAACTGGGAGTGGAAATTTAGAGTAGTTGGGAGAACCGGCCAATTCCGCCTCTGACTGGCCCCGCCAACCCCACCTCTTCTCTGCCTCCCATCGAGTCCCAGCTGATCGGCTGGGTCTCCTTTGGTTGCCCTGCACAGGAGAACGGAGCTGGAAAGCAGGTTAGTGGGGTGGGGAGGGAAGGGGGATTTTGCAGTATATCCTTCTCCCTGCCACGCCCACCAAGCCAGTAGTAAAATACAAAATGAATCCCACCACTGTGTTACTGCCATTTCTAGTGGGTCACCCCCAAGTCTGTCGCTGAGGAGTTTAGGATCTGGTTTGCAGCAGCATCTGCAAGCCTTCTTGAAGAACCACACGGTGGGAAATGTTCTCCAGGAGCAACTTTCCCTCCAGGAGCCGCTTATCCACGGGGCTGCTTGATGGAGGAGGGAAAAGGGGATGAAAAGCCCCCTAACCAAAGAGCCCACCCCAGGAAACCCGCCGGGAGGAGCCGCACACTAAAAGCGCAAAGAGCAAAAATGGTTCTGGCACGTCAAGAGGGGGTGGGAAAATAATGTGATATAACTGCACCAATAAGTGGCTTGAGCTCAAACCCTTGCAGAGGAAGGTGGCTTGCCCACCCTGCCTTCCCATCGGTTCCCCCTCCTCTCTGGCAGGCTGAGATTACCCAGGCCCCCTCCAAGCGATCCATGCTCCCCTTCCGGCATTTCAGGAATCCCTCAAGAGCTTTGATTAGAGAGCCAGACGGAAGATCAGCTGCCGGTCATCAGCTCAGCCGACCTCCGCACATCTCTTCCAGGCTCCACCTTAGATAAGCATGCACACACACAGAGACAGAGAGACAGACACACAGACACACACACACCCTGCCCAGCCTGAGGGCCCATGTGTTTTCACACAGGGGGTTGTGGAAGGCAGAGGCTGGTCCCAGGCTCTCCAGAGCTTTGCAGAAATGGTGGGAGCTCAGGCTGACTCGTCCCTGGGGGTGGGCTGGGGGCAGTGGTTGGGTTCAAAAAAGTTTACTACTGGTTCTATGGGCATAGCTTGGCTTGGTGGGCGTTGCAGGGGAAGGATTCTGCAAAACTCCCATTTCCTTCCCACTCCTGAATGTTGCTGCAAAATCCCCCTTTCCTCCCCACCCCACTAACCTGCTTTCCAGCTCTGTTCTCCTGTTCAGGTCAACCAAAGGAGACCCAGCCGATCAGCTGGGACTCGATGGGAGGCAGAGAAGAGATGGGATTGGTGGGGCCAGTCAGAGGTGGGATTGGCTGGTTCTCTGAACTACTCAAAATTTCTACTACTGGTTCTCCGGAACCGGTCAGAACCTGCTGAATACCACCTCTGGCCGGGGGGGGGGGCATTCAGATGGACACGCAAAGTCTCCCTGGGGAGCTTCAGCAGGGCAAGGGAGAAAAGACCCACCTGTTGCTGCAGGAGAGTTGCCAGAAAAATGAAAATCGGCAGGCACCATGGCCCAGAAGAAATCAGAAGGGGAACTGGGACCTTGTGAAAAGGAAGAAATTCCATTCAGACTCATATAAATTATAAATAGAAGAAAAACAACACAAACCACACTGAAGCAATTAATGAGACAAGACATGATAAGGGCTCCAAGACATCCACAGATAGCGAATTACACACACTGGGAAGGATGCCAGAACTCAGATAAAAACTGAAAGACTAGAAATATTTCACACTTTGCTTCCAGCACTGGGCCATACTCAGTTTGTCCTTTTATACAGTTCTCACAGCTGCAGCCCATGAAGGGGATCAGGGCCCCTTCCTCCCCCGTTGACCATGCCATTCAAATTGCTCCCTTCTCCGTTCCTCCTTACATGCCCTAGAATGAAGAGGAGATGGGCCTGGGTCTTCCTCTGAATGCCCAGCCGGCCTGTGCCCATCCCCAGTTTCCTTCACAACCTCTGGAGCCACACTCTCACTCCCTGTCAGCTGTTCCTCCTCTCCCTGGGAGTCAGACACCAACAGGGGCATGACAGGAAGTTTCTCCTTAGTCTGTGGCATCCTTCAGCAAAAGTGAAGCAGGAAGAAAGGAGAAGTCCCCATACTTCCACCCAGGGAGGCTTTTGAGCATCAGGCATGAATAGGAATGCTGGATTTTACACACCGGAGAGCACTTCAAAGCTCTGTCTTCAGCCATCAGCCAAGGCACGCAAAGCCCATCTTACCAGCTCGATGGGAATCCGCCCCTTGTGGCTGAAGCCAATGTTCAACTTGCACATGGCCAGGATGTAGCAGATCCTGGGCTCCCTCACCCTTTTCTTCTGAGCACGGATTAATGTAACTCATCCAGAGGACCTGGCACCACTGTAGATGGCTGGATGGAGCTTGCATCATTGGCAAGTGTCAATAGGGTGAATAATGGCCTTGGGTTTTTGTCAGGAAACCAGTGTATTGACAACTTAATGGGCTCAGGAAAAGCTCATCTGTCTCTCTCCCTCTCTTTCTCCCTAGCCCCCTCCCCCCCAAACAGCCTTGGCTGCTTTATCGTTTTATCTCAGGGGGGCTTTGAAAACCAAGCCCATCACAACAGCCCAAGAGGAGGGGAAACATGTTTGTTTTATATCAACCCGGTCTTGTCCTTGCCTTGGTCTGTTTGCTGTGCTTTTCCCATGTTTACCAACTGTTTCTCCTCTGCATTTTAAATATTCTGGCACAGACAAAAGAGAATTTATTTCCTCATTTAATCCCCTTTCATCCCAGACAGCAAACACATTTGCAGGGGGAAATGTTTGGGGTGAAGGGGTGGCAGGGAAGGGAAGAAGACAAGTGGAGCAGCCATAAAAAGGATGGCAACATCAGCTCGGCTTTGGGAGGTAGCAGCGAGGTTTGCAGCTGTGGAGCGAAATCCTGAAGAATCACTTGGCATTTTTTTTTTTTATAGCGTTTCCAGAGCCCTTGGAATGTATTAAGACTTAAACTGCAGAAGATAATTCTTGCCTAGAGAAGTAATTACAGAAAACAGGAGGTTGCTGCTGGAGTAGTAAATACATTGCAGGAAGATGCAATTTGACTGGATGGGAATTGCCCAACTCTCGTTAAGCTCTCCTCAAACAAACAGATGGCACTTCAGCCGCGGCTGTTTCTTCACCCTAATCTTTCCAAACCAGTCTGCAGCCCACCTGAACTCATCTCTGCTTCCATTCTCTTTTTCACTTGAAAACACAACAGAGCCATTTTTTTCCAGGCAACCAAGGAGAGAGAGCAAAAAAAACAACAACAACTTTCCGTTTGCATCTGGCCCCAAAATATGGTTCCTCTTGGGGTAAGAAACCCTTCCACCCTTGTGTTACACAGAACAAGGAAAAGAAAGATATAGTTTTTGCCTCTCTGGTCCCCAATTCTGTTTGTTTGTTTGATGTCTCACCGTACACAGAAAACGGAGTGTGGGAGAGCAGCTAAACCACCATTCCATTGAAAAGACCCTGTGGGAAAAAAGAATTAGCTAGCAGGGAGGAAGAGGAGGAGGAGCGGGGAGGAGGAAGGAGGAATTAACTCGCCCCAGAAACCACGATGGGTTTATGCATCCTGACACAGCATATCATGCAAACCCGATCAATTCCAATTTATAGATGAAAAGAGTTTAAGCAGATTAAGGCACAAAGCAGGGTATCAACAGGGAAGATCTTGCTATTTCTTTTTTATTTCCTTTTTTTTTTTTTTTTAAGAATTTAAGCATTTTCCCCTTGATGTGAACATTCTTTTGACAGTGGCTTGGATTGAAAAAACAGAAACACCCTCCCCTCCCCTCCGCTGCCTCTAAAAGGAAAAAGTCTGAGATAGGAAGGCTGACCCTTTCTTTATCATGCAAATTTCAAGCCTCCTCCAAGAAAAAAGCCAGTACAATTCATATGGGTTTTTGTCATAACAAAATAAATAACCCAGCCCGGCTTTTACCAAATGCAGAGACAGGTGCCTGGTTTTAAGGGCCACCAAAGAGATTCAAGATAACATCATTAAAAGTGTGCGGGGTGGTGGTGGTCACAATTGGCTACATTTAACTGACAGGTGGTTGAAGTCCACCCATCTAGCCAAGGTTGAGAAACATTCCTGGTTAAGGAACGAAATGCTCCTAGGAAGATGGTGATGGTGACACATGATGTGGAGATCTACCACCACCCTGGCAGCATTTCAAGCAAGTCCACTGTCAGGATTCCAAGTAATCCACCCATCGCGAACGGAACTCCTAGGCAGGTAGATTCCTCAAAGAACAAGTTTATTGGGTATATCATATTGGCACAGACTGGTAAAAACCGACTCTCGAGGTTCCCCTGCTTTTCACCTAATTAAAAGTAAAAGTTCCCCCCGCCTTTCCTAAACAGTCAGATGGACCAATCAGAGCGCTGTCTGGTTGCTTGGTAACATCACTCCTCCCCTCTTCAGCCACCTGTGTTGGAACGCCCTTGGTTCCCAGGAGAAAGTATTTTGTTTTGGCTACAAAACCCCAGCTATCTCTATTCCCCACCCTCCCTATCCCTCATCTCCAGTGAAGCCCCCAAGATGGCCTCAGTCAGGCCAGCTCCAGAGTTCACCCCGCCCAACTTGAAGATGGACAGGGAATTCCGGAAGCTGAGGTCTGTTCATCTTCCAGCTGCCAAGGTTGAGAACCCGGCTGAACAGGAGAAGCTCCCAACCTGTCATCTTGGAGACAAAACAGGTGGAGAGCAAGATCTTCCATGAACCCTTCCTGGGGGGGAACCAGGGGTGTGTTGGGTCTCTGCTGCTCATAGCCGCTACCAGCTCAGCCGAACCGGTAGAATATCACCACTGGGGGGAACCACGGCCCAGTCATCACCACTTCTGCGTCATCTCAACTGGCAGCTGTTTTATCTGCACCAGGAAATCGGAAAGGTCTCCACTCACCCGCTGAGAAACAGTTCTTACAGCCTGGCCATCTCTCCCCCACCACACACACATACACACATCTCCTTCGTTTGATGCCATGGATGGAAATGTCAGCCAACCCATTTGCAAGACGCGCACGCACGCGGTGCCAGCCCTTCGCAACTCATTTCGGGACGTTTCCATCAGCCCCGTGCAGGGGTTGCTTGAGTGACAGGGCCAACTCCAGCCAATGCTCCCCTTGTGCTCAATTGAATTCCCTTCCTGCTGAAGCTGCAGCAGACTTTCTGCTGGTGGAAGATTGGGGGGAGCCGCTTGGCATTTAGTGAGATGCCGTCCAGGCGTGTCAATTACTGTGTTCACTTAGCAAACTTTATTAGATTATTAGATTTTTTTTCCCAGGCCCTGTGGCATTTCCATGATTGCAGCAGGAAAATACTGCAAAATAAGAGCTGGGTTTGGTTCTCCATCTGCCACCAAGGATTCCCCCCACCCCATATATTCATATTGGAAAACATGCCTTTATTTCAGAAGTGTTCAGATCAATTCTGAACCCACCACCCATATTTAATCACGTTAAAATAGCCCTGAAAGGCACAGAGGAAACGTTCCCCAAACCAGCTTCTGGACGGATTGTCAACCGTAAAAGCCAAATGTCCATTTCTGCCTCGTATTATAGCTAACATCCCTCACATCCCGGACACAAACTGTTTCAACTCCCACCCTCAAAATGATGCTACAGATGCACACCAGAACAACTAGACAACACAAGGAGGGTTTTTTTCCCCAAAGCCATCACTCTGCGAAACAAATAATTCCCTCCACACTGTCCAACTATTTACAAAGTCTGCACTACTATTACTATTAATCTTCTCATCACTCCTTATTACCCATCCCCTCCCAATTGTGACTGTAGGACTGTAACTTTGTCACTTGTAGCCTTATGATTTATATTGACTGTTTCCTAGTATGATTGGATTGCTTATTGTACCCTATGACTATCATTAAGTGTTGGACCTGATGATTCTTGACTCTTGACGAATGTTTATTTTCTTTGATGCACACTGAGAGCATTTGCACCAAGACCAGTTATTTGTGTGTCCAATCACACTTGGCCAATAAAGAACGCTATTCTATTCTATTCTATTCTATTCTATTCTATTCTATTCTATTCTATTCTATTCTATTCTATTCTATTCT
>BLBF01000058.1:1529942-1540338 GCA_015471245.1 Laticauda colubrina
TCTCTCTCTCTCTCTCTCTCTCTCTCTCTCTCTCTCTCTCTCTCTCTTTCTTTCTTTCTTTCTTTCTTTCTTGGGATTTGAATTTGAGCTTGTATTCTGATTGGTTGTCAGACAAACTCCCATGCAGCCATGCAGGGGCAACTCTGTAGGCCAGTGGTGGCTAACCTTCTTGGGCAAAAATTGTACACATGCTTGCATGCCAGCACCCAGCAGGCAATGCGTGCCTCCAATGCATGTGCACGCAATCCTACCCACCCACCCCCTGCTGCCCCCTTACCAGCACTGTGCCTTACAGCTGATTTTCGGCCAGTTTGAGGCCTTTTTTGGCCTCACAAAGGCTTGAGGAAGGCTTCTGCAAGCCGAAAACTAGCCTGTTTCATCACTTCCTGTTTTCCGAAAATATCAGAAGTGACGAGACGGAGCTAATTTTCAGCCTGCAAAGCTTGCAGAAGCCTGCAGAAGCCTTCCTCAAACTGAAAAAGGCTTCAAACCAGCCGAAAATCAGCAGTGAGGCACGCACATGCGCAGTGAGGTAAGCTTGCCTGCAGCTTGTGTGCCGGCACAAATAGCTCTGCATGCCACCTGTGGCACTTGGGCCATAGGTTTGCCATCACTGCTGTCGGCTGTCCCAAGTCCCAGGCTTGGTTAAGCCTTGCTGGATGATGATGATGAAAGGGCTTTGGGCAATTCCTTTTATAGCTCTACCTGGAGATCTTTGTTATGGAAAATAGGCTGGCCTAGGCCAGAGTAATGGTCCATTAGCAAAGGTGGGGGGCTGAGTTTCTGATTCTGAGTTTCTACTCTTTTTAGGGGAAATATTCTGCCTTTGTAATATTTCTCAAGATATTTCAAGCTGCCAGGCATGCAATGAAGATGAAACAAACTGGTTTTGTCGTTGACATTTTAAAGCCAGGCAGGTGTCTGTCTTCGTGTTAATAAGGACTGCTCAACTGAAAGGAATTTGAAGGATGCAGACTTCAGGAACGTCAGCTGACAGGTGGCTGTGGGCAAAATGGCAAGGTGTCCACTTTGTGTCAAAGGGAAGCACTTGGGGGCTGACTCCCTTTTGCGGCTCTGCAAGAGTTGCCTGTGTGCAAAAAAAACCCACAATGCAATGCAGCAGCAAACCTGGGTTTCCTGCATTCACTGCTTTGCACCAACTTTCTCAAGGCTATCTGAATCGCGGTGAACCGAAGCCAATTATTGGGGTTTACACTGTTGAATTGCAACCTTAATTCATCCTTCCCAGTAGGGGAAAAGGCGGCTCATGCCAACACCGCCATCTCGTGGTCGTTTTGCAAACCAGGCTTGTAGCTTCGTGCGGATGGAGGAACTGCTGTCAAAAGTTTAGAAGTTTTATCTGAAGCTTTTTCACACCGGAATGACCCTTCGGAATCGACTCCACAGAAACAAAGATAAGGGAACCCAGCTTGCCCAGGGTGGGAGGGCAAGAGCCCACCTGGCCTTCCTCCTGGGCAGTTAAAGCACGGCAATGTCTTAAGAGGTGTGGGTTTGAGACTTGGAAGCCTCTTAACGCTGCCAGATCGAAGAAGCAGTTGCATGGTCTTTAAAAGAGGTGCTTTTGCTGTGGAGGTGAAACTATTCTTGAATGCCCATTGCCTGGTGCTAAAGCTATCTAGGATTCCTCTTGATCTTGATTTGATGTTCCATCCTTCCCATCTTTGATCCTCTCCCTTCCTTCTCTTCATTCTATTTCCTTCCACCCCTCCTCTACACGTCTTCATATTTCCTTTTTTTCCTTCCTTCCCTCCATTTACGACCATTTTCAATACTTTCCAAGTGAGGCCTTTCCACAGGGCAGGGGGTACTATGCAGAGAAATGTGCTGAATTTATATTTAAAAGGTTCCCCTCGCACATACATGCAACTTGTTTCCGGCTCGAGGGGACGGTGCTCACCTCCGTTACAAAGCCGGAGAGCCAGCGCTGCCTGAAGACCCCTCTGTGGTCATGCGGCTAGCATGATTAAACACCGAAAGTACATGGAACGCCGTGACCTGCCCACCAAAGGGGTCCCTATTTTTCTACTTGCGTTTTTGTGTTTTCAAACTGATAGGATGGCAGAAGCTGGGACGAATAACGGAGCTCACTCCATTACGTGGTGCTAGGGATTTGAACCACCGAACTGCTGACCTTAGCCATCTTAGCCACCACGTCCCTGAATTTATATTTATCAAGCAAGAAACAAAGGGAGACTTAGTATAGCTCTATTTCAAGCTATTTAGCTCTCATCAGCTAACTGGGATTCAAACCCGGGCTACTTGCCCTGATCGACCTGTCTCACTAGAAAAACACAGATCTCTTTTCCACCAAGATGATCCTAACTTGAATTTCTGGAAGGGCCATGTTCAGCCAGCTCAGTGTCTTGAAAAATCATAAACCATGGTTTATTCGCAAGTTGCTAAACCCTCGTCTGTGTCCTTGCTGTTTTGGCACACGGCTGGTCTGCTGGCATCTCTGCAAAGAGCATACTGGTTGAGTTTGTACTTCACAACTATATCTTGGAAATGGAACTATGTGAAATGGGATACTTCTGAATAGACCCTCAGTGTTGGGTTCCCACATGGTTAGCCATAGTTAACAGAGCCACTTTGTTCAGTTTAACCCCGTTTTCACAGCCTAAGAAGCACACAAACGGGTTTATACTACATAGTTGCTAAAAAAGCTGGCTAGTTTAGCCACACTGAATTATAATTAGCTAAACACAAAGACTGGACTGAATCCCACATTTCTCTCAGCATGATCCTGGCCAGTCGGGCAGGATAAAAAGCAAAAGAAAAACCCTGCATTTGCTGATGAAATCTATTTGTAAATAGTAAACGTTGCAATTGAAACAGAAATGATGTGACATTTATTTCTGGACCCCCCCAGTGAAACGTCAAACATCTGTTACTGGAAGTGATATTATGGTCAGGAGATTTTTATGTTAACTCAGCTGATTCCCACAAAGGCCTCCAAAATGTCATTGGTTGATTAATTGGCTAGTTCACACCTGCCAGGCTGAAGCAGGGGCTGGCTGGGGACTGGCAGAGTTCACACAACATGCTGACACCCATTTTGGCCCAGGACAGCCTGACCGGTGTGTGTGTGTGTGTGTTACAGTTAACATATAAAATATATCCCATAAAATGATCATCCAAATTAAATCCAAACTACAGTGGTATCTCGTTACTCAAGTGCTTTAAAACTCAACACTTTTGATGGGAAAATTTTGCCCCGCTAGTCAACACACAAGCTAGAATTTGTGTTGGCTGCCTTGTGACTTACGTTATTATTCCTTATAACAAAAAATGCATTTGGTACTCATCATGCCTCACAGAACTAATTAACAATGAGTACCAAAGTACCGGTGTAATTGCACAAATAAAGCACAGAATGTAAGATGAACTAGTTACTCCATGTTGTGTTTATGTAGCGTATATTGGAGGTGGAAGACCTTCGAGTTGCGTGCAACGAAATTTCATTTTAACGTGTGTCGTTGGCGTACACTCAAAGTGACAAAAAAGTTATTCCAAGCCTATCACTTGACGGAGATGTCCAAATTGCATTCGCTAGTCTAACCCAGATGCTCAGGTGCTCTCTTAAACCTTCATTCATACTCAAATACTGTATTTTTCAACGGGTTTCAATTCCAGCTCATCCCAAAGCATTTATGGGGCACCCCCCAAAAAAAATGGCAGCTACTTACTTCCTTTACAAATCCCAAACCCGAATCTGATTGAAATTCCCCTTTTTCTTCCATTCCAGAACGAGATGGTTGCTCAAAAGCAGCATTAACAAGGATGCTTTGGCCTCCAACTCTCCAATTCAAAGCCACCCCAGACCTCTCCATCCAGGCTCCCATGAAGCCAGCAGAGCCCCAGCTCCAACCCTCTTCCGGCTTTAAGCCAGGGGTCCCCAAACTTGGCAACTTTAAGACTTGTGGACCAACTCCCCGAATTCTCCAGCCAGCAGAGCTCACTCTTGTGATCCCTTCCTCCGCAATCTCTCCTCTTTGGTGGGTAAGAAACAGACACAGGTGGCTGAGGAATTCTGGGAGTTGAAGTCTTAAAAGTTGCCAAGTTTGGGGACCTCTGCTTTAAGCCCGAGATTTAGTTGGGATAGTTCCCCTTTTAAAAAGTGTGGTTGCTCCTTTTAGTGGCATCAGGGATCCCCCTATCCTGGATCAAGAGTGGAGGGTGCCCATACACCTAGCACAAGGCTAGCCCCTTTGGCCAACCGGCACCTCCAAATCACCCAAAATGTAGTCATCTGACCATAGGTCACAGGTGGTAGCCAGAATTTTGAACCTGTACAGTCGTACCTTTAAACAATCACTAAAGCGAACAGTCACATTACCTATATTTCCATTTTCCTTTGGGAAGACTCCTAGATCAAACTCTCTGGATGGAAGCAGGGAACAGAGCAAGGAAGCAGCTTTTCGGGTATCCGAGGCAGTTTATTTTGCAAAGAGAACCCCTTCCTCAAGGGTCCAGTTTTCCCCTTATGCCCACCTCTCCTGCTCCCCCCCTCACCCCAAGGACTCGCCAGAGCCAGGAAAGTCCTGCGGTTTACAGATGGATACCGTGCAATTTCCTTCCTGCTAATCTAATCAAAATTGCATCGTGATCCACCCGACAACAGCAACACACAGCTTCCTGCCAGGGCAACCAGCTTGCTCGCTCGCCCACCCTCCCTCGGCTGGTGCCAGCTGCCACCTCCGCAGGGCCCGGTCCTCCCCTCGCCCTCCACAGGCCGGGACAAGTGCAATACTGTTCAGAAACGTCCGAGTAATACAACTGATCCCAACCCAGGGAGGAAGAGCTGCTGCTTCTTTGGCCACTGCAAGGGGGGGTGGAAGAGACACAGCCTACCCCTCTTTCCTGCACACAACCTGTCCCACGGTCAGTTTTGCATGGATTTGCACAGCAACAGAAGCCAAGCTGAGATGCAAACCAGCAAAACCCACCGTAGGTCAGCACCACGGGAGTTAGGGTTAGGGAAGCAGAGGACGGACACCACGGAGCTCAGCATCCAGCAGGACTGGAAGTGCCCACATTACAGTAGAATTTGGCTCCACAACTACCTGCACTATGAGCACTTTGGCCCTGCTGGGATGAATGGGGGCTGTGCAGCACCCTCGAAGGCGGCTGGGCCAGGACAGAGTCTCCCAGCATCTTCTTTTGAGTAGAAGTTCTCCAAGAATGTTCACTACCTTTGAATACAAATAATCCAGAAGCCGGGGTGGATTGAGGCTGACTGGGCACCAACTTTTGTTTTGGGCAGAAGTTTGGGTCTAGCAAGGGGGATCCAAGATGCCAGCCTCAACAGGTAGACCAGAGCAGCAAGTCAACTTCCCCTGGTAGGCAGAAAGCTACTCTGAGCCACCGTGGCGAAGTGGTTGGAGTGCAGTACTGCAGGCTGACTGCCAGCTGCCTTCAATTTGGCAGTTCAAATCCCACCAGGCTCCAGGTTGACTCAGCCTCCCGTCCTTCCAAGGTGGGTAAAATAAGGACCCAGATTGTTGGCGGCAAACGCTGTAAACCACTTCGAGAGGGGTATAAAGCACTATAAAGGGTATATGCCTAACTGCTATGGCTATTCCTTCCTTCTTTCCTGTTCCCTTTCTCATTCTCCTTCCTGGTGATGCAGTGGTTAGAATGCAGAATTGCAGGCTAACTCTGCCCACTGCCAGTTTGATCCTGAACAGCTCAAGGTTGACTCAGCCTTCCCTCCTTCTGAGGTGGGTAAAATGAGGACCCAGATCATTGGGGGCAAGAGGCTGACTCTGTAAACTGCTTAGAGAGGGGCCGTAAAGCATTGGAAAGCGGCATACAAGTCTAAGTGCTATTGATTTACAGGGGCTCTAATTAACATAATTTTGCAAGTTTGATTCTACTGTACCCCTTCCTCCTCCTTATACTTCAGGGAATTAGGAGCCACCTCTGGAAGTAAAGAGGCTTTTTGTCTGGGAAACAGCATTGAGACCATATTCCTGACTTTCCAAACGAGGAGATTTCAAGCACTTACTGATCACCATCCAGTTCAATCCTCGAAAACAGAACATGGAAATTTCAGTCCCAAAACTTCCAAAAACAACAGGTTGACCAAAACAGTTTTAAATGTCTGAACTTGTAGCCTCCCTTATCTCCCTCCTGTTCTTGGCCAATTCCCTGAAATTTTACAGAAAATGTTTTTCCAGGATGTTTAAAGGACTCCACCAATATTTGCTATGGATTGGCTTTGCAGCCGTTACCTGCAAAGGGTGAATTCTGACAAACTGTTAATTCCGACTCCTTTTTGCTGCATTTCCATCACTGAATGAAAATAGATTTAAGTTACAGCAAATCCAAGGAATCGTGCATGCCGGATAAGGAAGTTTCTGTTTTCATTTCAAGTATAATTATCCTTGAATGAACCTTTTCCAAAATCTGCCTCTCTCAAAAGTGCTGAACTACTTCCATAAAGCAGTGGGTTTCCCCCCCCCCCAAGTTTGTCCCCTGCATGGACTTTAACTCCTAAAACTCCCCAAGTAGCACATTTTGAAGATGTGTGAACTTCAATTACCCAGCCAATATGTTTGTGCAGGGCATATGAATATGGTCCATCAATTATAGCTGGATTGGCAGCAGGTCAATGTTTATCAATAAAATGGACAGCTGGCATGAAACTACCCTTCTTCCATGTTGAACCCTTTGGTTAATCTAGAACAAGGGTCTTCAAATTTGGCAAGCTTAAGGCTTGTGGAACTCAACTCCCAGAATTTCTGAGCTAACATGACTGGAGGAGGAATTCTGGGAGTTGAAGTCCTCAAGTCTTCAAGCGGTCAAGTTTGAAGACCCCTGATCTAGAACATCCCCATGTTCTCAACAAGACAGGTAGAAAAAGCTGCTGTGAAGGGAGAGCTTCATCCTCCCCCCTCAACCCCGTGCAATATCCCCTGCCTCCAAAACACCCAACTAAACAAGGAGAAGTTGGTTGCTCTGCTCCAAACCCATCTGAATGGAGGCATCTTTTAAAGCAGGATTGTCCAGCCTGGCCCACTACTCTTAAGACTTGTGGATTTCAACTCCCAGGATTCCCCAACCAGCCACACTGGCTGGAGGATTCTGGGAGTTGAAGCCCACAAGCGGCCCAATTTGGACACCTGTGCTTCAACTGTAGCAGTTTTGTAGGTGCTGGGAGGATCCAAGCCAAGACTTTGCAGGAAAGGTTGCCGAGCTGGACAAGGCCAGATTTAACTGGACCAGGAACCCAACCTGAAGGGGCACTGTAACTTCCTTCCAGCCACCCCTACTGCCCATTTCCTGAAAAGCACAAGGCTTTTTCAGAAGAACATGGAGCCAAGAGGGGGAGAAGTTCAAAGAAGTCCTCTTGGAAGGAGGATATCATGGCACCCTTCTTCTGTCCAGCACGGACCAACCTAACCGATCAGGGTTTAGACCAGGTAGGTGAGCCACATCTTCCTTCACCCATGGAAGCTTGTGGATGTTAGTCTCAGATGTTCTCTTTACCTGCTGAGGGCAACGTCAAATAAAGCCCGGCCAGGTGCCAGCTCCGTGTGCCAGAAGGAGCACTCAGGGCAGTAGATTGTAAGCTAGTCCACTAACTGCACTAGATGCACCTTAGCACAAGGAACTTATGGACCTCCCGGTTGGGATGGAGAATATGACTGGAGCTCAACCACGACTGCTGGAGCTCCACCAGGAAAACCCGTCCTGCACATTGCGCCATTGTGTCACTGAAGTGCTAACACTGCAGTAGAGACCGCTTGACTACTTGCACTATAAGCACTTTTGCACCACCAGTGGCTTGTCTCCAGAGGCTCTTGGCCACCTTCCTTTGGCCAACGAAGGGCCACTGCTGGGGAGGGTTTCCCTCTGAGGAGAGAAGCTGTCAAAAGTAGCTGTGGGACACAAAAAGGGGACAGGAAGAAAGAGAAATGTGATACATTAATGAACAGGAACCCATCCAGACCATCTCAATGGTTGCATGATTGACAGCTCACTGAATTCAATTCAATTTCTATTGAGGTTCCTCACTCATTCCTAACTCAGCTTCCAGAGAGCTCAATCCAGCCACATGTCAATGTACAGAACACAAAATGGCTGAGATGGTTCTCCTCGAGAGAAACAATGGGATCTTGGGAGTTTCTAGCTGCTAACTGCTGTAATTCACCAAGTTCCCTATAAACTGATAGGCAGCCATTCCCATTCAAGAAGATCAGGAGAACCAAGAACCTCCAAGAAAGGAGACTTCAACTAAGATGGTCATTAACTGACCATGAAGTTGCACACGTTAAGTTGGTCACCTCTTACTTAGGGGAAAATGTGAGAGCTTTTCAATTCCACCCTGCAAAATATGTCCAGGATGCAACTATCATCAAGGAGTATGGAATAAATAAGAGACTTTATCAGCCATGTGTTGATAAGTCCACCCCCCATTCTTGGAGAAGCATGGCAAATGCAACATTATTTATGGAAGAGGGCCGCCACCAGCTCATCCTCAGGTACTCCTTGTGCCATATGAATTCAATCTGGAAGCGGTTTTTTAAAGATTATGCTGAAGCTGGGCTTGAGGTTCTGCCAGGGGCAAAGGGCCAATTGAAGCTCAAAGAGGAGAACATGGACGGAGGAGAACATCATGGGATCCTTCAGTTCTTCTGCACAACATGGCCAACCTAACTGATCAGGGTTAGGACCATCTTCACATCCCATGGAAGCTTTGGGGAGCGGTCAATCTCCTCCCTCAGCCAACCTACCTCATCAGGTTCTTGGGGAGGAAACCATGCTCCCTCCTTCTCTTTGGTCTTCTGGAGAAAGGCTGGGTGCTCTGACTATTCAAGGATCCAGACATCTCTGTGGGTGGAAAGGGAGACACCAGGAAAGGTCAAGGCGGGTCTGGGACCCCAAGGTACCCAGTCCCCAACGCTCTTAGAGCCCCTTCTACCTGCTGCTGCTTAAGGCAGGTGGGAAAAGGGTCCAGAGCCCCCTCCTCTCCAGAAGGAACCTCCACCCCAGCCCACCACCACCTTCCGGCAAAAGGGAGCCGAACCACAAAGGCGACTTTGCGCTCTCCGGTCCGGAGGAGGGAAAAACCCAGCAACTTTTCGCAACGGAAACTTCCACGCGGGGCTGCAAAAGGGGGAGCTGGGCAAGGAATTGGGGGGGGGGGGGCGCTTGGAGGCGAGGCTTTGCAACAGGGCGACCGCGGGCGCCTCCGCGAGGAAGCGGCAACTTTTCCGCGTGGACCCCCCACCCCCGCGCCCCGCTTCTTTGCGCGGCGCACCACGTGCAGGGGGCCCCCCGGGGCGCGCGCGCACAGCGGAGGCGCGCTCCCGCCCCGCGATTAAAGAGAAAGGGGAGGCCGGAGCATTCTGGGAAAGCGAGTCCTCCATTCAAAGAGCCGAAAACGCGCCAAGCCCGCCGGGCGGCCCCGGCCTCCTCCCCCCCCCCCCGAGGGGCCCTTTGTCCCTTTGCCGCCACGAGGGACCCCCAGCCCTGCGACGCGGACCCCGCGAAAAGTTTGCCGAGGCGCTTCGAAGGAGCTCCCGGGCGGAGCCGCGGCGTCCCTGAGCGGCTTCGGGGCCGGGCCGGGCCGGGCCGGGGGGGGGGTTTCCCGCGGCGGCAGCAGCAGCGCCTCTTCCTCCCCCCCCTCCTCCCGCGCGTGGTGCCCGCGTGGGAACTACCAGCCCCGGCGTGCCTCGCGGGCGCGCTCATGCGCACTGGCCCCGCCCGCGCCCCTCCCTCCCTCCCGCGCGCCCTTCGCCGGGCGAGCGAAGACGGGCCGAGGCACGCCGCTCCCCCCCCCCCCGCCCCGCCCCGCCCCGCCATGTGCATGCAGGGCGCAACAATGGAGACGTGGCCCGGGCCCCGCGCCGCCGCCGCCGCCGCCTCCCTCCCTCCCTCCCTCCCTCCGCGCGAAGGGGCTGCCAGCGCGGTTCCCCCCGCCGCCCGGCCAAACTTTTCCGGGACGGGCGCCGGGAGTCCCCCGGCCCAGAGGGGCCCCGCTGCCTCGGTCTCCCCGGGGCGAGGCGCCCTCCTACAGGTGCTTCGCCCCCCCCTCCCCTCCGCCCCGTACGCCCGGCGGCGGTTCTCCCGGGGGCAGCGCCGCCCCGTCCTCCGGGCGAAGGGCCGTCGAGGCAGAAGCGCGCCGCCAGGGCCGGACGTTACCTCGGAGCTCCGGAGCGAAAGGCTGGGCTCGAGCGGGGGGGAAAGGCAGATTTACGAAAGTGGCGCGAAGAGCCGGTCACGTGACCGGGCGGGGGCGGCCCCCGGAGGGGGCGCATCCGCTCCCCCCCCGCTCATTAGCATAATTAATTGTCTCCTGCCGCCCCGGCCCCGCCCGGCTCAGCCAATGGCAGGGCGGGAGGAGCCGCGTGCGTTTCTCCGCCCCCCC
>BLBF01000058.1:1545338-1562858 GCA_015471245.1 Laticauda colubrina
CCCCCCCCCCCCCCGCCGCCCCCTCCGAGTTTCCCACCGAGGGCGAGTCTGCTTTTCTGCCTCCGGCGCAGGGGGAAAAAAATGCTGCCAGGGAAGCGCTGCCTTTGGCGGGGCAGAATTTGGCTTTCGCGATCTTTCAGCTTAAAAGGGCAAAAACAAAAAATGAAGGAACCCGCGAGTTCCGCTGCGAAGGCAAATCGCCCTGCCTGGGTTGCACAGACCGACACATGGGGCTCCGGGCAGAGTCTTGCCTTCTCCGTTTTCAGAGGTGGGGGACAAAAGCAGCCTAGCCCATAGATAGCAGCTTTAAAAGAATTATGTACACATCTATTCGTACACGGTACCGGTAAGTGTTAGAAATTAAAAGTATCTCACAATCTCTTTTTTTAACAAGAATTGCGGTAGGTAACCCAGACTCTGGAGTTCTCAAAACTTTGCATTTTCTCTTTGGAAAGTTGCACCTTTGGCAGCTGGCCTCCTTTCAGATAATCCTAATAATCTGAAATCAGTCTGTTTTTAAAGTCTTTTAAGTTGCTCCATGCCATATCCCTCAGGGAGCAGCAGCTTCCATCCGGTTTTGAAATAAAGGGATAAGGAAGACCTTCCTAAAAGGAGGAAATAAAATTTAAAAAGAAGGAAGCTCTTCCTAAAATAATACATTTCTTCATTCTAACTCTTGGTTGGTTTGTTTTTTAAATGAAGAGGGAAACATTCCCAAGGAAATCAGTAAATAATTATGTCCTTATTCTATCCGCTGCTTGGTTTCTCTTTCTTTTTTTCTTTTTCTAAAGTCAGTTTAGGTGAGAACAAAAGCGTTTTGGGCAACTGCATCCTGATTGGGTTCTCACTGGGAATATTTGACAAAAGAAGGGGCCAATTTAGGCCCCAAATTCAAGATTCCTTCAACAAAACCTCTGGGTGAAAGAGAGAAAGAACAAGATAGAAATGTCATTTGGTTCCTTCATCCATCTGCAGGAACAAAAATGCTCTTTTGTGCTTCTCTTCTCCAAGTTAAGATTCCTCCAGTTTTAAAGAACTCTTGGAGACACATTTACCCAAATCTGAGTTGACTCGTCAATTAGAAGAGAAAAAAATTAATGCAATCCCAGATGCCAGAATTTTGAGAACTTTTTAACATTTTAAAATCTCTAATCCTCCATTTACAAGCATCAGATAAGGTTCATTGGGAATATATATTTGCTATATATTAGTGAGTAAAGTGTCTTTAAGAACTGTTCAGCAAGAACAAAAAACCTTAAAGGATTGATAACCTCAGTAGCTTAATTGATGGAAGGATTTAGTCATTTAGAATATACAGCTACAGATCCTTTTCTCTCTATTCTTTACTAATCTCTATAAAGATTTTAGATCCCAGCCTCTCGTCTTTCATCAAATAACTTAGAAAGTTCGCAAGGAAAATTAAATGCTGTATATGAAAACCCTCACAGTTATGCACAAGAAAAGCATAAAATTTTATTTCTGTAAAAGTTATAAAGGCAGCCCCTTTGTCTGGAAAAAAACGGAAAACAACATTTTTGCAACTTTATTTGAATCTCCTTTCTTGAAAGACCAAACTGAGGGAGAAAAAGTGACTTAGGAGGATGGTGAAATTGGAGAGTGGATAGTCTTGCCAAAAACAAAGATCACACTCACAAACCCTAATACATTTCTGCTCAGCTTTTATTTTTAGCAGACTAAAGAGGGACCATTCTAAAGGAAACATGGACTCTCACAAAGATTTTCAGCATCTTTTTCCTGCACTTGTTATTTTTCTGATTCGCCCTCAAATGAGTGTGCAGACATTGTCATGAGCAGACAAAAGTTAAAAGTGGTTATTAAATATTTTGGTACCATCAAAGGCTACTTGTATCTGTTTAGAATTTTGGGAGAATTCTTCTGCAATTCAGATGGATGTGATACTTAGGGATGTGATATAAGAAATTCTATGTTTATGTTGCACATTAATTTATGAAACCTTGCTGTCTACAATTTTGTTGGAAAATAAGCCCATTTCTAATCGATTTAACAACCTTTTCACTTAAAAAAACCAATACTCTGTATTTTGTGTAAACTGGGTACAATTAAAAGTTGGAGTCAGTTTTTCTATGACTGTGGCTTTATTATAACTCAGATGTTTGCCGTGCTCAAAGTACTTATTGTATATTTTGTTCTCTCTCTCTTTGCAACTGAGTTCCAAGTTGTAGCCAAGATGTCACTTTTACACTTTTTCACCAACATGGGAAAAACTGTGCTTTGATTCGCCTTGCAAACATGCCAAATGTTGCTCTTCCTTGTACTTAACTGGTTCTCCAGAAATTAATACACAATATTTTCTTCAGAAATCCTGATAAATCGTAAAACAGAAGCGTTATCCCTGGATGGGATTTAAGAAGGCTACCTGTAACTGGCACACAAGATAAAGACTGTTCTGGTGTTCCATGATCCAAACTTGGCCACTTGGGACAACATGCTAAGCTAACAAACCATGTTTACAAACAGTACTGGGTGGATGAGCTCATTAAACTGTGTTAAAAGTAGAACCAGTGCCTTGAATTCAATGGATCTCTTTGTTTTGAAGGCATCTGACATTACAAGCCCTGCTGAAGACCATTCTAAGCAGATTCTCCTGAGCTTAGGGGGATGAGGGTTGCGGAGAACTTGAGGGTTCGGGAGCTCTGGTTGAGGGACAGAAGACTTATTTTCTGTAAGGAATTTTTTGCCTTTCCTACTGGTAGATCTGAGAAGCTACCCCTCCCCAAACCATGCCTGACTCCCCCCCCCCTCTCCTAACTGAGCTTGGTAGTGGGCCACAACTCAGTCAACCTTCCCTTCCCTCCCTGCTTTTCTTTACCGTGGATTTAGAGGGAGACATTTTGCATCTTTAAGAACCTGGGAGAATCTTCCATTTGTCTGGCCCGCTTTTTTCATGGAAATGCTCCAGCAAACAGGGATTTGATTGTGGAATCTAGCTGCTTTGCCCCCTCCAGAGAAGCTCATTTGGCCGGACAATGGTACCTCTTGGTGTCTCCACTCTTTTGAATTCCCAGTGGTCAGAGACTTCAAAGGTCAAGCAAAGTGCATCCTTCTGTTGAAAGCAAGGAAGAATGTGGGCCTGGGGGTTGGGGGAAGTGTGGGGAAGGGGCCTTGGGGGAAGGGAGGGGGAGCCAACCGGCAGAACACAAAAGCCTTTGCATTTGGTAATTTGCAAGGATGGTTCAAACCCACACCGGTTCCAACAGCCTATAAAACTGCACAGAGGCTCAGGCAGGATGGAAAGCACCCCTCCAAACCCCCCAAACCATTTGTAATGAATCCTGTTCTTATGCTGCTATCCAAATAAGCAGCAAGTTGTAGAACAAAGAAGGGGAACATTTATGGCCCCAAAGACCTTAGATGAACAGTGGCAGGAACTGGGTATGTCCAGTTTAAGGAAGGGGGGGGAGGACCAAGGAGTAACATGATAGCAGTCTTCCAATATTTGATGGAAGGGGAGTAAATCTATTCTCCAAAGCACCTGAAGGTAGGTCAAGAAGCCTTGAAAGAGAAATCCAAGCAAGAATTAAGGAGAAATTTCCTGACAAAATAATTAATTAATCAGTGGAATAATTTGCCTCCAGAAGTTGCAAATGCTCCAACACTGGAAGTTTTCAAGAAGAGATTAGACAACGATTTGTCTGAAATGGTATAGGGTTTCCTGCCTAAGCAGGGGGTTGGACTAGAAGACCTCCAAGGTCCCTTCCAACTCAGTTATTATTGTGACTATTATTAAATATTACTTTTTGTTTTCACCCTGGGTAAAAGCAAAGTCAGTCCTGTTTTAGAATTAAAATTTAAGTATTTGTTTTACTTTTGGTGTGCTTTTAAACTATGTCACCACAAGGGAAGGGAGCAACTGGCAACCGCATTACCTCAAGGTGCCCAGGTTGTAAATACAGGTTACCAAGCACCCAAATTTTGATCATATGACCCTGAGGAAGCTATAATTGTAAGTTGTAAGTGTGAGGATTGGTCATAAGTCACAATTTTCAGAGCCGTTTGAAGAGTTGTTAAATGAATAGTAAGTTGAAGTCTACCCATATTAGATCCCATCTCAATCAAAGCAGCTTAGCCTTCCAGGAAAGATAATTTCATGATCGGCTCTACCTTAGAGCGGCTGATAAAACGTTCCCAGTCAGTGCAGTTTAAAAACTACAGTGGATGGCTTATTCCACAAGTAATTGTTTTCTTTGTGTTTCTTTGACACAAAGAAAAAAAAATAAAGGCTTCCTTTTCAATCTTACACACCCAGAGAATGCCAACCTCTGAAGCACATGCTTTCCAAGACCCCTTTCTCAAAATCAAACCGTTCAAAGCACCAGAGTGTTGCCATAAATCTATTTCTCAGAGGTTTTATGCCCCAGAAAAGGCCATGCCATATTTTTTTTCCCAACCTAAAACTCGCTCTGACTGCTTCTCGAGGTATTGCTGCAAAAATTCTTGCCCCGAATCAATATTGCAAATGATGCAAAAAGAGGTTTTCGTGACCCTCTCCTTATTTTACCATACAGAGACAGCAAAGGGTGTGGAAGGGGATGTCGGATGTCCATTCTTGACCGACATGGGGACACAAAAGCAGCTGGGGTTTCATTGTGCGCTTCTGGCTCTTTGGGGCACCAGCCATCGGCCAGTCAATAGGCTGTCTTCATCCCCTCCTGGTCCCTCTGGCACAGAATGGTCACCCAGTTCCAAGGTCAGTAGGAGGGCAGCTTTTTGTCTCTGGCCCCTGAAAGGTTTTAGAGCAAAAGACTGGCTTTTCAAAGGTTCCCAAAGGAGGGAAAGCAAGAGAGAGGATTGAGTTTGGCAAACATTTGCAAGCAGATTTCAACAATCTTCTGCATTTCTGATTTTCTGTCTTTTCCAACCATAGTGGAGAAATAATCCAATCATGATGAGGGACGAGTTGAATATTTGCACACCCACGGGCACACATACAATTTCTGCTCTTTGGGAAGATCTAGGGTGAAAAATGTACGGCCAGTTTTGCAGTTTTGGTGTGTCTTTAACAGCAAGGGATGGCGAACCCTATCCTGGTCTGAGTGCCAACTATGGTTTAGGGAATCCCAGAGTTCCCCACTCCGCGATTCACGTAACAACTGCAGTGCCTCAATTAACAACCATGGCTGAAAGATCAAATCGGGCGTGGCTCATTTCACAACCACTGTGCTTAGCGAGGAAAATTCTGACCCCAGTAAAGTCTGCAAGAGCAGATGAGAAGATTTTAAAAACCACAAGGACAAACCAATCTCCTGCTGACCCAAAGGAAACTCTTTTCTCCCTCTGCTGAAGTCCAAATATCTGCAGGCAGGGGATTTTGGGGGATTGTGGTCTCACCCCATACACCAGCTTTGTGAGTTGGGACCTTCTGGGTTTTTCAGCTGCTGGAAATGGACAAAACCATCGTGGGCTCTTCACACCCATTTCCAGCATCCATTTTGTCGGCTTGAAGCAACCCTCTTCCCCCCACTCCTTTGAAGGTGGCCTGCGATAAGGCAAACAAGCTTGAGCAAACCATTTTGTGTGTAAATGCCAGTCCACAGGGCTTCCCATTTTGTTCCCGAGGAGAGTGAGGGAAAAAGCTTCATTCCACCTTTGCCCAGCTGGGTAGTCTGGTGGGGAAAAAGAGGAGGGGGAGGAACTGGAAAGAATGTGGCAAGTGGGCTAGAAAGTGGGCAGTTAATTAGCTCTGGCTTGCAAAACCAGCATGTGTCCCTCTTCACAATTTGGCACAAAGTCATCTTTCCATTGGAAAATGCTGATTGCGTCCTGCCACCCTCCCAAAAAACCCAATTACCAGAGTTTTTCTCTGCAAGCCGTCCAAGAAAAAGCAATTCCTTCTTCCCAACTTCGTTTCAGCCACACAACAATCCTGTGAGGTGGGCTAAGCTGAGAGATTGCAGCATTCACACCCTTCAAATGTGGTCTGTTTAGTTTAGCGGGGTGTGTTAAACCCAGCCCCTGGGTTTTGCAAATGCTTCTCCTTGTCTGTCAAGCCAGCGGGTCCTGCTTCACCAGGCACAGGTTCATACTTTGGGTTACCCATTAAATTTGCTCATCCCCGTTTGTCCTATCAGCAGAGGTCGTAAGACCTAAGGAAGCAAATCCTATTAAATCCCATTTTCCATTTCTCAGGAAGCTCAAGTGTGGCAGGTGGAAGGCAGCCTTGGTGTGTCGGGTGAGCCTCTGCAAAGGGCTGGGAAACCAGATTTGTTTCTAAAGAGGCTGGCAGGTGGACAGTGAGGCAGGTTTTCATCCAATGCCTGTTGTGGGGCTGCCCTGCATTTCAATGGAGGAGACTAAGAGGCGTTTTTCAAACGTGGCCACTTGAAGGAGGGTGGATTTCAACTGCCGGAATTCCCCAGCCAGCAAAAGGCCTGAAAGAAACTCCTCCTGGAGTCCCAAAGGTGCTTTTTTTCAAGAGGCAACTGGACTTTCTGCGGGGGTTTTTTTGAAGACATTTCGCTTGTCATCCGAGAAGCTTCTTCCACTCTGACGGGAGGGTGGGGAAGAAGCTTCTCGGATGAGAAAGTCCTGCTGCTTCTTGAAAAAGCACCTTTGGGACAGCCTTGGCCTGGATGACGGAGAGTCTCCATCGACATCCAATACGGGAGGTCGAAATGTCCTTTTCCCCGAGTTCTGGTGTTTGGGGTCTGCTTGTCATGCCGCCCTCGGCCAGGAGGGGGAGCCCTTTCCGCAGCTCGAGAGACGCCGCTGCTTTGCAGCACAAAAAGCCCGCAAAAGTTTTGAATGAGCCGATGCTCTTTAGACACGTGTTTGCACGCCCAGCCTGGGTGGCCTGACGCGACGGGACTTCTTCATGACTTTTCGTACCGATGTAAAGGGCGCGTGGTTTTGTTTTTCAAACAATGAAACAACTATATTTTAAATAAATCATTTCAGTTCCCGGCTGATTAGAGGGCGTTGGAAAGCAGTCCGACACCAAATGGATTAAATAATAATAATAATAATAATAATAATAATAATAATAATAATAATAATAATAATAATAATAAGAAGAAGAAGAAGAAGAAGAAGAAGAAGAAGAAGAAGAAGAAGAATTTTCGCGCATGCTCAATTGCTTCGCAGCGCCGTCGGGCGCCTACTTCCTTTTCGATGCGGCTGCGTGGAAGCGCCGCTTCAACCCTTCCCAGGAAGCGAAAGAAAATGCGCACGCGCGACTCTACTTCCACACGCGAGACAGGCTGTTGGCCTCATCCCAACCGTCGCGCGGCCTTCTGCGCACGCGCTCTCCTTTAGGGGGGGCGTTTCTCTTTCTTTCCCTTTTCCCTCGGCGCGTGCGCGACGGCGGCGTCCGCCAGGGGAGGGGAAGAGGGAGGGCGACGTCGGGGGTGACGTAGAACGCCGGTAGCGCGGTCGACGCTCGCTCGCTCGCTCGCTCGCTGGCGGCACGCCGTACGTCCTTTGCGTGCTGGCGTCAAGCTCCGCGGCGCAGCGTCGCCTCTCCTGCTGCCCCGCCGAATGAAAGGGAGCGGGCGAGGGGCGGCGGCGGCGGCGGTCCCGGTCGGCTTCTGAGCGGCGCTTCCCGCGAGTCCCCCGCTTCCGCCGGCCCCGTCGGCCTGAGCCGCCCGGTGAGTCCCGCGCCCGGGCACCACCCCGGCAGGTTGCTATGGAAACTGTCCCCCTCCCCCCTTCCCCTGGGGGGCAGGGGTCCGAGAGGGAAGGGCCGCCGCTTCCGGGGCGCTTCGCCCCTGCCCGGCCCCGCAAGGTGGCCGACCCAGCCCCCCTAGCTGCTGAGGGAAGAGGGGTCCCCGCAGCCCCCGGGGAGAGGGGCGGGGGTGGGGACCCCTGCTCCTGCTGGCGGGGGGGTCCTCAGAAGGAAAGGGGCCCCCGCCCCGTTTTCCCTGCCTCGAAAGCGGAGGTGGCTGGCGGGTCCTGGGCAGGGGGCCTTCCAAGCCAAGCTGTCCCGGTTGGCGCCGAGGACCCACCCCCGTCTCCCTGCGGGCTCCTGCAGGGCTGGGACTCAGGATGCGGGGTGGCATCACGGGGGCGGGGGCGCCAGGAAGGGGCCCGCTTGCCGAGCTGGGCTCTTGGGGCAACCCTGCAGCAGCTTCCCACGGTGGGCCGGCGGGGGTCTCCCTGTGGCGGATCAGGGCCCAGCCCAGCCCGACCCGGCTGGGTTCAGGGCATTGCCCACAGGGCTCCCTCCTGAACTGCTTTGGCCTTTCCGAACCTGCCGTTTTTCTGCTACGGCCCCCTCCCACCTCGGAGGGCAGCCCAAAACTCTGCAATTCCAGCGCTTCAAGGAAGGCACCTGTGCAGGGGAGGGTCCCAGCAGTCTGACCAGAGGGGGCTTTGTCCTCTGCTCCTGGAGTCCCACGGGAGGTCATCTTGGCATAGTCAGCGGGGTGCATCACCTTCCGCTCCCCAGAGGCTCTGCCCGAACCCACCAGAGACCCAGTTCTGTCCTTTGACTTCAGCCTGGGAGGCCGAGGGGCAAGGGGTGAAAGAGGGTGGTGCCCAGGCTCTGTGGGCTGATCGAGATGCCCTTTGAATCCTGTGCCAGCTTGCCATTCGACTTCTGATGCTTGCCCCCCACCTGTGTCTGGCTGATTCAAGAAATGACCCTGCTAATCATTTGAGGTCTTTTGCACTGGCACTTGTATACCTGCACAGGTGTGAAAAATATTGAATGTGTTTTTTTCCCCACACAGCCTAAGTTTTTGTTGGGGGGGGGGGTTTGGCTTTGTCGTCTTTAGGGCTAAGGTGATGTCAGTGGTACCTTCTAACTGCCATGAAGGGAGAGACCCTGAAAGAGATGTTAAGGGTGGGGTGACAAAACATGTAGAAGGGAGGTCACCATTTTCACAAACAGATTTTACAGTGTTTATTTGTAGGCTGAACAATATTATCTTTCAGTTACTTGCTCTATAATATTTCTGAAGCGGTACAGTGTATTTATTGTGGCACAAATTCCACAGTCACCAATGGGGTTGCAAATCCAAGAAACCCATGTCTTCAAGCTCCTCGCCTATCGCTCAGTTCCTTGGATTTCCTCTAGGTAGTATTTGGTCTTCTTGAGATCTAAGGAAGCGTGAATCTCTTGGAAAAGGGACATGCTGGGGCTTGACTGGCAGCTCAGGCGTAGCCAGCATGTGGACCAGCTCTTGAATTTCCCTCCTTACCCTGGGCTTAGGTGACATCACTGCTGCCCTCCCTCCTTTGGGGCTGAATAAAGCCGGCTGCTGTGGAACTGTCTTTTTAGGGCCATTCTCTCCTCCTCTCCCCCCCCCCCCCCGGCTTTTGGAACCATCCATTTCGGAAAGCAGTGGAGGCTACCCAAAGGGCATACCATGCAGCTGATATTGGGGGGGAAGGGACCAAGCTTGCCTTCTTAGGAGAAAGCCTCTTGCACCAAAGATAGTCTTGCTTCCCTGGACAGCCCCGTTTTTTCAGAGCTAAAGTCCCAAGGGTGTCCTCCGCTTGGAACTTAGGGACCGTACGGAAGGACCCTGTCTAGTATGGCTTTAGTTGGGGTTCTGAGTGAGAAGAAGGCTTGGGTTTGTATGCAAAACGTTGCTGGAATTCATGTCACCTTATGGTGAGGCTGTGTTGCCACAGCGAGGAAAACATTGCTAAGCTTTTTTTATAAAGCATTAAACCATTGTTAGCTCGGAACTTGTCAAAGGAGCTTTCAGTACCAAAACCACAAATGCATATCTGGATTAATTTTTTGGGGTCAGAATGTATTCAAGTTCTCCTATCTGGAACCCTTCTGATATATTGGGCTACAACCCAAATCATTCACAAAGTAGGTTGGGAAAGAACATGGAGAACCTGGCGCCAGTAAACTAAGGCTATGTAGAGTTATTTTTAAAACATTCATCTCTGTTCAAGACAAAACAAGCACCCTTATTTCAGAATGGCAAGTGAAGGTAGGTTTTTAGTAAATGGTTTAGTAAATGGTAGTAAATGGTTGCGCTACATGCTGATATTATTTCCCCCCCGCAGTGAAAAAAATAGAATATTCTGCACATTCTCATGGAGGAAGGTAGACAATATGGGTTTTCATGTATGTAATATTACAAGCATTGATAAAAAGCATTGCTTTTTCTAAGCAATTTCCAGAAGTGACTGCAGGGCTAATAGAAGCTGTTTACAATTCTCAACAAGCTGTGACCTTGTAGCAGTCTTAGGTTGGATACCAAGACCAGAGTCATGCACTGGTTTCCTCGACTTAATGCTCTTTGAGGGTATTACGGAATTATGTGCCATCAAAGAATGTTATTATGGGGAGGGTCGCCCAGAAAACTGAATGAAGCCATCAGCAGTTTGTAGCCCTGGACGGGTCTGGATCCAAAATCTGACATTTAAATGTTGGGACATGATTTTGCTTTGATTTTTTTTTCCTGTTTGGGGGAGAAATTTTCCACTAATTTTGATTCCTTTAAAAATGTTTGTAACATGGCAGCACATCAATTCCCTCTTGTGTATAAATTGATTACTTAAGGCTCTATCTCTGAATACAAAGAATGTCCATATTCAGTACATTCATTTTCAGATTCCCACTTTCTAGAATGTGTATGCAATGGGCACTTCCAGAAAATCCGAGAAGAGAACTGGACAGCTTTGTTCCCAAAGCCCAAAGACTGTGACATCGCTTCTCCTGCGCTGTAATTGTAGTCTTTGCAGGCTGCCTTTGGAGAATGAAAGTTTTTCACTGAGTCACAGTTTTTTCTCCCTTGTAGAATGACACTTTGGGAAGTATGCAGGTCTGTTAGAGGAGTCATTCCTTTTCCCATTTCCCTTTGGGTGCTCAATGATAAATCTGGCTTTGACAAGAGATACTGAGGAGCTTCCCTGCACTTTAGTAAATAAAAGTATTGTTTCTACTGGTTGTTTTTTCTAGCTTTAAGGCAGAATTGAAGTGGTTTCCTTCAAGCCATTTTAAAACAACCATGTCGGGTACCGTTGGACAGAAGAAGGGCCCCCGGAGGCAGCGCAAGTGTGGCTTCTGCCGGTCCAACAAAGAAGCTGAATGTGGACAGCTGATGCTCTCTGAAAACCAGAAGGTGGCAGCCCATCATAAATGTATGGTGAGTCCCACAAGCGAGGGGGGCCAGCACAGGTGGTTGCAGGGAGGGAGGGAAGAGGTGTGTCATTCTTCCTTGCCTCTTTCTTCTCCCAGAGGCCTCCGTGGTTGCTCTTAGTGTGTGCCTTTCTTCATGGTGATTTAGCCTAGCTGGTGTTAACATGACTTTAACCTCTGTCGAGCTGTTATGTCTGATTCCTGACTGAACATCTGCCCATTATGCCTGTTACACTGAAGCATGAGAGACAGACATAATTTCAGAAAGATGGCCTTGCTAGTCTCATAGGCTTCTGCGACCGTGGCCAAAGATTTTCCTGCGCTGGGGTCACCTATGTTGGATTGAATGTATTCCAACAAGGTTCTGAGTAATGTTTTTCTGTATGTCTAGCTTTTCTCGTCTGCTCTGGTGTCTTCACACACTGATAATGAGAGTCTTGGAGGTTTTTCCATTGAAGATGTACAGAAAGAAATAAAAAGAGGCACAAAACTGGTAAGTTAGCATTGCTGGCACTAATAGAACTTAATCATGGAATGTTCTAAGGATGTTCATTGTTGAAATCTTGCCTTGGTAGTCCTTAACCAAACCTTCCCCAATCTGAACAATAAAACTGTAAGAACTATATGCATGTGGAGATCCAGTCATGTGGAAGAAATGGATATTTAGGCTGTTTGTCAGCTTAGAAGTAGCTCTGTAGTTGCTTTTCAAATAATTGGGTTATTGTATTATCAGATGGTCAATAAAACAGAAAATTCCTGAGCAGAAGTTTCCTTGAGTTTTCAGATTATTCTGAAAAGGATATACAGATTTAAACTTTTGTTTTCTGACAATTTGTACCTGGAGCTGTAGGTGGCTTAGAGCACTTTATATGAGAGATGTTGTAACCTGTGCCCAGGGAGGTGCTAGCTTTCGCTCTTCTCCTAAGTTGCTCCACCAAAAAGGCACAATTAAAACTTGTTACATATGTCTGTGATGAAGCTGCAAATTACAATCCCCTTGAAGATCTATGAATGTGGGGCAGACAGTAGACAAAGGCAATCATGAAAGTAACAGGGTCCAGGCCATATGAGATTTTACACAATTTATCAGCAGACTCTAGTTAAATCCCCCTATTGCCACTAATGTAATAGGGCTATTCAAATCAATTGAGGGGTGGACTATTCTTACAATAATCATATCTGCTGACCTTTAATATGTACTCAAGTGTGAAGAGACGCAGGTGAAATGCCTGACGACTTTGAACACGTAAAGCTGTGTGGTCTTGCTAGTTAGGAACCCTGAGTAACGGTGGCTTTTTAAGACTGTGGACTAGAAATTGAGATTCCGCTGAGCACAGATGCCAGCAGATAAATGTGGGACCTCATGCACAGAAATGTCGTCCTTCGTCTTGCCAAAAAAGCCCAAACCCTTAGGAAGAGAAGATTTGCTTTATTTTGGAACTTGCAGTCAGTCTCTTCTGGTAGATGCAGTACAGTTTTGGCTCGATCAAAATCAGCAGTGGCATCACTGTTAACTTGAGTGAAGTGAGGAACTATTGTCTTCATCTCAGTGGAAGAGACCTTGAGAATTGGAGACAGTGATTTGGGTTACCAGGCCTGTCCAAGATTGATCTGGAGATGGAAGAAGCTTAGAGATCCTGGCTTGTGGTCCTTGGCCAGCTAATTCCCAGGAGGTTAAATTGTGCCAGACATTTGATGTGGTTATTTCCCAGCTACTAGGCAGAAGGGCAGCTGTGGAATGCTTTTGCCCAGCCTCTGAAGATGCTCTTCCGCTTCTCTCATTTGAAGGCTGTAACTGGAGCCTTGCCCTGCTCACATTTTAAAATAGCAATAAAAGGGCAGGCCAGGTTATCTCACCCGCCTCTGTTGCTGTCCACAGGAAGAGCAGAAGCCCTAATGTGGCAGTCTTCGTTTTTCTTTTAGAAGTGCTCCCTATGCCATTGTCCAGGGGCCACCATTGGCTGTGATGTGAAAACCTGCCACAAGACGTATCACTATTATTGTGCATTGCATGATCAAGCACAAATCCGAGAGAAACCTTCACAAGGCATATATATGTGAGTACGTCTCATGAAATTGAAGGGATCCAGCACTTTTTTTTTTCTTAATGGTTGCCATCTTGGCTAAAGCCCCAGAATAGTTAAGTAATTTGTTTTTTCTCTTGTGTTCTGTTCCTAGGATATTATGTCGAAAACACAAGAAAGTACCACACAATTCTGAAGGTAAAGCTATGCACAGTTTGTGATGATTCTTAGCTCTCTGGATCCGACGCTCAGGGTTTTTTTTCCCCCTCCATGAAGAGTGTTAAGAGTGATCATGAATATAAGCATATTCTTTGTATCAATTCCTTTCTAGAGTGTTCTTCCCCAAACCTTATGCCCTCCAGATATACTCAGTCGGGTTCCTATAATCCCCAGCAACTGAACAGATTGGAAGGGATGGGAATTGTAGTCAACCCATTTTAAGAGCAATGGGTTGTGGAGGAGTGCTTGCAAGGAATGTTGAGAGATGAAAGATGAATTGGATTGCTTTGGCAATTTCTAATCTTTGGTTCAGATGCAAAATAGGATGTAAGCAGAGAGGGATATGGGCATCAATAGCCCTCCCTCTAAATTGGGAAGGATGTAATAAAACATTTTTAATAGTTGTAACCTTCCTAGCAGCTTTGGTCTTTTTAAGGGTGAAACAGTGCTGCTGTTTTGAGATGGGGTTGCTTTTTCCTCAGAATTTCTACTAGGTTTACAGAATTTGATCGCAGGTCAAACCGTTCAAGTTGCTAATCTCTGTGTTTGTGCCTTTCCTCCCCCCCCCCCCCCCAGCAGATTTAGAAGAAGGTCTAAATGAACATGAGCTGGATCCGTCTCCTCCCAAAAAGAGGGGGCGCAAAGGAAGGCCCAGAAAGACAAGCCTTAAAGGGCAGCCGGAAGATGCTCGGTCAACCTCTTCGCATGGCACAGATGACGTAGAAAGCAGTTCTTATGTAAGGAATTTGTGTGTTAAAATCCCTCCAAAAAAGTACTAGGCTTTCTCTTTCAGTTGCCTTCTCTAGAAACTGTATTTGTTCTTCTGGCATATTATTTTAGAAGAGTCTTTTTCTTTCAGAGAGACAGATCACCCCACAGAAGCAGCCCCAATGATACAAAACCTAAATGTGGATTCTGTCATGCAGGTGAAGAAGAAAATGAAGCTAGAGGGAAGCTTCATATATTCAATGCCAAAAAGGCAGCAGCACATTACAAGTGCATGGTGAGAAATAGAACATTGTCTTCCCTTTTTCTGGTTCACCGGGTTGTATTAGTCCTAAATCAAAGTAGAATAGTCCTAAATCAAACCTGGGCACTTTAACTCCTGTGGACTTCAACTCCCAGAGTTCTTCAGCTGGCACTTTCCAAATATATCATCTGTCCTTGCTAGGCTCCGTCACGGTTACACTAACCTCGAATTAGAACATTATGGTTCTAATTCTTCAAGAAAACTAATTTAAAAATATGGCTTAGTGTTACGTGTTTGTCCGATTCGGTAGCAAGCAGGGAAGAAGTAATTACGCTTCTTGGGCACATGGCATTCAGTGTCTGACTGTCAGACCAAAGGACTAATGCCAAGAAGAGGGGGGGGGGCATTGTTTTGTGCAGCGTCTGGGTCCTGGCAGGCTCCCCCTCTGAATCCCTTTCCCCAGGCAAGCCTTCTGGGCTGAGAGCTGTCCCTGGCTTTGGTCTCAGCCAGGCTCCAGCCGTGCTTCTGATGCCTTGCGTCTCTTTTTCTTCCCAGCTGTTCTCTTCTGGTACTGTACAACTGACAACAACTTCCCGGGCAGAGTTTGGTGATTTTGATATTAAAACTGTACTTCAAGAAATCAAACGTGGAAAGAGGATGGTATGTCCTTTTGGTTTGAAATTTGATGTTCCACCCCTGTTTTGTCTTCTGCAAAGATCTGAGGGGTGCCTGTAGGAATCCCTTTCCTCTTTCTTTCTCATGGCAAGCCCACGACCAGAGTGGGCCGGTAACAGTGGCGGCTAGGCAGAGATGTTAGCCTTGATGTTATTCCTCTGCTGGCCTATAGCCTTCAGCTTGGAGGAAAGACTGCTGGAGCTTCCTTGCCGTGACTGCCCACGTCTGCTTTAAAACCTTTGAAACCTGCTTTTAATCTGCTTTTAAAACTCTCCTAGCAGAGGAACTCCGAGCATTGTTACTTCACATTTTGTCCTTTTCCACAAGATCTCTAGACTGGACACCCAACATCTTGTACTGTTTGCATTTCAGCCATCGGGAAAAATAGCTGCTCGACTCTTTTCTTAAAATTATATTTGAATCATAAATTTCCAAGAAGTAAACTGAATGTGCTGCTGGCTTGCCTGCCCAGCCTTATTTCACCGCCTCATCCTCTTTTTATTTCTCTCTTCATGACAGAAGTGTACCCTCTGTAGTCAGTCTGGCGCTACGATTGGATGTGAGATTAAAGCTTGTATCAAGACTTACCATTACCATTGTGGAGTACAGGACAAAGCAAAATACATTGAAAACATGTCACGGGGCATTTATAAGTAAGTGGGTTATTATACCTCTCTCTGTGTTTGATTCCGTCTAGCTACATTATTCTTTCTTTTTAAAAAAATCTGTAAACTTCGGACATTGGTAAAAATGAATGGTGCACTGAATCGGCTAAAGGAGTTCCAAACCAGGAAGTATATTCAGGTCAAGACCTGGAAAGCATACTTGCTGGAGATTGTCTTACATTTGTTTAGATTGGTTAGGAAACGCAGGCTGCTCTAGGATTGATATAGGACATGAGACAACATGTTTCTTGGAGACTCTGCTGCATTTTTGTGACTCTGAATTCAATTTGTGGCTTTTAATGCAATAAAATCAATGTTCCCCCCTTTCAAGCTTTCTCAAGTAGCCAATGATGAGAACTGGCGCTTATGTATAGCAGATGGCTCACCTAAGTAGAAGTTGAATAAACTGCTATTACTTGACTGGATGTGCCAAGCTAGGTTACCTAGCAGCCCTGGTTCATGAAATTCAGGCCAGGGAGTGTCTTGGCTGAGATTACAGGCTGCCAGGTCAGCCTCTTGGTTAAACTGCCCTAACAGATCCCTTTCTCATATTTTCTCCAGGCTTTATTGTAAAAACCATAGTGGAAATGATGAACGAGATGAAGAGGATGAGGAGCGAGAAAGTAAAAGCCGGGCAAAGTCAGTAGCTGATCACAGTGCAATTCCTCAGCAGCAGCAGCAGCTCAATGGAAATTAGGTATGAAGTTGTCACCTGCCAGTCCTCCTCCTGAGATACCACTGTACAATTGATGTAGTTGTTGTTAGTGGTAAGACATTTTAAGCCGAGCAAATGCCAATAAGTGGTTTTTTTGTTTTGTTTTTTATTTTTTAAAAACTGGAGCCCCATGGCACAAAAACTGGGGAGATTTCTCAAATTCATCTAACTCTAAAGAAGACTCCACTCATCGGTCAATAAATATTGCTGTTATGTTTGATCGGTAACATGCTTTTATTCTCGACTATTTTAAAATTTACCTTTTCCTCAACGTCTATTAAATAGGTTTCAAGTGACTGAGTTAAACTGGGAATGAATAAGACATCCATAACTACTAACCTTTTTTAATGCTTAGTACCTTTTTTTTTCTACTGCCTGTTAGAAATGTCCTTGAACTGCCAGAAATGTTCATGTGTATAATGAGCCTTCAGCAGAAGTTCTTTCACATGTCAATATTATGTAGGTAATCTGCAGTGCCTGGAGAAACACACAGAGAAACACATATCAGTGAGATGTAAATTATGCAATGTCAATGCTGTGGCATATGTTGTAATAGTAAATTCTGTTCCTGGACCTGGAATTAAATTTCTTAGATTTGGAAAACGTTCAGTGGCTTTGTGAACACAGCGATCATCAGAAGTTTTTACTTACAAATTGGATGTGCCTGTTTCAATAGCACGGCTGTAGAATGTGTGCATTTTACATTTTCCTTCCCATGCAAATTATGGAAGCAAACCAGGAGGCAATGAACTCTGACCCCTTTTGCAAAATGGCCAATGTACAAAAAACCATTCTCAGCTCCAGACACCTGCTTTGAGTCTTTGGAATGGCTCTTTTGGGAAGATTCTACGGCCCGGAGACTGTTCTGGCCATTGCTGACTGTAAACTCTGAGATTTGAGAGTTATATCAAAAGGCTGTGGTTCATTCTTTCTTTCCTTCTCCTTTTATTTGAACCCTGTGGCTGGAATAACTGAAAACAAGGTGTTGTCTTCTGGGAGTGTTCAGTGCTGGCCCATTTCTCTTAGATTTCCAAGTTACTGCTTAATGCTCACTTTGGAATTTAATCCCCTCTATTGGACATCATACCTCAAGTGCTCTGTGTTGTGTAGAACACAAGTTTTGTCCATATATATATATATATATATATATATATATATATATATATATA
>BLBF01000058.1:1563258-1577775 GCA_015471245.1 Laticauda colubrina
AATATGTATGTATGTATACAGATCCTGTATGCTGTAAGAAGAATGAAAATAAGACATTGAGTCTTGTCTTTTTGTTTTTGTTCTTGAGGTAAGAGGTCAGTATTTATTTTGTGTCTTGTGATCACTATATGAGAATGTTTTGATACTTCATCAGATTTTCCTGGCAAATCAATGAATGCTATTAACCTGCAGGGATGGATTATGTTAAGTCTTAACATCCCAGTTTTGAGGTCACAGAATCCTGGTATTTCTTGTAATTGCTTCAAGTGTTTTGATTGAACTTATTCTAAAAACAAAGTTAAACTTGTTAGCAAACTGCCAATTTCACTCTTCAGATATTTTTCTTATATCTCAAATGTCAGATTAAGGTAGCAGATTGGAACAGGTTGATAATTGGATGAAAAGCTGAGAACATTCACTCGCAGTTTACACTGCAAAAAAAACTTTTCTGTGATACCTTTGTTTATGAAGTCTTGTTTATTTTTTTTATTTTTAACCTTTTGTCTGCTTTTTAAAAAAAATGCATTTCATTATCTTGAGGGACTCAACTATTGTGTATAAGAACCTCTAAGGCTCTCAAGTTGGAATTCAATCCATTTGGGTTTGAAAACTTCATAGAAGAATGCAGTTTAGTAGGAAAGTTGTGTATAAAAATAAATCTGTTAATTGCTCTTATGCCATTGACCAATTTTTTTTTATTTTGTAATGTAACTTTCAAAATTAAAGGCGCCACTTGTACTGAAATAGATTTTTTAGCAGGCTGTGCAGTTTTTCAAAAGAACGGATTGTGTTGTGTTCTTTAAATGTGTACAGATTTTACATTTCATTTGCAGAATCTCAGTACTCTGATTTTGGTTTTGATTTCTCAGACATCTATACTTTTGTTCTTTGACTCACTTAAAAAATCAGTGGGAGTTCCCCATTTCCATTCCATTTATTTAAAAGGACTAATTGGTAGAACATTCTTTCTCTTCTGGATATGAAGACCATGAGCATTCGTTGTAACTTCCTGTTTAATTCTGATATGCACAAAAAAAGCTGACAGCAATGGAAAGTGTGCCTTGTGGACTTAGTTAAAAATAGGATGATTTTATACATGCCATTTCAATGGGAAATTCTGTTATTCAGAATTTCCAGTAAATCCAGTCTTATTCCAATCTGCAGTAGCTTTCCACAAAGCAAAGTTCATAAAAGGGCAGAGTGTTGAAATGATCAGATTCCATTATTTGCCTGAAATAATATTAGAATTTAATCAGTGATGTTTTGCTTTTAAAACAAAAACAGCCTTTCACAATAAAAGGTGTAACTATTTTCTGTGTCCTTCTGGATAGACCAAAGTTGCCAGACTGAAAGGCACAACCTCTCCTTACAGTTGTAAGGGTCCTCTTATAAGTCTGATCAATAGCTATTTGGTGTCTGGGACTGACCAAATTGGTTATATGCAGATTCAGTAGATTCTGCCTTTAAGGTCATAGAAAGCAGTTATCCTTCCAACTCACTGTTAACAAATTGTTGCTGAGGGTGCAGTGAGGGAACACTCCTACATACATAAAGAGGAAAAGATGCAATTAAAATGTAAATATTAATCATTTGCAGCCATATATAAAACTTTGTAAGTATATTCTGTTGGATTCAGAAGAGAGATCCTGTTTCAATCCATTGCCTTTTTGGGTTGGGGGGGGGGTTGCTGGGAATTTTCTACAGGCATCTTTTGACAGCATGTGTACATTCAGCCATGTTGTACTCATCAAATCCTGCTGCAGTTGTAAATCTGCTTTTATACTTTCCTGCACTGGGGTCACAGCAACTGTTTTGGAACATAGCTTCTCCCAAGCAGCATTTTTGTTTCTAGGACAAATGACCCCTATAGAAGAACGGAATTTAGTCTACTGTATATACTCGATAGACTTTGCTCTTATTTCCCACCAAGTCTTCAATACTATTGTAAATATTCATTTGTATAGTGCTATCAGTGTGCAAGGGGGGAGATGTTCCTTAGAAGCATTTAAAAAAGTAATCCCTGCTTCTAAAAATTTTACTGTCTAAAATTTATGGGGGGGGGGGAGGGACAAGAGATGAAGAGGAAGTATGTGAGGTGGAAGACCCTGCTAGTAAGGCATGTATTGTAATCTTGTGCTCACTTGAAATACGCCATCCAAAACATGGCAAGATTTATTTCTGACCAAATGATAGTGCTACACTTTTCAGAAATACCTATAATTCTTGGCTATGCCTGAAAAAGCTCTTTAGTTCTGCTTTTGTTGCATTTTTAAAAAGAGGATTAGAACTAATCCAGGATTTATTTTAAATGCAGTCATAAGCATACAAGAAAGAGTGGCTTTTCTGGGTTTCAGACGAAGTCTGACTTTTGCCTTTTATTCTGCTGGAAGAAGTGTTATCTTTTGAAAATATATGTGTCATCATTCTCCATACAATTCCTTATTTCTTTGAATTATCAGCCACATTAGCATAGGGCTTCGCCCTTGAAATGTAAGAGATGTGTTCTATTCCATACTGCAGAGGGGCTGTCATTTTTATTCTTTAGAATGCACAGAAGCAGTAATGATAACTACAAGTTTATTGTTTCAGATCTCCCCAAAAGCATAATTCTCTAGGCAGAGAACAAAGACACAGCAGATAACAATGGAGATAAGCCGTAGAACACAGATACAGCAACTTGAACGTTGTAAGATGGTAGTTGCCAAAATACAGTATATTAGGAAATAAAAGAGTAATGACCCAGCACATCTGGTAAAAATGATGTAAGTATCAATGAGTAATTTGAAGGAAATCACTTTATTTAATGGAGGCATCTGGAAGAGAACTTTGGATAAATATAACACATGTTCATCCATGTATGGCTGCAAAGAAATAAGTAGAAGTTTGCCTCTTTAGATCCCGCATTCATTTGTTTAGCAATCTCAAGGCAAGCAAACTGCAAATTTAAATTTAGAAGGATGGCAGGATTCATCCTCCTGTTGACTAATGGCCTTGGATTGGAACCAGAAACACAGATAATATTTAACAAGCTCTTCTTGTCTTACCTGCTGAACAAAGGACAGAGTCCTCATCAATGGGTTTTGCAGCCCACAGGTGTTCTCCCAAGTGGGTGCAGATTAGCACACACCAAGAGAACCATAGCAACACATACGCAACCCGTACCAACGGTTTCTGTAAGCAGAAAGCAAAAGGAAATAAAAGCAAGAGGTCAAATGTCTTTCATAAGGAAAGACAATTTAACACTTTTATTAATTAAAAAAATGGCACTTTGTATTTTCAGGCATCTGCCATTCAGAAGAGCAGCACAGAGATTTTTTTTTTTTTTAAAGTCCTCTTTGGAAGGATTTCTTGTGCTTGCACCCTTCTGCCTACCAATTTCATAGCCCTCTATTCACACTAGTCTACCTCATTGGAGCAAACTAATATCCAGATGAAACAGATTTTTAATTCTTAACAGAGTTCCCTAGTTGGGACCCTGAGACTGGCAAAGGGGAAGCAACAGCAAACCTAGCCAGGTTGGCCTGGTGGTTAAGGCACCAGATTAGAAAGCAGGAGGCTGTGAGTTCAAGTCCTGCCTTGCCCATGGAAGCTAGATGGGTGCCTCCTCAGCCCACCTCAGGGTTGTGGGGAAAATAGGAAGGGGAAAGTGTGTCTAGGAAAGTGTGTTCCTTGCCTTGAGTTATTTGTAAGTGATACTAATAAAAATAAATCCCCATCCTGAAGACACAGTTCCCCAATCTAGGTGCCCTCCTGTTGCATATTATTAAAAAAAGATCTCCAAATTTCCAGCCCAGAATTTTGATTTTGAGGATCAGAAAATTTTATTTCAGAGAAGGAGGGATGTAAGAAAAACTAAATTTCTGGGCTTGGATGCCAGAAAGAACTGGCTTCTTGAACATAGGAGTGGGCCAGATTAAAGCTGATTTATTTAAACACTAAAACACGATCAACCCTCCCTTGAAGCACCACAGTAAAATGAAACTTTTTAAAAAAAAAAAACCACAAAGCATGTCAAAACCTTCAAAATCATGGGGCAGAATCAAACATACTGGCCTACACTGAAAGGGACGAGAGGGCTGCCTCTATTTCATTATTGTTATTGTTGTTAAGCCACATTGGGGGGTGGACCTTCCCCAAACCTGGATTTAGCTGAGAAAGGTTTGGCCAGAGACATCTCGATGTCGTATGTTACATTTCTTATTTGAAATCTGATTTATTTTTTATTTTATCCATCTAGTTATCCCTCCCTCACTGTCCATCAGTCTCTACCATTCATCTCTTTCTCTCTGTCTGTCATCTCTAGGCAGCCAGTGTCTCCATTTCAGTTCATTTCTCGATAATTTGTAATGTGCTTTATTTTTTATTCTATCTCTATCTGTCTACCCATCTATCTGGGCAGCCAGTATCTACATTTCATTTATTTTTATAATGTATCATCGGATTTATTATCTATATCTCTAGGCTGCCAGTGTCATTTCTCATTTTATTTGTAATTTGTAATGTGTTTCTTTATATTATCTATGTATCTACCTACCTACCTACCTACCTATCCAGGCAGCCAGTGTCTACATTTCATTTCTTTACAATTTACACGACTTTACTTATTTATATTTTGATGCCGCCCATCTTCCCCAACCAAGGTGACTCTGAGCTGCTTCCAACCAGGGGATTCCCTGGATTTACTGTTTACTGTGCCAGGGTGCGGGGGGCGCGTGGCGGGTGAAGCGTCTCATCTGAGGTAAACCAGCTTTGGCGGAAACCGCCGCTCCGACCGACCGACGGACCGACCGACCAACGGACCGGGTTGGCCGCCAGGGGCGCCCGTGTGCCCCCCCACCCCCCACCCCTCTGGCCGGCCGCTCTCGCACGTTCGGCGGGGCGGGGCGCGGCGCGGCGCGCGCCTCCCCCGCTTCCCTCCCTCCTCCCTCCCGCGAGGAGCAGAAGAGCCGCGGCGGCAGAAGCGGCCCCGGCACCCTCGGCGGCTTGCGGGGCGGCAGGAGCAGCGCGGCGGCCGCTTTCCCGCCGCCATGGCCGGAAACAGCGGGGGCGCCGGCGCCGAAGGCCGTTGCATCGTGGTGAGGCGGACGGGAGGGGGGGTGTAAAAGAGAGAGGGGGGGCTCCCTGGCTGCGTTGCCTGGCAACAGGGCGCGCGGGAGTGATGCGGGGGGAGGAGAGGAGAAAGGTAACCCATCCTCCACGGCTGAGGAGGCCTTTTTTTTGCCGAGAGGGAGGGAGGCCAAAGCTCGCGGCGAAGGGTCTCTGAGAATGTGCAGAGGGCCTCCAGATCAATCCATATCCATTCATTGCTCCTTTTGCCGACCCTTCCCTCCTGGCCTGCGGGGGGGAGGGTAAGGAAGGGATGGTCAGCAGAAAGCAGGAGGAGGAGGAGGAGGAGGAGGAGGAGAAGGCCATTTTTGGGCAGGGGGGCCGCGCCAAGGCCTGCAAGGTGCCCTCTGTGCCCTGGCAGACCCTCCAATGGGTGGGGGGGTGTTCCTTGGGGGGGTCAGAAAAACCCCGGGGGGGGGAGAGGAGGAGGAGACGCACCAAGGAGGAGGGGGGTCTTCACAGCTGGCCAGGCACAGAAAGGGCCTTATCAGAACCTCCCCCCCCCCAAAAAAAAAACACAATCAGGAGGGTGTCTGCCCCCCCCCCCATTTACCAGCTGCAGGAAGAAGCAGCAGCTGGAGGGAGGGCAAGGTGGGCTCTGCCCCACCCTGGAGGGAGCAGTTTTTGGAGGGTGGGGAAAAGCCTGCAGCCAGAAGTGTTTATAATCACACAGGCACCTCTGTCGGTGTGTTGGCGGTGTGTTGGCGTGTCCTTTTAAAGGCCTCAGTTGGAGGGTTGTGGGTGGATGTAGGTATGAGTCGGTGGGTGCCACCCAGATGCCAAACAGGGTCCGGTTTCCCCCCCCCCCCGTCTGAGAGCAAGTCAACAAGTTTTGCCTGGCAGCCTGAACAGGGATGGTGCTTTCTAAAAAAAAGAGAGAGATCCCTGCAGAAAAGATCCCAAGATCTGCTTCCCCAGAATCCTGGAAAGCCGCTGTGTCTCGTGGGTCGGATCCTGCCTGGCAAACAGGCACATGCCGCCCCGTCAGACACGTGCTGAGAGGAGCCACTTCCTGCTCCAGGCTTGGAGAAAGAGAGACCTGGGTCTGCTCAGGTGAAACTCCTTCCATCCTTTGCCTGGGAAAAAGAAAGACTTGGGGGCTTGTGGGAGGAAAATGAAGGCCCAAATCTCCAGGAGTTAGGAAAGGCAGAACAGAGGATCCCTTGGTCATTGCAAACCCCAGTAATGCATCATCATCATCATCATCATTATTATTATTATTATTAAAATGCAGAAGATTAGATAAAATTAGATCTCGGATGTGGGTGCTTCCTCATTTGTCGGGGGGAGGGGGGGCTCTTTTCCTGTCTGAAATTTTGTTTTGATTTTATTCCTTTTTTAACTGGGGAGGTGGGAGGGATAATCTTTCAGGAAGTATCGAGGCTGTTTCAACAGATTTGATAAGGAGAGAAAAATATCAGCTATAAAGTGGAGGGATTTTTTTTAAGCGATCCTGAGTCGTTTGCACCCAAGAGGCTAATGATTAGGAGACATTTATCGTGACCAGATTCTCTTCTTTTAAGGTGATACACCCTGTGTGGTGTATCTCACTTTCCCCCCCACTCTGTTAAATCTGTAGAAGTAACCTAGAGCTTTGAACCTGGGGTGGAAAGCTGCTTTTCATTAGTTTATTAGTGTATTGTTTTCATGGTCCCTTTTTTAAAACAAAGATAAGAGTCCATGGCTGGGGAAGAGGCAGTAAACTGATCTTGAAAGATAGTAATAACGAAAGAAGTGATGTAAGAGTTTATAAAACCCCAGAGTAATTGGAATTTTACTGCTTATTAATCATGGCAATTTCTATATTGCTTTTCTAATTGACCTCGAAAGTTCTGCAGAACCTTTCTCAAAGATATGTTGACTGCAAGGAATTCCTTCTCTAGTTATACATTGCTGCTCAGGTGACATATCAGCACGTAGGATATTGGATAAGAAAGCCAGGTGTGTGTGTGTGAGCCTCGCCATTGATAGGGGAGCCCTTCCAGCACATGTTTTGCATAAGCTGAAATATATAGCTCTGAGGATAGCAGAACGCTGCTTGCTTCGGTTTAAAAGTGAAAGCTTTTTTCTTTCTTTTTTTTCATGGCATCTGAACTTGTTGGGTACCGTTTGATGTACTGAATCATGGCTTGGATATATGTTACAAATGATTTAACGTTTGCTAAAGGGCTCTCTTTGCAAAAGGGTCCCATTGGGGTCCCAAAGATGGAATCTTTGCAAATTTGCTTGCCTCTTTCAGTAAAACGTGAGTCACAGACCAGGATGCTCTCTGTTTGTGGGATGCAGCTTTTTTTGTTGACCAGATGTTATCTGCACTCTGAAATGTGCTTTTAATGGAAACACAGCTTGTAATGATGAGCGGGGTCCAGCCGGTGTGTTTTTTCTGTGGGACGTTGAGTTCCCAGTTAAGTAAGACGGGCTGGCAGCGCCACAAGTAGAAATGGCTTCTTTGGAAGCTTCTTTGGGTGGCCGGACCAGAAAGTATCTGGATGTTCTTCTCTAATTGTTCAGGGAAGGAGGGAAGGCGTGGCAGTGAGGAGGCTGTCAAAAACGGTCTGGTGATTAAACAAGGCCCAGGGAGCCTTGCCAGCCTGCATTTTAATGCTGTGTGCAGCATGCTGCTTTTGCATAAATGTTTCTTTTTCATGAAGCCAGAAATTATGGCTTGCCCAACTCCCAACTTGCTCGGCTGACCATCCCCTGCATTCTTTCCCAGCAGGAAATATTGGTTTTTTTTTCCTTAAGTGACATATGCCCTTCTTCACGAATGAAGAAACCCCGAATTGTCCAGATTGCCTGCAGCAGCAAATCCGCTGCCCCTTTGTCTCAAAGAATCAAATCATTCTGAAAAGGGGCAAAAAAATGCCACACATCCCCTGAGATTTTTGGGCCCCACCTCAAAATGCCAAGCATGCAAACCACCACCACCCCCACGCCCGGCCACCAGTTCATGGCTTCTGGTGGGGAGAAAACCCAGAGTCCTGGTTCTGATGTCATCTGATGTGCTACCTCCCCCCCCCCCCCTTTTTTTTTTTTTTTTAGATTGGAGATGATGAACAAGGTTACGACCTGGATTTGTTCTGCATCCCCAAACATTATGCAGAAGATTTGGAAAAAGTCTACATTCCTCATGGACTCATCTTGGACAGGTTGGTCTGACTTGCAGGGTCTGTCCTGAAATGCAGGTTTCCCTGCACGCTACGGCAGGGTCTCCTCGGCTTGCGGCCACAACGGAGGGCCTACATTTACGTTGCTCAGCAGAGACAGTTGTTAAAGCGAGTTTTGCCCCAACTCAGGGCCTTTCTTGCCAAGTGAATCCCTGCAGTCATTAAGTTAGGGACACGGTTGTTGAGTGAATCTGGCTTCCCCTGTTGACTTTGCTTGTCAGGAGATCACAAAAGGGATTGCCTCACCACCACCACCCCACCCCATGGGACACTGCAACCATCATAAATAGGAGCCAGTTGCCAAGTGTCCAAAATTTTGATCACCTGACCATGGGGTTGGTTGTAACTGTGCAAAACGGTCATAAGTCTCTATTTCAACAGTGCCGTTCTAACTTTGACCAGCCACTTAAACGAAGTCGAGGGCCATCTGTACAAACTTGCTTTAAGGAAGCTCCTCTGATGAAGAGTTATGAAGTTTGCTCCTCTGCAGCTGAAGGTATATATAAATTTGGCAAGGAACATAAGCAGGAGGCCCCACCCGCGCAGGACACTGTCCCCTGAAACGGAAACGGTGCCAGCTAAGGTGCAGCATGTGGCACTTCTACTAGATTGGTGATGATAAAACGAGGCCAGCCATTTGCCTGCCTCTCCTCCACAAATGGCAAGGCAAGCATTGTACATTTAAAAATCTCCCCAGTATTAATCTTTTGTTTTATCCCTACTAAGCAGATGCTTAGCAATCTGGACAAATATAATACAGCTTCTGCAACTGCCTAATCATTTTTGCTTCTCATAAATAATGTCCTCTTTACTAACCATATATGTGAGGCAGTTCATTGGTTCAAATCCCTCGTGCCGCCACATCACAGAGTGAGCTCCCATTACTTGTCACAGCTTCTGCCAACCTAGCAGTTTGAAAGCACGTAAAAATGCAAGTAGAAAAATAGGGACCAATTTGGTGGGAAGGGAACAGCGTTCTGTGCACCTTCGGTGTTTGGTCATGCCAGCCACATGACCGCGGAGACGTCTTTGGACAGCGCTGGCTCTTCGGCTTTGTAACGGAGATGAGCAGCGCCCCATAGAGCCAAAAACGAGTAGCACAAATGTGCAAGGGGAACCTTGACATACATACATACATACATACATACATACATACATACATACATACATACATACATAGTGTTTGTGTGTGTATGGGGGGATGGGTAGATAGATACAGATATATAGATATAGATATAAAAATACATAAAAATGTAAAAGAAGGGTTTTTAATTTTGGACCACTTTATTAAGATTTGTAGACTTCTACTCCCAGAATTCTCCAGCCGCCCGCGTCTGGTTGGATGGGGAATTCTGAGAGTTGAAGTCCATAAGTGGTCAAGGTTGGACACCCCTCCCTCCAATGTAGGATGTAAAGGAAGCAGGTGTATAATATGTGTGGCAAGCTTTGCTATAGTGGTCTGCTGTTATGCCATTCCTCGAAAGCATGGCATTTCTCCACTTTGCTTTTGAATTCCTGGACAGCCCCGGCAATCCGGCCGTTTCAGAGCCTGATTCCCATTCCTTTCCAACAACCTCGCTGCCCGATACCTTCTGTAGGTTGTCTGATCAGCTATCTGGAGGCTGAGATTTGCTTTGGCACAAGCTCCCTGGAAGATCTAAGGCTATTTGGCAGCACCACGATTAGATTAACCTTGGCAAGTGAGAAAAAAGCAGACATGTCATTGACCAGCCGGTCAACAGTCACGTTCACTCTCAGATGGGAGGTTCAAAAAAAAAAAGGCCGTGCTTGTTTATTCTTGCCACCTTTGTTTCCTCAAACTGGGTTGAAGCCACTGGTTTACTTGGGGTGCAAACACCAAGGGTCTCTGTACAGGTAGTCCTGGACTTACAACACTTCATTTATTGATTGTTCAAAGCTACAGTGGGGAAAGCCCAGTTCAGTTAACAACCATGTTGCTAACTTGACAACTGCTGCAATACAGGAAAAGCTGCAAAATGGGGGCTTGAACTTCCTTTAACAGACCGTTTCGGTTAGCGACAGAAATGTTGGGCTCAGTTGTGGGGGAGTACTTGTAGTAAATCTCAATTTTTCTTCTTTCTTTCCCCCTCCCATAGGACGGAGAGGTTAGCCCGGGAAATTATGAAAGGCATGGGGGGCCATCACATTGTGGCTCTCTGTGTGCTGAAGGGAGGCTACAAATTTTTTGCCGATTTACTGGATTATATCAAAGCTCTGAATCGGAACAGCGACAAATCCATTCCGATGACCGTCGACTTCATCCGCCTGAAGAGCTACTGTGTAAGTTGGTCTGTTGGAGACACATTTTTTTAAAAAATTCGTGTCTTATTGTCAGCTGGAATTTGGAGGGGGGGGGGGGGCCCTACAAAGCTACCCCTAGAATACTCTGGCCTTTCCTTGGTGGCAAAAGGTGGGGGGGGGGGGGAGAAGAGAGGGAGGAGAAGAACCGGCAGTTATTTGAAAACAATTTATGTTCCTTCTGCCTCCTTCAAATCTTACTGTGAACATGCAATCCAACCATGGATGAACTGGTTGGCTTTTTGCTTCAAAGCAAACAAGGGCAAACATCTCAGGCTGGGGTGAGAAACAATCTTAACAGAAGGATGAAAACAGTGCCTCTTTTTTTTTAAAAAAAATTATTGAATAAATCTTAAAAACAGTTGAACACAGTGGTGATTTTCTTGGCCATCATTTTGGCCGTACAAGGTATAGTATAGAGATACACATAACAGTCCTTTTTCCCTTATGTTATTAGTATAGTGCTAGCTGCATTATTTCTATTTACATTTATCTGTGATTATATTAACTATCTATATATTATATAGATAATATAATAGATCATATTAACAACCATCTTTTATACTCATGCATTCATGTCATCTCATATTTGTCCATTATATTTTATTCTCTTTGGGTTACAAAACTAGCTTTCATTCCTATAAAGGGTCAACCCTTTCTTTCTTTTTCCTTGACTCCAGCCATTGAGACATTTTACTCCAGATTTCATAATTCTCTGTCTCACCCTTATCTTTGATTTCTAAAGTTAGTCTGTCCATCTTTGTACAGACTAATATTTTCCTTATTACTTCACTTTCTGTAGGGGTATCTTCATTCTTCCAGTTTTAGACATACACCAATTTCGCAGCTGTTATTATGTGATACTATGTATCATAATATAAAAACAGTGTGTGAGCAGTCTGTGCACATTTTCCTGGGCATAAACCCCATCTAAATGAGTGGGGCTTACCTTGGACTCTGTGTGCATTAAGATCTGTAGGATTAGACAACAGCAACAAAAAACCTTGTTTGCAGGATGTATGACAGCTAAGAAAACATGACTTTTCCTTTTGAGGGGGATGAAGCCACAGGCTTGCTAATGTTTGAAAAGTTTCCATTTCAAAAAAGGCTATGGTTTGTTTGTTTTTTTTTCCTTTTCTGGAGGTTTCTGTAGTATTAATAACAGCTTTACTTCTTTTTTTTCTCTCTTTCCTGACTAAACTTAGAATGACCAGTCAACTGGCGATATAAAAGTAATTGGCGGGGATGACTTATCAACCTTGACTGGGAAGGTATGTCCCAAAAGAAGACATGGATACAGAGGCTTCTGGAAAACAGGAATAGACAATGCTTTGTGCATCAGCAAAATCTTACTTAAAATGAAATGCAATTAAGGTGTGAAAGCATTTCATTAAAAAAAAAAAACTCAATGCAAAAAATGTTGCCAGGTTTCCCTTGGAATTCTGGCTTTGTCAGAAAGCTTTGCTAGCTAATCATGGGATTCTTTCTGCCCCAGCAAATTCTGCAGTTGTCAGGATACGGTGTCTCTGGTGAGGGGAGCAGGGTACACATTTTTATATTTCGGTGTTTATAAACACAGAAACGGTGCTCTTGTTCCTTTAAGAAAGGAAGGAGATGACATCAGAAAAAATAAAAGCAAGGGGTACCTATGTTGGCCCATATTACTGCAGCTTTGAACACCAGATCCTGGGATCAAAAAGAAATAGACATTACTTTGAGCAGATTTTCCCAAAACCTTCCAGATGTCTCAAATGATCCCTTTTCTAAGTTCAGCCGTAGAGTTCCTGATTTTAAAGTTGTTCTCTAGATGTATGTTCAAAAACATTTGTTAGTTTTGGCCATGAGAAAGTACTTAAACCACTTCAAAAATGCTAGTTAACTAAAAGCATTTAGGATGTGCTTCTAAGGCATTTAATTCAATGTCTTTCCTAGTTTTAATTCTTACTGCTTTGTGGTTAGACGTTTACGTTTGAACTTAATTGTTTAAAGTCCCAAAGAATGTGCTAATGAGCTCTTAATAACTTGTATATTTTAAACACCAGGAACAATTTGTAGTCATTTTCTCCTGGCCTGTTTTATTCATGGGGCATTTACCTATAATTACGTGAAAGTTAAATTAGTTTTTTTTAAATGGGGGGGGGGGGATTGGAAAAATAGAAGTTTGAGTTGAAGACTAAACTAAAATTACTGATGTCTTTCTGTCTTTTCTTTTTCAGAATGTCTTGATTGTAGAAGTAAGTACTTCAGTTGGCAGGTACTATCTTTATGTATGTTTTGGGGCCGTTGCCTTGAGTTCCGCTGATTCCTTGCAAGGTCTGAGTAAGCTGTATATGGATTAGAATCTTCTTGCAGTTGCAAATTTCAAGGCCACTTCAAACCTATCAATCTCTTCCAAACGGGGATGAGGAAGATAGTTGAAATGTTCTTGTTGAAACAAGATTTGTTAACTATCTTTGTGACCAAATGAACATTAATCATTCACGTTCAAGTTTACTTGCCTTTGTAAAAGGCCTCTTAAAGACACGATCAAGTTTTAGTCATGTATTTCAAGCCCCAAAGCTATCTCCTTTTATAGATATATTATCTTTATTATTATTTTTTTCTAGGCATAATATGCCCCAATACAGCATTAGTTTTATTCTGGCCAGTCACTCATCCGAGCGAGATATCCTTTGCTGTACTTTTCCTCCAAAAACAAGCTGTTGTGTGACCCCTTTGTTTGTTTCCTCCTCAGGACATCATCGACACAGGGAAGACAATGCAGACTCTCCTGTCTCTGCTCCAGCAGTACAATCCAAAGATGGTCAAAGTAGCAAGGTCAGAGCTTGTCCCTGTGTCACTTTTGAAAGCCCTCTCCACCCCCACCCCCACCCCCAGCCTGAAGTGATCCGACTTCAGGGGAAAGGCTTCAGCTAACATATCTGAGCACAGGATGTAACTTTTGGCTCAGGTGGTCCTCCATTGTTTTTCTCACAAAAAAAATAAGAGCTTGCAACGTGGTCTTGTCTGCGTGCTTTACTGAACCAGGGTTTAATGACAGAAGATGAGGAGGGGGCTATCAGTGCCCTTCACACACAGCCCTCAAAAAGACCCATCTTTTACATTTATGATCCCTGCGGCCTCCACACTCTCTCTCCAGAAGCTGCGGTAAATTAGAACTATTTTATATACTGTATCCGTCTTTGTTGGCCTTGCTGTGATCAACTTCTAAAGGTGCTGGTCTTGCAGGCTGATGAACTAAAGGGCAGGTGGTCCCTCTGGAGGAGCTTCCTCCTCTACAGTCGGAGAATCCGTAACTTTTCTGGCCCTTCCTCAAGGCCTCTGATTTTGAGAAAGGCCCAGAATGATGAGTGGGGCTAAAGGCAGAGGTCTCCAAACTTGGCAACTTTAAGGCTTGTGGACCTGGAGAATTCTGGGAGTTGAAGTCCACAAGCGTTAAAGTTGCCAAGTTTGAGGACCCCTGGGCTCAGGTGTCCCTAAGAATGCCAGCTGCTTCCCCTCCTCTCTACCCACGCGAAGGGAGATCGGAGGAAACCTTGTCCAGGAGCTGCATGGAGCAGGACTTGCGAAGAGGGTCCATTTCCCAAATCTGGCTGTCTTACCAGAGACTTTGGCTCATGGTTTTCTTTCCCCTTCGAGCCAGCAAGTCACTCAGCGTTTTAAGGATCCATCACTGCACTTCGCAAGGCAAGTGTAACTGCTGGCCCGAACCAGAGACGTCACTGTTGATAAAGCTGCTCACTGCCAGTTTCTGTTGCCCTTAACAAGCTGCTCTGAGTCTTGGTCATGTTCTGACCTTGACCAAGCCTGCAGCACTGATAGCAGGCAAGCAGTCGCTGAACCGGCTTCTGTACAGTAGAGATAACCCCCCTCCACCGCACACACACACACACACACACACACACACACACACACACACACACAC
>BLBF01000058.1:1577785-1593014 GCA_015471245.1 Laticauda colubrina
ACACACACACACACACACACACACACACACACACACACACACACACAAAAAGCACATACACAAAAAAACCACAAAAAACACACTCTTACTTGTGAGACTTGTAGAAAATAACTGCATCAGGCAGTGTGTGTGGGCCAGGTCACTCTTTCCTGCCGCTATGAAGCAGAGGCTGATGCAGGGAGGAAGTGGGGCAGTGTTTCCTCTTTTTCCTCCTGCCCCAGTTAAGGAGGCAGCAGTGGCCCTTTGCTTCTTCCTCGGCTCCTCTGCTGAGGCCTGAGCCAAGAAACAGCCTTTGTGTATGCTTAAAACTCCATCAGAAGGGTCCCACTGGCTCTGGGTTGGCTGTTTATTTTGGGCTGCACCTGTGGGGAAGGGCAGAATGTAAACCTGAGCTCAGAGGTGTCCAACCTTGGCAACTTTTAAGACTTGTGGATTGAAAACTCTCAGAAGGCCGAGGAGAATTGGCAGCTGAAGTCCACAGGTTGCCAAGCTTGAACAATCCTGCCTTAGCCGGTGTGGAATGTATGGATTACCTTATCATTTTTGCTCCTTATCAATTAATTACATGAGCTGACTTTGGTTTGGCTTATTTCTTTTTCTTTTTCTTTTTTTGACAGCTTGTTGGTGAAAAGGACACCCCGAAGTGTAGGATACCGGCCTGATTGTAAGTGACTCTTGTGTAAGCTGGAGTGTAATCCTAGAGGCCCGGGGATTAAGGGAAGGTCATTGAAACCAGAAATCAGTGGGCTGAAACTGGTCAGCAAAGGGAGGCTCCAGTGGCAAAGGACGGAGCTGGCTGACAATAACAGCTTTTCTGTGCCTTGAAAAATCCAGTTGTTGGCTGTGTGTTTATAGGCAAAACTAAGCCAAAGCAGCTAACAGTGTAAGCCAGTGCTCAGTCCCCTTCTGTTTAAAAGAGATTTACTCCTTGATGACCACATTTAGGATTTCAGTTTAGCAACATTGGGGTCAAGCATGATTTTGCAGATTGTGTATTGGCTCTAATAATGGGGAGCTCTTCCAACTTCCCTCTCCTTTTACACCCAATGGAACTTCGAGTTACGTTAGGAAAATGCCACTTATTTAATTTACTGGCTTTTGATAACAAACCTGGTTTTATTTTTATTATAAAAAAGGTCCATGCCATTTTGCTCTTTTTAACGAAGAGCTCCAGTTAATGCAAAGTGGCGCCATAATTGAGATTTATGAACACAGTTGTCCCAAATTCTGCCTAAGTTTAACCTGCTTTATTGTGGTTCTTTCCAGTTGTTGGTTTTGAAGTGCCGGACAAGTTTGTGGTTGGATATGCTCTAGATTACAACGAATACTTCAGAGATTTGAATGTAAGTGATTGACACAGATGATCTTGTTAAAAAAAAATCTGCCTTTACTCTGCTTCTCTTAGCGCCAGGAAGGGGTCAAAAGGAAGCAGCAGAAACGGATTTCTTTTCTTTTTTTCCTTGGGGGAAACAAGGTTGGGAATGTCTAGAGTCTTGTGGCGACTCAGAGGGCCCTCAAGCTACCTTTCCCAGCCCGATTCCCAGTTTGATTGTGCCTTCCCGCAGTTTGGTACGGAGCAAACTGACCAAGATTGTCAAACACGAGGCGGCTTCTTGGCAAAGCAACTGTTAGAATTCAAAGACTCTGCAGGTAGCCCCAGACTTTAAAAGCCCAATTTGGATGAGGATTCCTTTTGCTAAAGAAAGAGGTGGCTAAGCAAGCAAGGCAGCCAAGCTTGCGACCTTTTAGCCCTGGTTAAATCATTGCAGTTGTTAAGTGAAGCATACAGTCATTAAGTGAATCTGGCTCCCTCCCAGTGACTTTGCTTGCCAAGAACAGAAGCCATCTGGGAAGGTTGCGGTGGAGATCATGTGTCTCTGGCATGTGGCAACCATACACCCCCCCCCCAGTTGCCCAGTGCCCAAATTTTGACTGCCTGACTGTGAGAACGCTACAACTGTTGTGTGAGGACCGTCCCAATGCCATTGTGGCTACAAACATATGGTTGTAAATGGAGGGCCACCTATTAAACCAGGGAGTTTATTTTGAACCCGGCAGCCCTGTAACGTCCCTTGGGGTGGGGATGAGGTGGGTATTTGCATCTCCCACACCCCAAAAGTTGGCTTTCACGGCGAGAATCGGCAAAAGGCTAGTCTCTTCCTCCTCATGAATTTTGGAAGCCTTTGACGCTCCTTGTCTTTCGCCAGCACATCTGCGTGATCAGCGAGACCGGGAAGGAGAAATACAAGGCGTGATCCCGGCTGGTGTCATCCAAGTGCAGCGAGACCGTGAAGCTGACCTCTAGCAGCCCCCCTCCCTTTGCCTCTCGGCCCAAAACGGCAGCTTCGGATTGTGGAGTGGTTCCCCCTGCGCTTCTCTCGTCATAATCGCTTGCTTTATAACTTATTGCATGTACCGCATGGGAAACTCGTCTTGTTCATTTGCATTTGGGAAGTCAAAAAAGGAAGTTTCCGCTTTCCCTTTTTTTTAAATTTGCACTATGCATCTCCTCCTTCTAGCCAGCCCCTCCTTTGAGAAAAACAGATCTCTCTCTCTCTCTCCCTCTCCTTTCTTCTTTCCTTTCTCTTTTTCTCTCTTCCCCCTCCCCTCTTTTTGAAAACCTCATCAGTTCATGAAATAGTTCCAAGTACTGTAAATGTATAAGGCATTTTAAGATGGGAAAATCTATATTAGTAATATTTTTTAAAAAAACAAGTAATTTAAGTTTTATATTGTAATGGAATGTAATTGAGATTTTGGGGGGAGGGAGGGGGGTGATAACTGGGTTGCTGCTTCAGGGGTGGGAAAGGGGCCCACAGAGCCCCCGGATTGGGTGGGTTTTGGTGTCCTCGAAAGGAGCATCGATGCTCTTCTGAGCCGCTTCTCAGGAGTTGCTTTAGTTGCCTCTGGCAGAGTTAAAGAAAAGAGTCTATTTGGGTCTGGAGGAGGAAAAATGCGGCAGCGTCAACGAAGGTTCAGGATTTGAGCGCACTGGCGTCCTTTGGTTAAAGGCTGAGTGAAGGAAAAGCGGCTTCCATCCAGCCGGCAACACTCAAGCCCCCCCACGCAAGCTTGTGCGTCTCCGCCATCCTTCCTCCATCAGCTGAGTTGCGTTGCTTTTCGCACCCGGACTCATCGTCTCCGTATTTTGTGTCAGTGGTTTAAAAAGGAAAGAAAAACAAAACAAAACACAATTGTAACGCTGACCCTCTGAGGTGCACAAAGTGGATGTACTTCAAAAAATAAAATAAAAGCTGTTTCTCCAAAGAGGCTGCCCAGGCAGCTGTGAGCTGGCTCCACCATACACTTAAAGCAACCACCTGCTGTGCCCTCGCTTTTTGTCTTTGCCTCAGTTTCCCCGTCCTTGTCCCAGGCCAGTGATTTCAGGGAAGAATTTGGGCCTACTTGGGCAGTGGGGGGGAAGACGAGCGGGGATTGGCCCTGTTGGGAAACCCTGCTGGCTTCTGGCAAAGTCAATTGGCATTGGGCAATTCCTCCCGAGAAAGCCACCTTTCAGACTGAGGAGCCCTTGTTGTCTTCACAGTTGTTAGTCCCCAAGTTGTGTCAAGACTCTTCACAATCCCATAGGCCACAGCCTGCCAGCCCTCCCCCCTCCCCTCCTCCTCCTCCAATGTCTCCCTGAGTTTGCCCAAAACTTGTTTATTGCATCAAAGACCCGAACCCAGAACTCTCCAAACTTGGCAGCTTGAAGACTTGTGGACTTCCAACTCCCAGGATTCCTCCTCCGGTCATGTAAGCTGAGGAATTCTGGGAGCTGAAGTCCACAAGTCTTCAACTTGCCAAGTTTGGAGACCCTGGCTCTTGAGCTTCGTGGATTGCCCAAAACCAAGGTATCTCAATCTTGACCACTTGAAGATGGGTGGACTTCAACTCCCAGAATTCCTCAGCTAAACATGACTGGAGGAGGGATTCTGGGAGTTGAAGTCCACAAGCCTTAAAGCTACCAGACCCCTGCTCTAACTTCTGCTGTCCCCTTCTCCTAGTCTTCAGCCACTCCCAGCATCAGGGTCCTTTCCAACGAGTCCTCTTTTCCCATGACTTCCCAGTTCATCCCAGCCTGTTTCAGGATATATTGGGGGGGGGGGGTATGGGCTAATTCTGATGTCTCAAAAAAATTACAAGTGCGTAAAAAATTTAGGGACCATTTTTGTCCTTCCAATCAGCCCTTCAAAAAAGAGGTTTCCATTATTTTCTGCCCCAGTTCAGGATGGTGGTTTTTAAATTAAGTTTTAAGCGCTTTTGTTTCATGGGCTGTTTTCGCCACGACTGGCTGCAGAAGGGTGACCTCTGCTGTTCTTTGGGCTGGAACGCATTTTCAGCAGCAGCAGCAGCATCCCATTCAAAGGGGCTGCGTGCGATGTGGCTCACTCACTATGGAAGCCAGGTGGATCCTGTCACAGAAAAGTCAGGCTCTCGTGGCGATGCCCTCGCACGCACACACACACTGGCGATCCGTTGGTTCCTTTGCGTTGTGCCTGGAATTGGGGAATGCTCAGGGTTATGTTCAACCGGTGTAGTTGGTTTGGGGCCGAATGTGATGCATGGCTTAGTATCACCTGTGAGGTAGGCTGCGATTTGCTTCTCAAACCATGGCTAAGAGCCTCCATTGCAGAATCAGGTTTGGCTTGTGCAAGGTTTATTTAAAACAGACTGTCGCTTAAGTCTCATGGGTTTGTACAACAAATGAGAGCAAATAGGTTTACACTTCCTGCTGAGTAAAACTTAGCTACTTAACTGAGGGACTGAATCCCGTCTTTGCATTATAGGAGGAAAAAAGTGGACGTCCTACGTTATTTGGTAGTTCCACATTTTACAATTCCGTGGTGGCATGTATCTGTCAGTGTCAGGGTAATGATGTTTCATGCCACTATTGGCAGGATTAGTCCAAAAGTTGGGGCAGAATCCTTTCTCAAAGGCTTGAGAAATTCTACTTTGAATTTGCTTTGAAATGCTGAAATTCTACTTTGCCACAGGAGGTGATTGGGATTGTCTGTAGAGATTCTCCCTCATCATCCAGGTCCTGATTGTCCCAAAAGTGCTTTTTTTTTTTTTTTTTTCAGGAGGCAACTGGACTTTCTTTTTTTCTTTTGAAGAGGTTTCCCTTCTCATCCCAGAAGCTTTTTCAACTCTGACTGGATGGTGGGGAAGGGAAGGATTGAGATTCCTTGCAGACAGCTGGTTCACTCGAGATTTTTAGCTATACAATTTGGGATGGGCACCCTTGGAATGGTGTGGGAGGAGGAATGGATTTCCAGAGGGGAAAATTGCAGACAGACAGGAACCATTTGCACCACTCAGGTGACCCTGAGGGCACAGATAAACCTCCAAGTGGCCTCCAAGACCCTCCGGAAGGATGCAAATGACCAGCTAGCTGCCTGCAAAGAATACACATCCTTCCATTCTCCATCATCCAGATTTGGATGAGAAATGTCTTCAAAAGGAAAAGCCAGAAAATCCGGTTGCCTCTTGGAAAAAGCCCCTTTGGGACAACTAGCCCACCTTGGCGGGTGAGGACTTTGGCTTTGTTTGAAAGGCAGAACAGGAAAAATCAACGGGAGTTATCCCGAATCAACGGCCCCTTCTCTGGGATCTCCGGACCGGACCAGGAGGAAAACTGCCGGGGATGGGGCCGAGGCCCGCTCCCTTCCCCCGAATCGGTCGCCCGGTGGAAGGAAAACCGGAGCCCCGAAGCTCCTGCCCGGCTCCCGGTGGCGGGCGAGAGAGCGGCCCCCATCCCTCTTCCTCCCTCCCGAGGGCAGAGACGGAGCCCGGCCGCCAGCGGGGATTCCCAAGCAAAGGCGTCGCCCTCCGGATTTTTTTTTTTTTGGGGGGGGGGGGGGGGGGGGGGCCGGGACGCTTGGCGAGCCTTGCCTGTTTTTTTAGGGGGGCCGAGAGAGAAAGCAGCCTCTCCCGCAACGGCCACTGCGGTTCTACCTCGTTTTTCCGCCAGGAACGGCAGGCTGCACCGCTTCCCACCGCCCAGCGAGCCCCCTGCGAGGTAGGCCGGGCGGGGCGCGCCCAAGCCCCACACCCCCATTTGAAGCGGCGTCGGAAAGTGGGTTGCGGGCGATCCCCCGCCGGCAGGCCGACGAGCGCAAGGCCGGAGAAACCGCGAGGCTTGTTCCGCAAAGTCAGCGGCGGGCAGGCGAACTGGCGGCTTTCTAGATCCTGCGGATGCCCGGAGCGCGCGCCGAGGGCGCAAGCGGGACCAAGGCTGCCCAGCCGTGCAGAGGGCCGGCCGGAGGCCGCGCGCCTCCTGCCTCTGCCGGGGACGGAGCGACTCGCGGGGGCAAAGAGGCGCAGCGGGGGAGGCGGCCGACGGAGCCGCAGCTCCGCGCCCAGCCGCATGGGCATCGGGCTACCCCTTCGCAAAGGGCGGCCGTCGTCCGTGTCTTCCCCGTCCGGCCAGCCTTGCAGATTCGAGGGGCCGCTTCGTTTTTATTTGGCTCCCGAGCCCTCGATGCCGGCCGGCTTCCGGGCATTCACGTCGGGCAAAAAAGTGAAGCGCGGTTTGGAAGAGTCACCTGGCCCTTCGGATCTCCCGGTGGGCGAGGAGGAAGCTCTCTCCTGAGCAGGATAAGAAGAGTTGGAAGGGGCCCTGGAGGTCTTCTTGTCCAACCCCCCGGGCTCAAGCCAGGAGACCCCCTCCCGCGACGGCCACACCCCGGACCTCGCCCCAAGGGAGGGTGGGGAGAGCGGACGGATGGGAAATGTCGGCCAGGTTCAAGCGAAGGAGCCACCTGGGCTCCCCCTCGAGCCCCGCAGGCGAGATGGGCCAGCAGCCACTTTCCCCCCGCCCCTCCCCGCGGGGCGGCAAAGGGAAGCTCGGCTCCCTCTCCCGGCCCGGCGCGCTTTTTAAACCGACCCAACTGGCTCCATCAGCCGCGGGAGGCCCGACGGGCAGGGGGCGGCCGCTCCGTGGCCCCCTCCTCCCCCGGGGATGCGCTCTCAACTGTCTGACCGACCCATCGCTCCGCTGGCTTTTGTGCCGGGCGCCCCCCGGCAAACTCTCTCGGGGGGGGGGGGGGTCGGGACGGACCCGCTTTGTGCCTCGGAAGCAGTCCGGGGCTCCGAGCCCCTTTCCTAGCCCCGGGGGGGGGGGGGGGGGGGGCGCGGGTGGGGAGAGCCTCCGCTGTCCCGGCCCCCCCCGCCCCCCCCCCGCAAGCAGGCGGCGTTTTCTTCTCGGGTCTCCGGGCTGTTAAAAGAGGGAAGGAATCCGGGGGCCGCTTTCAGACGAACCCGTTTCATTTAAAACCCCGTTTTCCCCAGTCTGAAAAGATGCCACGGGATTTCTGGGTGGGTTCCCCCCCCCCTTTTCTACCTCTTCAAATTGTAACCTAATTTATTCTCCAGGTGATGTTTTCAGCCTTTTTTTTTTTTTCTTTTTTGAGGAAGTTCTCAGGAAAAAGCTAAGTTCAACATACCAGGGGAAGCAAAAATGAGACTGAAAATGTTGCACAGATTCGTTATAATAAAAGCCAGTCCTGGTTCAGCTTGTGCTGCAAACCTAGGCAAGCTGTGGCTTATTCCGTAAACCAGGGTTAGACACCAGGCAAAGCTTAACTCTTGAGCTTAAAGAAGACTTCAAGGGGCATCCAATTACCTCAAGTCAGATATGGGACAATGACACCAAAGGTTGATTCACACCAGATATTTAATACAAATATTTTATATTTTATAAAATGGCATTGCACCAAGAAGACCCAGCATAAGCGTCTAACTAGAAAATCTTGCCATCGTTTTTCTCCCTAAACTCCAGAGGAAAATCCAGAATCATTACATCAAGCCATTCCATGATTTATACACCGTTAGTTTAGTATATAAAACCATCCAATTATGCTTTATCCAAAAAAGCATTAATTAAATAAGCCGCTGCTTAGTATGATACAGGAATCCAATCAGTTAAATTGCACAGCTGATGCTTCTGTCATCTTCCTGATGTCTACAGGGAACATTCAGGTTTCTTCCACAGAAGATTCAGGGACATGTGCCCATTACAAAAACGGCTTCGTGGTAGTTGGACTACACTATATTCATATACTGCTACATTCATACTCTTTCCACAATCAGAAGCTTTAAATTTGCTTGTTTGTTGGCTCCTTGGAGCTCTCTTGAACTTGCTTTTTTTTTCTTGCAGACATTTCATTACCCAACTAGGCAAGATCATCAGTGCTACAAGGAAGTGGGTTATATTGGTTTAATAAAAGACAGCAAATCCCTCTCCCTTCCAGCACTGAAGATGTAATTAAACATCTTCAAGCAAACAACCAAGCTCAGAGAGCACCAAGGACCCTACAGTTGAACCCTGAGCTACAAATATATTCGTATTTGTCTTTGCAAGCCCACAGGGTTGCAGCTCCCTAAATTTTCTAGCCGCAGGAGACAATTTTTTGAGTACGAGGGAGAATGTTTTCTCCTCAAATAGGGTGAGAGGGATGTTGGTTTATTTGGGGAAGATCACAAGTCCCATGCTAAAACCCTCACCCAGTGGACAACAAACAAAGCTCTTTGCATTGCTTTAGGCCCAATTTCCTGGAGCAGGTGCCAGCTTCACTACAGCAGCAAAGCAATACTGGAGGCCATTCTAAACTCCAGTATTTACGTGCTGCTAAAGCACAGCAGGCAGATCTTCACGTTTCTGCAGCCCTCCCTGGGAGTAACAAAAAAAGGACTGTTACGTCACCCAAGCCCTGGTGGGGGAAAAAAAAAAAAAAGATCATAGACAGGGTAGTTCAGAAGACAATTCAGAGTGAAATCTTGAAATATCTTTTGACCTGGGAGTAGCTCTCCTGAGTTTGAAGCTCTGCTTTCCAGGAACTGTGTTGTCCTGCGAGCAGCGTGCAATCCAGGGCTTAATTCTGTTGGGAATAAAAAACGCCCAAGGAGAGATGCTAGCCACTTTTAAATGCCTTTAGAGCAGAGGTATCCAACCTTGGCAACTTTTCAGACCTGTGGACTACAACTCCCAGAATTATTCCCCAGCCAGCTGGTCTTAAAAGTTCCCAAAGTTGGAAACCCTTGTCGCCTTCAGAGGTAGCATGGCCTGAATTTTGTCTTTGCAATTCTCTCTCATTCCCAGTATTCCAGATTCAGAAAAGGTTCTGCTGGGGAGAGATCTCAGACCTTCACAATTGGGGTGATGCTGGATCACCTCCCGTATTTCTTTCCTTTTTGAGTTGGGAAAGGAAAAGGAAAGTTTAAGGCGGATGTTTCAAGGACCCACTCAAAAGTATTTGTACTGAAACATACCTGGCTAGGTAAACTAACTTTGGGATGGCCTTGGCTTTCCTGAGTCTGGTGATGGATCATATTTGATGGAACCCTTGAGGTCATGAGGCAGCCCAGAACGGTCTGTATCTTCTTTTCTCTACAAACCATGTCGTGCTGCTACGTCACCTCAAGGTTGAGGGCCCCAAGGAAGCCGAGTTGCAAAGCAATCCAAGAAGCAGGATTTCAGTAGGTCTCATTCCCCCACCACTTCCAAATATAATAGGGAGAAAGGTTTCAAAGTTGCAATGGAACAAGTAGCAACAACAAAACGTTAATCCACATCCCATAAAGCAGGGGTCTCCAACGTTAGCCACCTCAAGACTGGTGGGCTTCAACTCCACCAGTCTTAAAGTGGCCAAGGTTGGAGACCCCTTCCATAAAGCATTTCCAGAAAAAATTCTAGGCTTCTGAACCACCCAGGGAGAACTCGAAACTATGATTCCAATTGGCTGCATCAGATGGGAAACACACAGCCTTTATGCAAGCTAAGGATTTTCCAGGCCTGCCTGCCAAATTAATCAGACTTCATCAAGCCAGAATTCCTACATTCACCTCTAAAATGCACCTGTTCCAGCAGTAGCCAGTGGTGCATTTCAAACAATGCATTCAGGGCAAGTTTAATTTACTCCAGAGTAAACGTAACATGTATATAATCTCAGTTGGAGATGAGATTATATCAAGCAATTTGAGAAATTGATTTCCATCAACCTTTCTTATTTATTTGGTATGCACTTCAGACACAAATGAGGGCTGTCAGTCACAAAAGCATTTATTGGCATGTTCTGATAAAAGGTTAGGCAACTATGGATTTTATATTTTATTTGTTATGGACCAACACTTGCATGTTATAAGCATAGTTAGCAGTTTCATTTATAAAAAATAAATCCTGGGCACACTGTTAACTGCAGGACTTTATGTGCCTGAAGGTCTGATCCCTCTAATTGTTTGAGCTACTTAATAATTCTTAGTTTATCTACGTGTTAAGATATACAGCAAGTTTTGCAGGCCTGCCTGATCTAAAGCCTTCCTAGTACTTCAAGTTCGATCACAATGCTCACAATTTCCTTTATTCGCTTTTTTAAAAAATTACACAACTTGTCCACATCTCATATAAATGCATTATAAACTTAGATATCCCTTCCTGTTCAGTAATTCCACAAACATGTTCTACAGGGCAGGCTTTTAAAACACATGACTGGCTAAGAAAGCTAAACTCGTTTAAAGAGTTCAGGGTTCTATTTTGGTGTGTGTTTTTTTAAAATAAAAACAAAACCAAATCCTTAGAAATGGAAAGAGTCATATAAAATGCCAATAGATAGTATCACAGCCAGCAAGTAAGTTTGTAGGCTGTGAAACAAACTAGTTAACAAATTAGTTTGTTTTATCTAAATGGCATCCTATTTCTTTGAGACATCTTTACTGGCACTGGAAAATGTCTTCTGTTTTCACTGCTTTATGGACAGGTATGCTTTAAGGAATGTTTGTATGGACTATATGCAACATTTATAATGCTTTTTCTCCTTCATTTAGCAGAGAAATGCTGCCACAGCTTAGCAGGATTGAACCCATGAAAGCTGAAGGGAGATCAGATGGCCCATTCATATCATTATCCACATGGGTACCACAACCCCCAATGTTCCTGTAGCAGTTCTTGTTCACAGCAACTAATAGAAGCAACCACAAAGTTATTTTCTAGAGTGTCTGTTGCTTTTGCTAAAAGCCTGAAATGCAGAGAGAAGACAAGTGGGGAATTTAAACTGCTCCCCACAGCCAATTCAACCAGAAGTTGCCATTAGGTGGGGATTACTCTGAATCAACCTATGGGATTCTCTGTTCATTTTACTCACCTGTGTCAACTTACCTACAAGGAATAAAAACAATGCAAGAATTCCTGGGAGAGATTTGCCTTTAGTTGCAACAGGAGCTAAAACATCAAACCCCACAAGGAAAAGTCTTACAAACGGTTTTAATGCGTTATTTTAGATAAAAGCCATGAATGCAAAAACTTGCGAATCTTTGAGCTGCAAGAGGAAGTTGTGAGCACTAATTTTTAGGTGGGGAAAACCCTCCTCCCCCAAAGACTGGCTGCAGGGGGAAAACCCCGTACCCTCAGAGAGATGGAATCTCATCACTTCCATTCTTTGATCGCCTTTTTGGTTTGTTTTATTCTCCCACTCAGAAACAAGGCTACTGGATCCAGGATCTGGAACCAAATCCCAGCTAGAAATGAACTTTCTTCTAGAGCCCCATTAGAATCCATGGAAGACATGAGAAACTATTATTTTTTTATATCAATGGCATTTTAAAACTGTTGGACTAGGCTGCAGATGAGCACGTAACCAGGGTTATGAATTGCTAAGAAAGAGACCAACTTCATTTTGGCTACTACATTCAAAGCAAGAGAAGAGAAAGAAGGCAAAATGTTCTTGCTGTAGCAAGGAGGATGGCTTATAAACCAGACTTATATTGAAGTCGCAACCACAAATTGCAGGCTTGACACATTCTTTTACCTCCACGGACAAAGTAATAAACTGGACAATGTCGGCCTTCCTCTCTTTCCCCTCCATTAATCTAGCAAAGGGAAACAACAACATACCCCAAACTCTCTGTCTGGTGTCTTCCATCGTGGAGGTTCAGCTAATGCGCAGAACCCATGCCTGAAATTAAAACAGAAAACCCAAAAACAAGTCAAGTGAAGGGTTGAAGAAAAGTCATCTGTGGAAACAGAACAGGGTTAAATCCAGATAATATTCACAGTTATGGAACCCTTGGATCTTCAGCCAAGCAAGCAAAGGTGAGCACCTGGAACAAGTTCCAACTTTGTGGCACAGCGTTTTTCTCAAGATTGGTGGGTTTAAGGTGGGTGGATTTCAACTTCCAAAATTCTGGAAGTCCACCCATCTTAAAAGCCACCAACACTTGAGGGACATTGATGTAGGAAAAAAAAGAAAGAAAAGTCTACCTTAATCGTCTAGAAAGAAATTTGTTGGAAGCCCCATTTCACGAGTCACAAAGGACTTTCAAAGTTATCACATCCTACTCACAAACCCTCGTCCAACCAACATTTTAATAACTCCCTTTGTAGCAGAGTGAAACTTTATTTTTGAGAAGTTTGTGGCTTGTTTGTGAATTTATCTGCAATAAGCAAAGAGGGAGCCACACAGATAATGAATAAACAGAAACCAATATAGCCTGCATGTCATTTCATCACATTTTTAGGGTGATTGTTATGAAAAGATTCTTACTGGATTAAGTGACATTTGAGGGCAGATTCACAACAGTTGTGTTTCTAATTTGTGGAAATTTATCCATATTGTAGAGACACAAATGTGCACACCTACACATAGGAAACTGAGAGACTGGATTCACACATGTGAAGCCTGGTTTAGAGAATGAACATTTTTACACCTCCATTAAAAGCCTAGCCAAAAAATAGGCTTAATGAATTAACCACAAGTCTACACTGTGTGCAAAGCTACAAACATTATTTTCAAACTGCAATGGACTACACAAAACTGATGCTGAAAGGACATCAGGAGTTGAGGGTGAAAGAAACTGTTCCAAGAGAAAACCTACTGAACTGTGAAAGAGCATAACGGTTTCCTGGCACTGAATTGTGCCCCAATTGTCTTTATTTCAGAATGATATTTTTTTTAAATATATTCATGAAACATTTCATCTTTCCTATTTTTCCCTGCACAAAGAATGAACATTTTTTTACCTCCATTAAAGCCTAGCGTAAAACAATCCTATGTGAAAAATGGGTAGTGAAATAAAGAATTATTAATTTTGAATGGACTTACCCACTCACCCCCTTTATGGGGAAAAAAAGGCCTCTTCATATAATCGGTCCGACCTACAATCGGAAATAGAAAAAATTAGAAGCCAACACTTACCCCAGTGAAAATTTAAAACTATCCCCTTGCTATATTGTTTCAACATAACTTAAAAGCAAGATATCCTCTTTAAAAATAAACATAAATAGTATCACAATATGTTTTCAACTAGCATCGGCTTAAACACTGAAACTAACCTTCCACAAATGATAATTAATTTTTAAAATACAGAATTATTCTCCAAAGTACACCCTTCTTTTTAAATGTCATCGCAGATCACTGGGTCTAAATCACACACTTCCCCCATTTTATCCTCTCATAAAAGATCATTTAGAAACAAACCAGGATTAACCTCTTGATGAGCTGGTCTCCAAACCCTCTTCTTAGCCTAACCACCTTGTTGCACAGCTCTTGAAACTTCTGCAAGGAGCAAGAACTTCATGTGAGGAAGTTTTATAACTTCTTTTAAATGGAGCACAAGGGAAGGGAAGGCTCCATATATTGTATGTTAGAATGTCGGTAAAAGTTTTCCCTCAAAAGTGCTGATGGAGAACAGTATTTTAACTCCCTGGAGCTTTTCCATTCAACTAGTGTCGCCTCCTCTAGATGTAAAGACTACATTGCAGACTTAAAAACCAAACTCTTAAAACCACCATTTCTTCAAAACAAGGACGGGTAGGGAAGTAGAAAATCTGACCAGACTCAGCATCCATTTAATAGGACCTGCATGTGAGTGCACCCACCCACAACAAATTAATTATCTTTTTAAGATCTGTTGTCTCTCTTGCACATTTTTCCAGCAGAAACGTTATGACTTGGCTGTTTCCTACTCCACCCGGCAACAACTGCAGAATTACAGACTCTAATCTTTGAGGGTCTTTCCTGCCAGCTACCTTTTTTTTTAGCACACATTCTGTTTGCATTTTTTAAAAAAAGGGCTGCAGAGGGAGGGAAAAAAATCAGTCCCCAATTCCTCAAAATTCTTCTAGCTGCTGCATGCATGATTAAAAGGGGACAACGTATCGTTTTTATCACCAGCCATATTATATTCGTGCACTCAGCTTATTATGCACAGGTTCCTCTGCTCTTTTACTTTTTATACTTCCTGTATACCAGCAAAAATACCAGCAAAAAAAGGTATAGCGAAATGCAAGAGGGTTGTATTAATTTTATGTGCATTAAAAAGTCCAAACTTTTACAAATTGTGGAAGTTTTTGGATTAAATCTAGGAAATTAAATCTTGCAAATTTCTCACATACTTTAAAAAACAACAATTATTGAAGAAGAGTTAATGTCTGAAAATATATAGCTGCACTTTTTGTAAAACTATTTTTTTTTAAAAGCTATAGCAAATGTAAGGAACAATTTAAAAAACAATTAAATTAGGCTTCATAAGGGATAAACAAATATTTTAATTAATTCTGTTTATTTAAAAAAGTCTACCATTTATAATAGTTCATGGTGCCATTATTTTAATCCGTTTCTTAAATTACATTTCAATCAATTGTTGTAAAATAAAATATGTAATGACAAAAAGTATAATACTGGGCAAAATGATTTCTAAAACTGTTTATTTTTTGAAAACAATGACTTACACTGTAAAAATGAGTTATTTACAGACATATGCTAGGTATGTTCTTTTAGGACTAATGGAGTTTTATATAAAAAAATAGAATTTATTATGAGTGTTCTGTGCCTTTTTGACATTTTTAATACGTCTCTTATAAATTCAAAACAAATTTCCGCCTTTCCAGTGCAAACGGGCCACTTTTGAATTTCAACCTACTTTTTCCAATCACTTTTATCTCCAGGACAAGGGCAGGCAAAATAAACAAGGAAAAAACCCCAAACCCACTGCATTCTACATTTCAAAAACTTTTTTAAAAAGAAAAAAAAAAGCCATCATTTGAAATACTTAAAAAAGTGAAATGAAACCATTTTTCTCACGGGCCAATTCCTTCCTTAAAACGTCTAAACTCGAAGCCCCTGAAGGCAAATTGAAAACGTCTTTCTTTCTTTCTTTCTTTCTTTCTTTCTTTCTTTCTTTCTTTCTTTCTTTCTTTCTTTCTTTCTTTCTTTCTCAAGCACTTTTGCTTCGGTAG
>BLBF01000058.1:1598424-1648833 GCA_015471245.1 Laticauda colubrina
CTCTCCGCGCCCCCCCGGGGGGGAAAACAACAGGCCCCTCAGGCTCCCCTCCCCCGCCCCGCCAGAAAAGTTTGGCCACTTTGACGGACGTGTTGTGTGTGAGGCCCCCCCTTCTCTTTCGGTCCGCTGAGGGGAGCCCCCCCCCCGGGGATGGCGGGGAGGGAAAGTCGTGGGGGGCGCCCGGCCGGTGTTCGTGGTCGTCGTCCCCCCGCGCGCCGCCTCCTCCTCCCCCTCCCCTCCCCCCCGCCCTCCTCCCCCGCCCAAGCGCCGCTCCCGGGCCCTTCCCGGCTCTCCCGCGCCTTTCCCGGGCTCGTCTCGGGCCGGGGGGATTTTTAGGGATTTTTTGGCAATTTTTGGGGCTCCCCCCGCGGCCCCCCCGGCCCGGGGCGCCCTTCTTTTCCCCGCCCTCCCTCCTCACCTCCGAGTCCACTCGAAAATGGCGCCGAAATCGAAAAAACTTTGCAAATTTCATTGTAGCGCCTGCAAAGGCTGCTGGGACGGGGGGGGGGGGGCGGGGAGGGGAGGTGGGCGGCGGGCAGGCGCCGCCCAGGCCTGGGGGCGGGGCCGGGCGGGGCGCGGGGCGGGGCCGGGGCGGAGATTTCCCCCCCGCCCCCCGCGGAGGCTTCCCGGCCAAAGCCGGACCTTGGCAGCCCGGAGGGGGAGGCGCAGAGCCCGACTTGCGGGGCGGGGGCGGCTCGGGGCCGGTTGCCGCGACCCAGGGGCGGGGCTGGCGCCTCGAGCGGATCCACCTGGCGCCACGGAGGAATTGCCAGCCCGGGAGGACAGTTGCCCAGGGGAAAAGGGCAGCTGGTTGGGGATGCTCCAACCCGGTTTGTGCGGTTTCCTGCCTGAGCGGGGGGGTTGGACTAGAAGACCTCCAAGGTCCCTTCCAACTCTGATGTTCCGTTCTTATTCTATTCCTGCTCTATTCCTGTTCTGTTCTGTTCTTATTCTGTTCTATTCTTATTCTATTCTTATTCTCTTCTATTCTTTTTTATTCCTATTCTATTCTGCTCTATTCCATTCCATTCTAGAAGGGAGGAGGTGTTGCATGGCCTGCAATCCTCCATCTGCCACCACAATTGAGCCCAACTTGGTGGCCTAGAGGTGGAGCTGTCGGCTCACAATCAGGAGGCTATGAGTTCGATCCTAGGTAGAGGCTAATATTTGGAACAGGCTCTCCAGCTTCAGGAGGGGTTCGGACTCGATGACCTCCAAGCTCCCTTCCAAATCTGTGATCTGTGGTTATTTCTCTTGCTACTTCTCTTTCTTCGGTGAGTTTTGCCCCATTTAATGAACTCCTGGGCTATTGAAAGAATCACTGCTGCTGTTAAGTTAGTAAATGTGGTTGTTAAGCGAGTCTTGCTTCCAACTCAATTTCACTGGTCAGGGAGTCACAAAAATTGATCAACACACACACATACCAGGACGCTGCGTCAGTTGCCAAGTGTGCAGCTTTCATTGAGGTGATCGTAGGGATGCGGCAACAGTCATTAAGTGTGAGAAACTGTCTCTTTTTTTTCAGTGCCGTTGTGACTTTGAACAACCACTCAACAAACTGTCTTGCCTTGCGTCACAGGGCAAAACTTTTTCCAACCAAGTTGAAAAGTTCCCAAAAAAAATTTTTTGGGGGGGATGAGGAGCGAAACGTCTTCAAAAGGAAAAAACAAAACAAAACAGAAAGTCCAGTGGCCTCTTGGAAAAAGCCCCGTTGGGACAACCCTCACCTGGAGGATGGAGAATCTCGACCGACTTTTAGCTGTACAATTTGGGATGAACAAAACTTCAGGCTGCAATAACCATTTGCTCCACTTGGGTGACCCTGAAGGACACAGATAAGCCTCCAAGCCGCCTCAGTGACTCTCTGGAAAGGATGCAAATGGCCAGCTGTCTGCAAGGAGGATAAATCCTTCCATTCCCCACTATCTTGTCAGAACTGAAGAAGCTTCTGGGATGAGAAGCAAAACCTCTTCAAAAGAAAAAAAAAAACCAGAAAATCCAGTTGCCTCTTGGAAAAAACACCCCTGTGAGGCAACCAGGATCTGGATGATGATGGAGAATCTCTACATACTTTTTCAACAGGACCCAGGCCCTTTTCCTGCCATAAAATAGGATTTTGGATTTTTTTTTTTTTAAAGAACTGCCTGTTTTTACACCCTTTCAAGAGAGGTTCAAGTCCTTGCTGCCTTGTAAGGAAAGCCAGCGATGCAGAAGGTGTGTGTGTGTGTGTGTGTGTGTGTGTTGTTCCCCCCACAGGGCAACCAGGGGAGGCAAAGGAATGGGTGTGGTCCTTGATTGCCCCTTTAGAGACCCCTCCCTTCTGTCCAGGCAGGGTCCCCCAGCCTGGAGCCCCCTCTCCCCAAACGTGCGAGATCCACAATGGCTGAGTCAACATGTCACCCTTGCTGAACCCACACCAGACGATGATGGGTTGAGTTTTGGGGGTTTGGCCTTGCGGTGGACGGCCGCTGGGCTGGAGCCCCTCCTGGAGCGAGGAGTTTCTTCGGGAGGTTGCAACTTTTAATGATGGGGTTCCTGCTTCTTGGCCCAGGCGTGGAAAGTTGGAAAGGGGGGGGGGGATTGAGGCGGTTGGGTCCTTCTGCCCAGCGGCTCAAAAGCAGGCTGGTCATCTGGCTGCTGAGAAGGAAGGCCTTTGGCCTCACATGGTCGGCCATCAAAAGCTCTAGTAGGCAATCGTTGGCTTACAACAGGGTCCGTTCGAAGTTATGCAACGGCACTGGGGGAAAAAAAGTCACTCGGGACCAGTTCTTCACACTTAACGACCATTGCAGCAGCATGCCCGTGGTCACATGATCAAAAACCAGGCGCTCGGCACAACTCAGCTCGCATTTATGATGGTCCCAGGGGTTAGGTGATTCCCCCCCCCCTTTTGCGACCTTCTGACGAGCAGTGGGGAAGCTGGATTCATTTCACTTAACAACCATGGCAAGGAAAGTCATCAAATGAGGCAAAGCTCATTTAACGACTGTCTCAGCAGTGGAAATTTTGGTCTCAGTTCTTGGTCATAAGTTGAGGAGCACCTGTAATGGCAATGGGACACATACCTCTCTCGGCCTCTTTTCTCTCTTAGTTGGCATCTCTCTTGCATCCAGACCGGCTTTTCTCCTCACTCAGCTTGGTGTCCCCGATTCAAAGCATGCTTGGAGGGCAGTTCCACCCATGCCAAGGGGTTGTCCAACTTTGGCTCCCAGAATTCCCCCGAGGAAGAAGGGGGAATTCTGGGCATTGAAGTCCGCACCTCTTAAAGGGGCTGAGGTTGAGAAAAACCCTGACCTAAAGCCAAAAGCAGAATACAGAGTTGGAAGGGACCTTGTCGGTCATCTAGTCCAACCCCCCGCCCAAGCAGACCCTACACCATTTCTGTCCTTGTCCAGACCAACAAACTGCACCCACTGCAGAGGTGCCGAGACCCCAGGTCTCCTTTGTGAGGGGTGAAATGCTGAAAACTGAAGTTTTGGGGAGCAGCTGCTGAAGAGGCCGTCTTTCCCTAGTAACTTCCGCAGATAAGTCGTGGGCTGGGAGAGAGGCATGATGGAAGGAGTAAGGAAAACGGCTTGCTAAGTAAGGGACAGTGGTGCAACTGATTTTTTTTTCTTTTCTTTTCTTGATCAGCAAAAGCGAGGAATTTCTCCTACCCCTCTGCAAATTTTATTTCCCAGCCCTCCCTGATTTCTCACCCCAAACTCAAGGGCTCTTGCTTTTAAGGCAAGGGTGGCTTTTATTCTGTCCGTAAAGCCCACCGAGGAGGAGCTGGCCTCCAGTTGCTCTGCTCTTCAACTTCCTTTTTCAAGATGATCTAGCAGCCCAGTTCTTTTTCTTTCTGCCGTTCAAAAAACCAGAGGGAGGAAAAGAAAAAAAAAGAAAGACAAAAAAAAAAAAGAAAGAAAGAGGAAGATGTTATTTGGCTAAACATAAAACGGAGTAAAGGGACAACTTCCTGCTGGCTGTTTGGGCAGTTATCTTCCTGTTCTGGAAGAATTCAGACTTTGCCACAGAGGGATTAATGTGAATTAAAACCAAAGAATGTTTCTGTGCAGCTTCACCTAATTTCAGTCTCTTCCTGACGTGAATGGGCTTTGGTGCATGTTTGTTTGGAATGATGTAATTATCTGCACATGCTTTTCCGTCTATAGGTTGCATGTTATTTTGTCTTGTGTCAAGAATGGCTCTCTAGTTAGCTCTTTGCAATTTTGGGGAATTTGTTTACACTGCAATTCAAGAGATGCCACTTGCTGTAAACTTAACTGATAGTAAGGTCATTGGTGCCCTTGAAGGCCAACGCTAGCTAAAGAACTGGCAGCGGTGACTTCACGTTGTTGTAAACAGATAAATAATAATACGGCAGAAGAGAAGGGAGAGAATGGGGTGAAGTCACAAAATACCATGGTCTGAAAATAAAAATAGAACAACTGTGGCACAAGAAAGTCAAAGGGAGGGGATGCCAAAATATCTGGAGGCATCACTTGAACCTCCTTGGCATTGACAAAAATCACCCTTGGTCAGTTGCAGAAGGCAGCTTTGCTTGCAACCACTGACATCCTACGACAAGATCCTGAACTCCCTCAAACAACAGCTGCCTGCTGCATCTCCTTGGGAAGGAGACGGTAGGTGGATTAACCTGTCAAGTCCAGTCTAAACATCTGGCTGACTGATCACCATAACAACAATACCAATTCATTTCCTACCTGTGTCACAGTGATCTGACTTTTAGATCTCTCTCTTTCACCTGTTTTGTTTACTCTCACCTTTGCGAAATCAATAGAAAAGTTCCCCTCCTGTGTCACGGTTTGCTGGTAGATTTCCCTTAAAAGCTGTCTTAGAATATAACATGTTCTGCCAGTCCCAAGGTTTAATTCCTAAGATACTTAATAAAATTGGAGACCGTGGATCCATTACGTTTATTAGTATTTTATTTTAGAGTAGAGTAGAATAGAATTAGAATAGAATAGAATAGAATAATAGAATTGGAAGGAACCTTGGAGGTCTTCTAGTCCAACCCCCTGCTTAGGCAGGAAACCCTATAGCATTTCAGACAAAGGGTTATCCAACATCTTCTTAAAAACTTGTAGTGTTGGAGCATTTGCAACTTCTGGAGGCAACTTGTTCCACTGATGAATTGTTCTAACTGTCAGGAAATTTCTCCTTAGTTCTAAGTTGCTTCTCTCCTTGATTAATTTCTTGATTAGTTTAAATTGTGCTAGTTTAACATTATTAGATTTTTTTTATCCTTTAAAAAATATGTAGTCAGTTCAAAGCAGCAAACATACCTACTATTCTTTTCTTCTCCTATTTTTCCCATAAAAACAGCCACCTTGTGAGGTGGGTTGGGCTGAGAGGGAGGGACTGACCCAAAGTCACCCACCCAGCTTTCATGTCTAAGGCAGGACTAGAACTCAGAATCTCCTGGTGATTAGCCCAAAGTTATCCAACTGGCTTTCCAGGACCAAGGCAGAACTAGAACTCACCGTCTCCTGGTTTTTAGGCTGGAACCTTCCCCAGGGTACCAAAGTAGCTTTTCAATTATAAGGAAGAGTCTTATACTAATGGAAAGATTTAACATGTTTATTTTGTCCCAAGCTCATCTGTAAGATTAACTGGGCTTAAATGAAATACTAAGATGTTTTAAGGCCCGACTATCTTTTGGTTCCATCTATTAATAGGGGGAAAAGCCAGTGACTTGCGTTATTGCCCAGTTGGCTCCTGCATTACCATTCCACCTCTGGGCAGATGTTAACAATAATGGCCATTTTCGCCAGGTCGCTTCAACGATGGATGAGCCATACGGATGAAAACAATTACGAAAGGACCCATCAGATACAGAAATGGATTGGGGAAATGAAATTCAAGAGCTAGAAAAAAATATTTTCCTCCCTGGGTCCATTTAAGGGCAAAAATGTTCCTTCTTCATCATCCCATTGTTTTTTTTTAAAAAAAACTGCCAATTGCAGCCTTCCTCGGAAGGAAAAACCACGAAAGGGAAAGCAAAAGGCATCCTCAGCAGACCCCCATGCCTTTGAGGTGATAATTGCCTTTTAAAATCCATTCCTGCCTTTCATTTCCCCCTCCAGAGAGGTGTGCTCTCCACCTGCAACCTCCGTTTCCTCTGGACTGTGCATCCAGTCAACTTTGCACTAGCTGTGAGCCCGTAGAAATCTATGTTTATATTTATTTATGAACAGAAACCTCTGGAGAAGGTGGTGGATGCTTTCTGTGTGTGGGGTTGTTTTTTTTTTTTTTTTTTTTTAAATGGCTAAACTTTTGACCTGCACCCAAAAGGGGCAGAGAAAAATAAGCCACTGAAACCCCTTTCCAAGAGTTCTCATCTAGAATAAAAACATCTTTTCTCAAAGCTCTGATCAGAGGTGACTTTGCAAGCTGCCTGATCTACCTTATAAACATTACCTGCACTTTTCCAGCAGAAAGAAGGCGGGTGGGAAAGAGAGATAAAACGGTACGGTTGGAGGGAGGGCACAGCCTTTGCAAAGTGGATGGGGTTCAGGATAGCGTCCAGCGGGATAGAGCGCAGGCAGTGCGTAAACCCACAAGCCCGTGAATTAAAAGAAAAAAATGGAAAGAGACTTGAGTCTAAGCATCCCTGGCTGGATAATTCTGAGAGTTGAAATCCACAAGTCTTAAAGTTGCAAGTTTGGAGACCTCTGCTGAAAGGTCTATGGAGGTTCTCAGCCATCCAGGTCCTGGTTGTCCTAAAGTTGCTTTTTTTTCTAAAGGCAACTCGGCTTCGTTTTTCCTTGAGGAGGTTTCTCTTCTCCTCCAAGAAGCTTCTTCAGTTCAGCTCTCAATTCTTCAGCAGCTGGAACAGATGGGACTTCGGAGGTCTCAAGCAGGAGACTCTGATATCATGCTGGCTGGGGAATTCTGGGAGTTGAAGTCAAGTCTTAAAGTCCCCGAGTTTGGACACCTTTACCCTATACCATTCTGGACAGTCTCTCCTTACAAACCTCCTGTGATGGAGCACCTACTACACGTTCTGTTCCACTGGTTGATTTTTCTCACCATCAGGAAATTTCTCTTTAGTTCTAGGTTGCTTCCGTCCTCGATTAGTTTCCATCCGTTGCTTCTTTGCCTCACCCTTCTTGGATGAGAAATGAAATGTTTTCAAGGAAAAAAAACAAAACAAGATAGTCCAGTTCCCTGTTGGAATAGCACCTTTGGGTTGCTTACTCAAGGTTGCCCCCGTTGTAAAGCCAAAGCTTGTTCCCCAAGGAAGAATGGGGACTTGCAAACCCTCCATAGGTTCAAATCGAGATTTCTTAAGTTTTGATCTGAGCCTTGATACAAATCCGCTAACCTAATTTCCTCATGCATCTGGGTAACTTCCATTCCTTGTTTATCAAATGTGTGTAAGTTTCAAGAAACAGGAAACAATGGTTGGAAACTAACCAAGAAGTGAAGCAACCTGGAATTAAAGAGAAACTTCCTAACAGTGAGGACAATTAACCAGGGGAACTGCTTGCCACTGGAAGTTGTGGGTGCACCATCACTGGAGGTTTTTAGGAAAAGACAAGACAGTCACTTGTCTTGAGATGGTATATAAGTTCTCTTGCTTGTGCAGGGGTTGGACTAGACAACCTCCAAGATCCCTTCCAGCTCATTCTATTCTAAATTCTCCCTCAAGTAAGCAACAATCTGCTGCCGTCGGGGTGCAGGGGTGGGAGTTGGGAGGTGATTTTGCCCCCCAGATTTTGTTCTTTTGTATTTTATTGATTTCTTTGATTGTTTTTTTTAGTTTTTATTTTTCTTTTAAATATGATTTTACATTCTGTAAGCCTCCTTGAGTCGCCATGGGCAAATAGGCGACAATATAAATCCAATAAATAAATAAATTAAAATAACCCCCCCTGGCTTAAAACTGGCCTGTCGCTTCGACCTCATCCCCTACCCCCCCCCCTTAAAATCCCTCCTCCTTTCTCCCCCATTACCTTTCACTCCCGAGTTTACAATTACCCAGGGGAGTAAAAATAGCACCACCGGCTGCGTGATGTCACTGTGGCCTACCACCCACTTCCTGCGTTTTTTTTTTAACCGCTCGTTTTTGGCTAATGCCAATTTTGTGCATGGCTTGCCGATTGGTAAAGCTGGCTTGGACCTGGGGCTGGTCGTAGCTGGATTTCTTTAAACCTGACCCTTCCCTTTCTCAAGGTCCAGCTCAGAAATGACACCGCAAGGGAATCCTGGCCCGGAGGGACCTTTCACAGGCATGGTGGCAGTGCGGGAAGAAGCCGCCAGAGGGAGAATGCGGCAGTGCAGGGAACGGGGTCTGGTTTTCGACTTGGTTTCTGTAACTCAGGCCTTGTTATCGCACACATACAATTATGAACTTCCCCTGAAGGGAAGAATCCTGAACAGATGGACCTGTGTCTGCCACAGCGAGAGAGGAAAGGCATGGCTGGAAAAAGCATGAATCATCCATGATAAAATTGCTGACTGGAGCGAGATTCTGCGCCCAAGAGGCTGCGGTACAGTTGCTCCCAATTTAGCCTCGGTCCCTGCTGCAGATAAGCCTGCTTAGGGAACATTTCTGGAGCAGGACAGCTCTGGAGAAGCCTGCCCGGCTTCTGCAATAGACAACTTGGGAGACTGAGGTGCAGGGAAAGACAAAATTCCCAATTGGTATGTAAAGCCTGCGGAGCTTTAGCAGCAGGGACGATGCACACGGCACAAACATTACCGAGTTTCTACCGGTAGTCCTTGCCTTACAACAATTCATTTAGTTTGCTTGAACTTACAACAACAGCACTGAAAAAAGTGACTTGTTTTTCATACTTATGACTGTTGTAGCATCCCCACGGTCACATGATCAAAATTCAGACACTTGATTCATATTTATGACGGTTGCAGGGTCCTGGGCTCGGGCAATCCCCTTTCACAACCTTCTGACAAGGGGGGAAGTCAATTCGCTAAACAATCGTTTTACTAACTTAACCCCTGCAGTAATTCACTGAACAACGGTGGCAAGGAAGGTGGTGAAATGTGGTCAAGACTCACTCAACAAACATCACACTCAACAGCATAAAGTTTGGGCTCAATCCTGGTCGTAAGCGGAGGATTAACTGTATCCGACTGAACTTGTGCACTTCTGAACAAAGCCTATTTCGTGTCCCTTTTTGGGATTCAACCTCATCTGAATTTTGCAAAGCAGCCCCTTGGTAGAAACACTAACACCCCTGCAGAACCTTCTGTGCAAGAATGACTCTTGGGAATATATTGCAAACCCTGCAGAAGTACATATACATGTGTGTGTGTGTATGTTTTCTTAAGTTTTTGCAGGTACTTACATGTATGCTGTTCAGCTTCCTTCGGGTATTATCCCACGTCATTGTAGTCGTGCTTTTAAAGTTGTAGCAACTTTTCGGCAGAATCTCATCTGCCATCATCAGGCTTCTGTATTGAGTTCGTCTCTGAGTCAGGCTTTCACAGCCGTTTCAGTTTTAAATTTGGGCACACACACACACCTCATATATGCCCGAATTTTAGTATGAAAAAACTGAAGGGAAAAAGAGAGGAAAACCTGGAGGTGGAGATTTCAGTCATGACCCGATGACAAGAAGATGGCCATCTCCATGAAGCTCATTGTCCTTCAACACCAAGCAGAACTGGAAACAGAGGTCAGAGCAACCTTATTGCTGTGAGCAATTTTCCACGGAACTGAATCCTGTGGAAGGGAAGAGTTAAGACTTTAAAAGAGGAGACTGGTGACTCTCCTGCCTTAAAATTTGGTGTTGGAGAAGAGAACACAACTCAGAGGGCCAAGAAAGCAAACCAATGGGTCACCCAACAAATTGGCCCGGGGCTGCCAGTCCGGGATGGCTCAAATTATCCAACTCGGGGCACATTTCTGTGAAGAAGACCTGGGTCTCTGGAACAGCTCTATTGCTGGGAGGCATGGAAGGAAGGCATAGATATAGATTGCAATGCCATTCGAAGACCAGAAAAGACCAGGTCATCCTGGAGAATATTTTACCTGTCTGGTCAAGAATCAACAAGGACTTGATGGCATGTCAGTCAGTCACTGCAGCTTTGAACTGACCCTTGACAAATGTCTCTTTTCCTTTATGTCCACTGAGAGCATTTGCACCAAAGACAAGTTCCTTGTGTGTCCAATCACACTTGGTCAAGAAAGAATTCTATTCTATTCTATTCTATTCTATTCTATTCTATTCTATTCTATTCTATTCTATTCTATTCTATTCTATTCTATTCCATTCCATTCCATTCCATTCCATTCCATTCCATTCCATTCCATTCCATTCCATTCCATTCCATTCTATTTATATTCCATTCTATTTATATTCCTTATTCTACTCTACTCTACTCTACTCTATTCCATTCCATTCCTATTTCTTATTCTATTCCTTGTTCTGTTCTGTTCTGTTCTATTTCTATTCTTCATTCCAATATTCTAGTTCTAATTAATTCTAATTCTAATTAATTCTATTTCTATTTCATTCTATTCTAAATAAAACAAGCCAATGCTATGCACCACAGTAGGGTGCAGAGGTAAAAGATGTTGGAAACAATTCTTTGAGAATCTAGAATTAAATCTAAACAAACTCACATACACATACTCCACAACACAGTAGCAAGGAAAAACAGCTGCAACCACCACAATCTCTCTCGGGCCATTTCCAGAGGGTTCATTGCAACACAGAACATTTTATGGTTCCCTCGATGCGAACAAGATTTGCTTTGGTGACCACTTTTTCAAAGCAACATGCAGGCCGCGGTAGATGTTGAAAGCTATTTTCCAAGTTGTTTTTGTGCCCTCTTGTGGCCACAGAAATGGACCAGACACAGTTCTTTGGTTCTCTTTTTTGCACAGTTGTTTAGCAACCCATTGTGTCAGACCTGTCAAAAGCTACTTACGACCCAATTTCAAAGTGACAGGTAGGTGCACAGACCTTTAGGGCGCTTTGCAGCGTGACAGTTAGGTGACAGCAAATTTGGGTTTTGTGTCCCCCTCCCCGTCCCCACTTCTGGCAAAAATCGCCACTGGTTCGTGTGGATTTGCTTAATGATGGCCACCAAGAAATGTTGAAAAGTCAGGTCCAGTCAAATGATGCCTGGCCTTGCAACTGTAATTCTGGGCCAGAGGTGGGTATTCGGCATGTTCTGACCAGTTTTGGAGAACCGGTAGCAGAAATTGTGAGTCGTTCGGAGAACCGGCCAATTCCGCCTCTGACTGGGCCCGCCAACCCCATCGAGTCCCAGCTGATCAGCTGGGTCTCCTTTGGTTGCCCTGCAATGGAGCTGGAAAGCAGGTCAGTGGGGTGGGGAGGGAAGGGGGGAGTTTGCAGGATCCTTCCCCTGCCACACCCACCAAGCCACGCCCACAGAATGCCACTCCCATCAAGCCACACCCATAGCTGATCGGCTGGGTCTCCTTTGGTTGCCCTGCACAGGAGAACGGAGCTGGAAAGCAGGTTAGTGGGGTGGGGAGGGAAGGGGGATCCTTCCCCCGCCAAGCTGCCAAGCCACGCCCACCAAGCCACACCCACAGAACTGGTAGCAAAATTGTTTTGAATCCCACCAGTGTCCCCGGCTCAATTATAGTCATAAAGTCGAGGGCTACCCATTATATATAGTATAATGTGCCTTATATGGACCCATGTTCATTTCCTTAGTTTTGCTTAGGGCAAGCAAGAGCCCAATGCGCTGAACATTATTAGCAGGGGATCTGTGGATCGAGAGATCCTGGCTGTAGACAGACAACAGAAGCTCAAGAAAAAGGTGTTTAGGATTGATTGTAGACGAAAACACTACAATAAAAAGAAAGAAAAAGATTGAAATTCAAATCACTCTGTATTTTGGCTTTGTCGCTCAGGCCCATTCTGATAGGTATAGAAGCCAAAATGTTTCCAAGACTCGATGCTTGAAAAAATACAGGTAGTCCCTGACTTACAACAGTGACCAGTTACAACGGCACTGAAAAAGTGACTTGTGTCCATTTTCCCCACACTGATGACGGTTGCAGCATCCCTACAGTCATGCAATTTACCTTAGGATGCTTGACGACTCACATTATTATGACGGTCGTAGCATCCTGGGGATCACATCATCTCTTTTTGCGATCTTCTGACAAGCGGAAGATTCACTTAACAACCGGTGTGGCTCATTGCAGTGATTCACTGAACAAGTGTGTGGGAGGGGAGTCGTAAAATGGGGCAAAACTCACTGAACTAATTTCTCATATAGCAATGTAAATTTTTGGGCTTGGCCATTGTCGACGTCCAGGGCTGCCTTTAGGGCCCAAAAAGGAGTTAAAAACCCAACCAGAAATAGTCTGAATTTTCTGCCGGCGGACAATGGCGTTTGAATGGGAAGATACAGCGAAACCTCACAATGAGTTTTGTGTTGAACTTATTTTTCAATGACAAGAGCAAGAGGAATAAAAAGGATGGGAAGAGGAAAACTGTTAGGAATCTATCCGCCAATTAGTTGGGTTGGCAATATATAAACCAACAATGCATGTTTGTAGCTTTAAGACAAAGTCACTGTATTGATTTGTACTATGTTCCGATTGGCTGAGTGTATTGCGAATTACCCTAAGAGGGAGCTACAGATCATGGCTTGCTCTCTCTGACATTCTGTTGCTATCTAAGGTACTCTGCTGTGCTTATACTTTGATATCTTTGTTTACTGTAAATGACAAAGGAAACCAGTAAGAAGACTTTGTAATTGGATATTCTTTGGACTGTTAAAGTATATGACCTGGACCGTTTATTGGACTGTGCTATTTCTTAAAGTAAACTTTAATTCTATGTGTGGCTGAATAATTATTCATAATTATTGTCATAAACATTTCCATGTGCATATCCTTGTAACTCAAGGGTTATTCTGTACATATCATAAAACAACAAAAGATTAACAGAAAAATTCCCTGCCCAAGGTTTACAGAAGTATTCGTGCTACTTGAGAAGATACTGTAGTGGTTCTCTGGCAAACTGGTGCAGACAGTAGCGGAATCGGACAGCGGGGAAGAACGTGGACCAGTCCAGGAGTCTGGGGAGGATTGGGACGAGGGTTCTGCATTCGATGCATGGATGGGGCCAGGACCATCTGGGAGTGTGGTGCTGCCTTTGGAGCCTGGTAGAAGCAAGGCAGAGGAGTAAGGGGAGCCTGTCCCCAGTGCGCATGTGCACAGAGCTGCTGGAAGGCGAGAGTAGCTGAGACAAAAGGGGCAACTTGGGAGTATGGCTAGGTGATTGCCCCTCCCATAAAGGATAAAAGTCAGCCCTTGGTGACGTGCTCTTTGCAGGAAGCAAATAAGTTCATTAGATTCTTATTCCTCATTGAAGCCCTGTGAACTCTGGTCGGGTTTTTTCTGGTACTTCGGTTGGTTTCTGTTCTCATTAATTGGACACTTCTGTTTTAGGCAGCATTTCACAGCACTGAAAGGCGTGTGCTTATCTTGGGAAACTGTTTTAAGATTAGTTCTGGCTGGGAATTTAAGCAATCCCCAGCGTTGCAATAAAGTAGGTTTTGCTTTTAAAGGAAGTTTGTGTTTAATTACATTAGACAAAGCCTGGGTCAGAACAGGTACCACTGAATATCTTACAATATTTATTGGAAAGAGGGAAACTAACTCTCCATAGTGAGATCACAACAACAGAGGCACAACTGGCCCGAATGTAGTACTTATTACAATTCCAAACAAACACTTTCCAAACCAAAAGGCTAAAAGTACGGAAAATGAAACGACCCTCTTTTTGGGACGAAGTCTTCTCTACGGGTGTTTCCCCTCCCCTCTTGAAGACAGGCAAACATTGGCAGAGATTCTTGGGCCCTGCAGGTCAGCACAATCCTGTGTCAAATTCAGTGCTATTATCTTACCCAAAAGTGGGGGGGGAGGGGGGAGAAAATACCCCTCCCTCCAAACTTGGGATTTTGGGAAAAAAAAAAAAAAGAGCATGTGGATACTCACAAACATTCAAAAGGGGAAGCATACATTGGTGGAGGGTTTTTTTGGCAAAGTTGCCTATTCAGTACAGACTAGCCAGCAATCACAAAACATAAAAAGGGTTTCAATCATAAAAAAATACTATAATTCAACACCAGACTTTTTTTTTACAGTTATAAATAATAAATAGCATAACACAGTAGATTACAGGTGGATCTCTTTTCTGTTGGTTAAGCCTGGTTGGATCTCAAGAAGTAAACAAACCATTTGCTGTAGCCCAAACTGAGCTAAGCTACTCCAGGTTTATCCCTCCTTCTGGCTTACAGAGCTTCGAGCCCAACCAACGGGGGAGCCTTTTGGGCCATTAAGCTTGTCTTGTAGCTGCTGCCTTCCAGGCAAGCCTGACCTTGAAGAGCTGGGAGGATCTTCTCCCCTTCCAGCCCCCCAGGAGCTACCTAAGAACAGCAAGAGGGCAGCAGCACCTGGTACCAGCCCCCCATTAAAGCCTTTTCCCTCCACCCAGGTCCTTTGCTTACATTCTTCCATTCTTTTACTAGGTCTCCTAAGGCACAAATGTTGCTCAGTGCCGCGGGAGACACCGACTATTTGACATATTCTACTTGATAGCTGAAACAATCGCTCCTTTCTACCACCACCCCCCAAAAAATATTTTTGCAACTGCTCATCCCTGCAGCCTTGGAAGCCATCTCTGTACAACCCCAGAAACAGCAGGAAAGTTAAATCCTCCTCCGTCTGCTACGGAGCCAGCCTTGGCAAAAAAAAAGTGCTCTGGCTCCCAAGCAAGCCGCTGCTTTGAACCACAAAGGGCAATTTTGCAACCTCTGCCTCTTCTCTGGAAAAGAAAAAAGTAGAAGATGCGACTGAGAAATAAAGAAGTTCCAACTATAAAATAATTCTTTAGGGGTATTGTGAATGGAGGGGGGAGGGGGAGAGGGGAGGAGGCCCAGAATGTGCCGTTGTCCAGCAGAAACAGTTTATTTCTTCCCCCTAAATGGATTTCTAGAGCAATCTAGGTTATTCTTTCAAAAAAAAAAAAAAAAAAAAGCATGTTGAACAAAGACATTTTTCTAACAATTCTCTCCCTCCCTTCCCAGAACCCATAACCATGATAGCAACAGTGAAAGGCTTCCCCGCCTACCATTTTCACACTAATATAAATTAGGTGCTTGTCTGGAAAATTTCTAAAAAGCGTTGTTGCGGTTTCTTTGAAAGCAAAGATAGTAAATGATCTCAACAGGTAACGGGTAAAATAAGGGGTTGGGTTTTTAAAAAATTGAAAAGCTGCAAAACCAGACAACCCATAGACCTATCATTTAAGGGCCTGGCGTGTCGGTTGAAAAGAGAAAAGATCATCCAAGCCACACGGACATGTTGCCGAGAATTAAAAGTTGCATTCAAATTTTCCACTCAGGACTTTTAAAACATCCTCAGGTCCTGGAGGATTTGTTTCCCGTGGATTTTTCTCAGCGCGGAGGCAGAGTGTGAGAGGACAGAGAGCGGGCAAGACGTCGAACCCAGGGGAAAGTCACTTGGGCGAAAGGTCGTCCATCAAGAGGAAGGAAGAGCAGGAGTTGGAGCATGCGAGGGGCGATTCAGTGGTGGTGCTGCCGCCTTTGGCCAAGGAGTCAGAGGAAGAGCTGACGCTGCTGGTGCTCCCGTCCAGGATATCTGAAGACAGACTGGGAAGAAATAGGGAAAAGCACGCCGTTTTATTCGGGTAGACTTTGCGTAAGAGGGTGGGGCAGCTGCCCTTTTGCAGAATTGGCCCTTAAACAGTATCCCGAAGGAGAACGATCGCTGGGGGTGCCTGCAGTTTCCTACTGGAGAGTTAAAAGGAGGGAGGGAGGAACATTACACTAAATAGCAATATAGCACTTAAGTTTTATACACCACTTCACAGTGTGTCATGTCCTTGCTGGAGTCTGATTTTGAGGGGGAGATTGAGCAGCTGACTGGGAGTGGGAGTGCGGCTCTGGTGGCTGTGGAAGAATCGGGGGAAGGGCAAGGCCAGCTGGGCATTCAGAGGAAGACCCAGACCCACCCCCTCTTCATCCTAGGGTACGAAGGGAGGAATGGAGAAGGGAGCAACATGATTTACGGGGGAGAAAAGGGCCCTGATCCCTTTCATTAGTTGCAGCTGGAAGAACAGGATATAAGTGGGGCTTTTGCACATGGCTCCTTGCTGGAAGCAAAGCACGCGTTATCTTGGTCAGGCTTGTCTCAATTTTGGCATCCTCCCAACTATGGGTGCTGTGTTATCCAAAGTCTGCAATTTATCATCCTGGCCTGCTGTGTTAATTACTCCAGTGTGGTTTGTGCTGTTTTTTTAAATTTCTCATTATCTTTACTTTGGGTTTGGACTGCATTTCTGCCCTTTGTAGACTGTTTTTTTGAAGAGTTTGTTGTCTAGCCGAGGATAATTGGACATTGGGGCCAAGTTGGAGACATTAAAGGGAATTTATTCTGCTTTGGTGACTTTGTTATTTTTGTGTCATGCCCTGGGTCATCACACAATACTTTCACAGCCCTCTCTAAGCGGTTTACAGAGTCAGCCTATTGCCCCCAACAATCTGGGTCCTCAGTTTACTGACCTTAGAAGGACAGAAGGCTGAGTCAACCTTGAGCCTGGTGAGATTTGAACTGCCAAATTGTAGGCAGCTGGTAGTCAGCAGATGTGGCCTGCAGTACCGCACTCTGACCACTGTGCCATGGCTCATATTATTATATCGTAAGTTAATTCGCATCACTCAAGTGATTTTCATGTTTGACACCTGCAAAGGATGCTCCCGTTTGCCTCTTCTTTTACTCCGACTCAGGAGATTGGGGGGGGGGGGGGGGAGAAAATCAGATGTCTCTCTTTTCAATCTAGACTTCTTTCCGGAATGTGACACACACAAACCCTGTCTTCATTTATCCACCCACAACTTGCCTTTTCCTTTACTCAAACAAGTGTGACTGAACGGCTTCTGAAGCATTTAATCCGTTCAGGAGCTCCAGCAGGTTAGCTCAACCTCACGATGGGAACGGTTTCACTGCAAAATGTTTGCACGTGGGGGAAGACAATGAAATCCCAGCCTTGTGGCTGACCATCCAGAATTAACACCAGTTTTGTGATTCACCCGAATCACAAGGCACATAAATTTAAGTGCACCTTCTTCAACTGGCCATCCTGAATTTATCCAGCTGACAAGATTGATTTTCTCGTTCCTACTTGCTCGAAGAGCCAAGTGGGAATCTAATGTACCATAACGGACACCAAAAAAGATGGGGCTCCAAAGAATCAACCCTTTGGCCAAATGGTAGCTGACCAGCGGTAGCTTTTTAGAGGATCAGACAAGACAGTGTGACAGTTCAGCCCAAGAAACGCCATGGACTGAATTCCAGAACTTCTGTTCTATAGGCAAACGTCTTTGTAGCCCCTTCCTTAAATCTCAGGGTGATTCTTCTTGCTTGACCCAGAAATTTCCCAGGACGGGTCACAAAAATTACGCATGCGAGATGAAACCATGAGGCCACAACCACCTTGGCAGCCCATTCGTAAGACGGCAGCATATTCCGGGCAACTCTTCTGTAGAAATAATTTACCATGAGCTGAGGTCAGTCAGGTGGGTGACATCAGGAGAAAGCATGTTGGTGGTTCCTTGGAAAAGTCTCTTTGGCTGGCTTTCGGTGTCCATTTCACCTGTGGGAATTCAAGCCGTTCTTATTAAATTTGAAAAGGAAGCTTTTTAACAGAGGTGTTCCATCATCTACCTCAGACTGACACGCTTTGCCACGGGAGAAAGATAGTATCCGCATGGCACAGAAAATCAAAGCTTTGTAAGAACAAAGCAAACTGGGAGATTTATGCTATGAACACACAAAGGGTGCCTTATTCTTGACATTTAGCAGGTAGGAAGTGTCCTTTCTAGCCTCCCTCTGAAAAATAAGCCTTGGCAAACTACCCAGAGTACATGTCTGTTTTTCAAAAGGAAGGTTAACTCTTCCTTTTCTTCCAAAGGAATTCTTCTGCAAGCTCCAACAACATTCCCAGTTCATCTTTTGCAGAGTTTTTCCCTCCTTCTTAAGCAGAAGAGGATAAACAAGATTCTACCTTCTGCTTAGAAATGAGAGAGAGAGGGAGGGAGATTGTTAATAACCACCCCCCTCTCTGAGAATTCTTGTTTGTGTGATCCAAGACCAAAATCCAAGATTTTTTCGGCTTCTTGCTTGTTGCTGAGCCAGATTTGCGGAAGGTTGCTTTCATAGCCCTACTGGAATCAGCCAGACCATGTAAAGCAGGAGCAAAATTCGAGACTCTGCGTTTTTAATGTAGGAGAAATATACTACCATTCAACCCCTACTCCAAGGCTGGTGGCCCTGAAATCTCCTTATTTTATAGCACTGAGGGAATATACATTCTCCTTAGAATACAGAAGAATGATACACTTCCATCATGCAGAAATACAAGGAAGGTCATTTGCAGTGGTCAAATTCAACAGCCTATATCCAAGAATTTACACAACGCCTTTGTAAATTGAGATCATTCCACCAGGAGGAAGTAATCAATAAAACAGGCTCTAGGTCCCTAATACCTGATGTACTGGACAATATTTTGGAAGCATCACATACCTTTCCTTTTAATGGGACCAAGTACGCTGGGCCGGATACAGTTGATTGGACTCTGACTCCTCCTGCTAAAATCAAAGTCGGAGTATTATCTTTCTAGGATGTTGACACTCTGAAGGTTATAAGGAAACACGTTCCTGAATTATTTTAAAGTCAGTGTCTGTTTTGGACTATAATTATGTGTGAGCTTCAGAAATAGAAGACCTCACTTTCTGCCAGCCTTACAAGCTAATGTAACCAAAGGCTCCTGGGAGTTGTAATACATTTGAAAGCAACCAACCTAGACAGAATGGACAAGATTTCTTGCAGGACACATAGAGGGCCAATAAAGAGCTGAAGGTTAAGATACATGTAGCATTTCTTAAGTTTCACAAGCAAGTAGTTTAAGCTAGTTTTATACAGGACTGAAGTATATGTATAGACTTATACCTGACTGAGATGTTTCTTAAGTTTCACAAGATAAATACCTGATGGAGTTTAATTCTTAAAAAAGCAAATCTAGATTTTCCAGATTTCTACCTTCCTGGACTCTTACCTTACCCATGGAAGCAAGCCCATGGAATGGAGGACTAGAAACTACTGAAATAATTTGAGGATATCTACCCAACCCTCCACAGAGGGAAGCATCCAGCCAGAATCTTTTAAGGCAAGACATTCTCAACACTTGGAACATTTTTAATGTTAGCTGCATTGGATAACTTCTTCAGGTTCTATTACAGCAACGAAACTCTCATTATTAAGGAGGCCTCGATCCTTCAAAACACTTCAACTCACTTTGAAAATCTCCTCGTGGGACTAGGAATAGGGCTTGGAGGCAATCCGTTACTGCTCACAAACATTTGCAGAGACGGTGAGAAGCATTGCTAGTAAGGAAAAACAGAATATGTGCATGGGATTTGAAAAGACAGAAATGAGAAATTCAGCAGGTTAATCTGTGGACACGAAGGGAGAGGAAGTCAATAAAAAGGGCTAGGGTGCTACCAGTGGCCTCCTTTGGCTAAGCCCTCACATCATTCTCATTATTTTCTGCTTCACACAATGGGCAAATTCAGACCCCCTTTGGCCTGAAATTCACAATTCAGACCCTCTTTGGCCCCTTCTCCAAATCTTTCTGACCTACCTTTCCTACACCTCTGGTGGGTGAAGGAGCTGGAGAAACAGGAATGAAGTCTATTCTCTTTGGAGAGGAAGATTTTTCAGATTTGTCCAAGTCGTTGTCGCTCTGGGAACACAAAGCATTCCAATTTATGGTTTACGTGGCATGTGGCAGAGCCAGAAAAGTTGAGCCGTTCTAAGGAAAAACCAAGTGGCAAGCCGGCCACTCCCCTTAAGCTACCTCTGTTCTTGCGCCTTATGTTCACTGGTTAAGTGAAGGAGTGGAATTAAAATATTAAACATCTGTATAAAGAGATTACCAGGCTCAAGCTTTCTTCCCATGACTGGCTTATCTGCATTGCTGTTTGCACTTCCCTAAAACACAAAAAGGGTCATCAGTGCCACAGCAGAACGAGAGAGGCTACTTCTAGACAGCGTTTGAATCACACCTACCTTTCATGGGCTGTTTCTCTGTTCATCAGGTCCACTCCTTCCTCCTGAGGAAAAGGAAGAATTAATGACTCGGGGGGTTACCCCTTCATGCCTAAATTGACTGGCACTTTGTTATCAGTGTAGTTAAGGGCAGAAAGGAGCAACAGAACCATGGCTTGTATGTGAGAATATTCCATCGATAAAGCATAGCACTGGCTGCTTGCACTCAGTGTTAAGTGTATCTGGAAGCTTCATTTGCACCTCCAACCTGGGCAGCTTTACAACTCGCGGACTTCCATTTCACAAGCTGAAGTCCTCAAGTTGTAAAGTTGCTAAGGTAGTAGATCCCTGCAGTCTAGAGGGATTGTGTGTGTATGTGCTTTCACAAAAGAAAGCTCTAACAGGGAGAACATGCTGAGTAAATGCATGATGTTAATTCAGGTTGCCAAATATGTAACTGTGCCAGCTATGTTTGGAAACAGTTTAAAGAAAGAATCTGCAGAGAAACTTGTGGTCTGTTCTTTTCACTGTTTTATTCACTTACCCTTCTGATTTGATGGAGACGACTACTAGGGATACGGATCGGAGATGATGATATCAGCTGGAAAAAATACAGACACTCATTTGAAAAGCCAGCAAAAAAAAAAAAATCAAAACAAAAACAACTTCCTTTCAGGAGTATTATTTTCGTGTTGGAGAAACATGCTACCACGCAGCCTGTGCTTCAAGGCAGGTGGCTCTGAAAAGTCCTCATTTTATAGCACTAAAGGAATACTTATTCTCCTTGGAAGGAAGAAGAATTAACCGTTTCCATCTTGCAGAACCACGCCAACACCTACATTCCAAAGTGACCAAATGCATGACAAAACATTGCTCTATGTATTTTCACTGCTGAGAAAGGACATTAACTCAAGACGCTTTTTGCCAAATCAGGCAACACAATTTGTTTTGGCAAAACACAGCTGCAGAGTTAGCTATGTGTTTTAAAAACCAGAGGGGCATTTCTGATGCTGTTGAACCCAACCAAAAATCTGAAACTGCCCACTCTGGACACTTCTCAGCTTTTAGGAAGGACACCTGCTCAGGATGTAGCTAAGAACTTCATTCTAGGTCGTCTTCTCTCTTGGTCACGTGACACAAAAGGATCACGTGTTTGCCCATCCCGCATTTTCCAGTGTGTGTATGTGCACGTTCACAAATACATCCACAGGCCGATTTCTCAGTCTGCAGGAAGACTTGCGAGGTTGTTATTCTCATGGCAAAAGCAGCCTGCTGTCCTGGTTGCATTCTCAACCCCTTCAGCTACCCAATTTCTCCATCCTTAGCCTTCCAGGGGGCTTCCATCTGCAGAGTTGATCCTCGCATTGTCTAGCTGCTTCTTCTTAAGGGATCAAACCATACCAGTCACTAAAGCTCGGCCTTCAGCATGATTTTCTCTTGCTTTGGCACAGGGGGGTCCTTCAATCCCAATCCCCCTTCCCGATATATCAGGTCCAACATCTCTCTGTGCCTCCCAAACACTCACCATGCTATGCCGGTTCATAACTGTTGTGCTGTTCCTGCGGGTTCGTAAGACATGAGGCTGAAAAACCTGTGAATTATCACTGAAAAGAAAGAAAGCAGAATTGTTACAACTCTGTAATAGTTTCCCCCCACTCCCACTTTTGCTTTTCACCATCAATCTACCTTCCCTCCTCTTCCAGTCTGTAGCATTTCACTACTGCACACCTTAAGAGCTGTAAAGGAAGACATCTGTCCTTTTGGCTAGAACTGTTCTGCAGGGTGCCATGTAAATTGCCAGGGCCAAAAATGTGTAGGTTATATTGTATTCCCCTAACCCTTGAGCAGATAGCCAAAGAACTGGTTGTTCCTGTGGTTCTGCACTGGTGTGTGTGTGTGTGTAAAAGATTAATCTTGGTAACTTCCATTGCAAATTTGAAGATCGGGATTATCTAGGTAATTCTAATTCAGCCTGGAGTTGAAATCCACCCCTCTCAAAAGTTGTCAAGCCTGAGAAATACTGATCTAGAGACCAACCTAGGCCACCTCAATGTGCCACATTATGAACCTTGTTGCTTTAATTATACATTATAATCATTGGTTTTTTTTGTTTTTTAATTATACATTATCATCATTATTATTGGGTTTTGAAAATCTTTTATTACTCTTTGAGGTTTTCCAAGTTGTACTTCCTTTGGCAAGGTGTGGAAAAAAAACAACCAACTTTTTTTTCCTTGCGTTGTCACCTAAAATCTACTTTTTTCCTAACATTTAATGGCATTGTTCTCATTGCAGGTTTTGTTGAATTTTCAGGTGCGCAAAAAGGAAGAGCAATGATGGCAAAAGGAAAAAAAAAGGGTTAGGAACTGCTGATCCAAACTAATAAAAAAGGAATGGCAGATTTATTATGGATTTCATCCTTCTCTTGGCACTCCTACAGGCAAGGCAGGTTATCCTGAGGGGAAAAAAATAAACCTCCCTCCCCCAAAAAACCTGGGGGTCTCCCCAGTGCCAGAGAGGCCCTTCCTGTGTGTTCTTGGGGTCCCCAAGACCCTTCAAGGGCCCCCCAAAAACTCAAATAAATCCACCTTTTTCAAAGGTCTCCCTGTCAAGAAGCTGCGTGTTCGATCCTAGGTGGAGGCTTATATTTGGAATAGACTCTCCTGCTCGCACCAGGGGGGTTGGACTAGATGACCTCCAAGACCCAACTCTCCAAGGTCTAACTCTCGTTATTCTATGGCCCCATTTGTAAGGGGAGGGCGCCTCCAGACCAGCTTTCTCCAACCTGGCGCCCTTTGGAAGGAAGGAAACAAAAAAAGAGCCCATCCCGTCTCAACTGGGCAGCATGGGTTTTGTAGTCCGACCCTCTGCGAAGAGGGGGGGGGGGCGGCCGGGCTCAGTCCCCTCTCCTCCGCCTGCACTGCAGAGCCCCATCCTGCGCGGCGGGCCCGGCTCGGCCCTCCCCGCGCCCGGCCGGCGGTGGCGGATGGGTCCGGCAGTCACCTGAGGCCGTGGATGAGCGGCGCGCTGTTGGAGCGCCTCAGGCTGCCGCCGTCGTTCCCGGCCGGGGGCAGCTCCAGGTCCAGCTCCATCTTCTCGGCCTGAGCCATGGCGAGGGCGGCGCTCAGCGAGGTGGAAGAGGAGGAAGGCCGCTTGCCCGGTTCATGCCCGGCGGGACGTCGGGGCGCGGCGGGGCTCGACGGAGGCCTCAGCCCCCCTCCCCCGGCTACAGGCTCCGTGGGCGCGGGCGGTGCAGCGGGATTTGGCAGCCCCGGCGCCCGCGGCGCCCCATGCCGGGGGAATCGCGGGGCGGCAGCAGCGGCGCCCTGCCTCTTCGTGGCCGCGGCCCGGCCTGGCCCGCCCGGCGGCTCTCTGAGGGGAGGGGGAAGAAGGGGGGGGGGAAAAAGGAGAGGTGGTGCGCGCGCACCCGCCCGCCCGCGCCTGCGCGGTGGTGGCGGTTGCCAAGGTGGTGGCAGTCGCGGTCGCGGGGAGGCGAAGAAGAGTTAGGCCGCTCGGCGGTTCTGCGCATGCGCAACGGCCGCTCGGGCCGGCGTGGGCGGGATGCTCGGCCGGGTGTCAAAAGGAAAAGCGACGAATCACGCTCGGCCGCGCCGCCAGGGGAGGCGCTGATTCGCTGCGCGGCGGGTTAATTTTGCAGCCTGGGCTCCTCTCCGACCAGCCAATCGGAAGAGCGCTTTAAGCCAGAGCGGTCCGGGAGCGTTCCTTGGTCTATTTCTTTCCCCCTTCTTCTTTTTGACCCGTTTTAGGTGACGGGTTCGAATCCTGACCTGCAGCGTTTCGGTCTTTAGCGCGGGTCTTTTTTTTCTTTTTCTTTTTAAAAACAATGCTGCGAGCTGAAATGGGGCGCTTGTCTTTTTTCGCCTTCTTGGCCTCGAAAGCTGTGCGGCTTAAATAGAAGAAGGACGGCAGGGTAGCCTATCGGAAAAGCGCAAAGAGCAGGATTCGCACCTAGACCCCAAGTCATGACCTCAGGGCCTCGGTTCACACCTGTAACAGCAGCTCAGGAGCAGGAACTTCGCCTTCTGGGCTACATCTCAACCATATCCTAGGTAGCCCTCACAAGATAGGTGAACACACAATGCCTGGGAAGGGGGCTTTAACCATGGCTAAACTATGGTTTGTCCCCCTTTTTTCAAACTTTATTTACAACTGTCACGAATAAAATGGGTGAGGAAAAGCACAGCTGCAATTAAAATCTTCCAAGTTTGTTTTGTTCCATGAGAAGGAAAAAAAAAATAGGATTAACAAATCCGAATAAATAGGAAAAGCAAAGCAGGAGAGAAGAAATCCCAAAGAAAGATAAGATAAAAATCTATATATGTATTATAATTGTCTGTGGGTGAATGACTTATAAGTTCCCCCATGCAATTGTAAAATGTTACTGTCAAATATCACAAACTCTCTGCTACAGTTGTACTTAATGCTTCGTCCACTGGTGGGTAGAAAACACTTGAGTTTTTCCAAAAAGGGTCCATCCCACCTTCCCCCAAAGCCATTCCTTAAGATCCAGGAAGGAAAATTCACTCTTGGCTTGACTTGTCCATCATCCCATCATTCTCTCCACCTGTGTCCTCCTCGGGACCTCCCACAAAAAGGTTAGGTAGTGGTATAAATTGGGTCCTTGGCCAGCCAGAGATGGGAAGGGAAGAGACATTTGGGGTGGATTTATCCTGTAAGAGTGGAGCGAGGTGTTTTTTGTTTAGCTGGTAAGTAAAAAAAGGGATCTCAGAATCTTCCTTTTTCACAAAGTTAATGAAAAGGAGTGAAGTAGGAGGTCAGTCGCCCTTTCCACCACTAATCAAAATATAGTTTTGGGGAGAGGTTTTCTGTGAAGCCTACTTCATTGCTTTTTATTTCTTCTTGAAGGTGTTAGTTTCCCAAATATAGTGCCAAGATGCATTTGAAGCAATATATATTTAAGTGGGTCTGTGCAACTTTCACCTGTAAACCATATTTTGTTAAAGAGTTTGCTTAAGACTATATAGAGTTAAAGTTAAATTATAATTAAGTGAGTCTGCAACTTTTACCTGTAAACCATGTTTTCTAAGACTTAAGACTATATATACTGAGTTAAAATTAAATTGTTCTGGAGCACTGGGGTAATATGGGAATATCTTCTCTGTTTAAGCTAAGAGAAAGACGGCATAGCATCATTAAAGGCACATAGATTAACCTGGAAGAGTAAAGGGAATTAATGGTGTACTTTCTGCAATATACTATGTCTAAACAAACTCAGTAATTACTCAACTAAGCAAGACATATCTTAAATCTCATATGAACTGGGCCATCCTGTGAAACTCAATACATTTCACTTGTTTGGGCATAACATGTTGTGAGAAGCTAGCAATTATGTTCATTGGCCATGATTTAGGGATTAGTATGTACAAACTCATTCCTTCCCAAATAAATGGTTACCGTTAATCCGCTTGAGTTTCATCTGGACCTTTGTGGGACCTCTTCCTTTTTAAAAAGGTGCTAAATTTGCATCACTGACTTATAATTTATTTTGGGTACTGTTAGGAATATGAGTACCTCAACAGGTACATAAGGCTATATTCCATGGCAGTTCCTCGAATGCTGTAAGGCAGCTATTCCCTACAAAAGCAACTGGACTTTCTTGGTTTTTTTCCTCCTTGAAACTGTTTTGCTTCTCATCTAAGAAGCTTCTTCAGTTCAGAATTGAAGTTTCTTGGATGAGAAGTGGAACATTTTCAAGGGAAAAAACCAAGAAAGCCCAGGTGCCTTTTGGAAAAAAAACACCTCTGGGGCAACCATGACCTGGATGATTGAGAATCTCCATTGACATCTATGAAGCATCTCTGATTGGCCTAGAACCAGCTGTTTAAATAATCTGGTTATTGTAATCCCTGTAGACAAAATATACTGGGAGATGTCCTTGTTGGGCTGGAGAAAGACTATATCCCTTGTGAGGGGAAGACTGGTGAAAAAATATGATTGGCCAAAGAGTGTCTTCTATGTTCGTGGTAGAGACAGTGTTCTTGGGATTTCCTTATCATCAAGGGACACTTTTAGCTATCTAGCGAACAATGCTGGAATATTTCTCCCACAAATATACCCAATGGATTTGACCTCTTTCTTCCTAAAATAAAAGCTCTAGTTGAACAATTGGAGAAGTTCCTGGACCTCCCTGGATTTCTTGACAGAAGAACCCTGGAAAGACTGAGACAACATGGAGGAACTGAAGAAGAAGATGGAGGCTTTAGAGCAAGAGAAAAAGGACTTGCTCCAGAAACTCCAAACCAGCCAAAAAGATCTGAAGGCTATTTCCAAGGAAAAAGAGTCCCTGAAAATCTTGGTTGAGGACCTTCAGGCTGAGAGAGAGACTCTGAACAGTACCATGCATGGTCTTTACAAGACCATTGAGAAAACGGTTGCCGCAGTGAGTAACGAAATACGTATATTTTTAATAACCCCCATCTTAACATTGGATGGGAAGAAAGGTAGGAATGACTGATGCCTTCATGTTTCTCTGTTTGGGTGGTTGAAGAACCTGGAACTGCAGGATCATGTGAGAGCTACTGCTGAGTCATCAAAAGGTTGCTGTGAAATTTTACAGAAAGCCAAGGAGGTGCTCTCGCATAAGGAACCACAACCTCCAAAGGGCCAGGAAATGATGGCTTCACCAATGGCTGACATGGATGAAAAGGTAAGAACATCGTAGGTAGGTTTCTTCTTCAGAGTAGAAACAATGGGTTTACAGTAATGTACAGTACAACTTGAAGATGGGTTGACTTCAACTCCCAGAATTCTCCAGGGGGGGAATCCTGGGAGTTGGAGTCTACCCATCTCCAAGTTGCCAAGGTTGAGAAGCCCTCTTTTAAAATGTCTTCACTGGAGCTCTTATGCTGCAGTGCTTGGAAAACACCACTTTGACTTGGATGTCTCTCAACTACTTTGAGTTGACCAACTTCAGGACGGGATGCCTTCAGCCGTTCCACTTGTTGACTCTTTAGCTATTTTCTTGTGTTTCCCTCAAACACAAATGGATATGCTTGGTTCTGGTTTAATGTCAAACCCTTCCAACTCGGCTTAGTTTATGAATCATTGTCAGTTGTGGTTTAGTGTCAAATGCAAACCTAGCCAGATGTTGACCTTACTCTTTGAGCACCAAACATCTCAAAGAGTTTTCCAGCTTTGGTGGTGGTATATGCTAAGTGAGACATGTAGACGGTGATCGATAAGTATATATGACAACGTAGCAAAATGGGATAACAAAATAAGAGAGTTGGAGGAGATGATGCAGGTCTTCTAGTCAAACCACCTCCTCAAGCAGGAGACCTTATCCCATTTGAGACAAAGGGTTGCTCAATCTGTTGTTAGTAAATTTCGCCTTCGTTCTAGGTTGCTTCTCTCCATTAGTTTCTATCCATTGTTTCTTGTCTGGCTTTCAGGTGGTTTGAAGAATAGATTGACCCCTTCTTTTAGTTCATTTTTGCTATGTTTTCATTGTCCCTTTTTGCCCTGCTGTCTAACATTTTCACTGCTTTCACTAATCACGCTCACCCTAAGTAGGAAGTAGATGCTACACTTGTTTGCTGCCTTCTGGAATCTTGTCTTGGTAGGTGAAGACAATGACAGTGGAAGAAGCCCACCAAATAACTGAGAAGGAAGAGTGTCTGGTAATTGAAAACAAGAGACTAAAGGCAAATCTTCAAGAAGTGATGATGGAAAACTCCTACCACAGAAGAAGGGTGATGGACTTCTGGCAAACTATCTTCAGCCTGAGGATGGAGAATGACCATCTTCGGCAATTGCTGATTACCTTTACTGAGAAGGTAGGAGGAAATTATGGGCATGCAGAAGAATTTTGGAGAAACGTAATCTTTTTCTCCAATTCTAGATCAGCGCTCTCCAAACTTGCGGCCTTCAAATTCCCAGAATTGAAACTTGTGGCCTTCAGTTCCCAGGAATTGAAATCCACAAGTCTTAAAGTTGCCAACTGTAGACCCCTGTTCTTATTGTGGTAAGCAGGCAGCAGGTCTGGATGGCTGAGGAGAGCGAGGACTCAGATGAGGGGCCAGGACCATCAGGGAGTGGACTGCTGCCTTCAGAGATTGTGGGGGCTGGCAGCAGTGATGAGGAGGTTCCCGAGGAGTCTGTGCCAAGTGCGCATGCACACAGGGCTACTCGTAGGAAAGAGCAGCTGCAACAGCACGGGTGACTTGGGAGTAATGCTGCAAGGTAATGGCCCCTCCTTCAAGTAGATAAAAGCCAGGTGTGAAATGAACATTCTTTGCAGCAGGCAAAGACATTTTGAAACTCCAACCTCGTGGACATTACAGTATCCTGAGTTTATATTTCAAGATTCTTATATTGCAAATTGTTTCTTGTCTGTTATCTTTTGGCAAGTCTCGCTCAGTTTGGCAAGGCTTGTGCTTATCACAGCTAATTATTTTGCAGAAGCATTAAAAAGTTTCTGTCCCCTTTGGATTGTATTTGATTTGTTGGAAAAGGGCATGGGTCAGAAGAGTTCTAGATAATAGAATATTAAAGCAAAATTCCCATGTCCTGTTGAATGGCATATTTCTTCCCCCTTCTTGAAATGGCATTTCTGAAACTCTGCCAGCATCGAACCTTTAAAATATTTATTTAGCTCCTCTTTCAGCTTGCTTTTCTCATCTTGGGCCACTCCAGGGGACTAATGAAATGCCAAAGAACAGAGAAAAAGCAGCTAGTAGTAAATCCTCTGAAATCAAAAGTTTTGACTCTGGGTAATCAACTAGGGATGGCTCCTTAGTTGAAGGATTGAAAAGGTTTGAAAAGGTTTTGGATTTAGCCGGCCACTTGGAGAGACAACTGTTTCTCCCAGTGGGACTTTATCCTCTCCCACCCCCCACCCCTTGTTTCAGATGGTGTTAAGTAAACTGCCCATAATGGAGAAGAAAAGGGACAATATTTCCCTCCTGGCTCTGAACTTGAAGGGGGATCTGGAGATCATGAAAACCGTGGGCGCTAAAGGACTTGCTGGCCTCCCTCTCGTTCAGACGGCCACCGTTCTCAAACTTCAAGTGTACTTTGAGCAGGCGACTGAGGAACTCTACTCCGTGCTGATTGATATTGAGGTATTGTCCACCAAAGCTCTGGGCATTGTGGAGGAAAAGAGGACCTTTCTGTTGACCTTCCATGCCTTAATTCTGTCCATTGGTGATGGTAAACAGGGACTCTTTTGCCACAGTGGCATTATCATTTTCTTCCTTTTCCAGTTTGTTGTTCAACAGATCTGTTGGCCTTCAATTCCCAGGATCTTAGCTGATGATCTTGAGCCCTGATTTTTTGGGGTGGGGTCAGGTGGGGGAGGAAGGTGTCTTGAGTCCGTAGCTCTCAAGAAGCAACGGATGGAAACTCATCAAGGAGAAAAGCAACTTGGAACTAAGGAGAGATTTCCTGATTGTGAAGACAATTAGTCAGTGGAACAATTTGCTTCCAGAAGTTGTAAATGCTCCAACACTGGAAGTTTTTAAGAAGAGACTGGACAATCATTTGTCTGAAATGGTTTAGGGTTTCCTGCCTAAGCAGGGGGTTGAACTAGAAGACCTCCAAAGTCCCTTCCAACTTTGTAATTCTATTCTATTTAATCCTTTGTGAAATGTCTCACCATATTGAAAAGAGCCCAAGTTGATTGTCATTGCCAATTGTCGTGGCAGTGATTTCCCAAGCTTTAACAGTGCATTGTGTATGTTACTCTTTCCTTTCAAAGCAAGTCTCCAACAGTCACAACTTTATGACTTGTGGACCTCAGTACACCCAGAATTCTGGGAGTCGAAGTCCACAAATCTTAGTTGCCAAGACTGGAGCCCCCTGCCTTAAAATATACTCTTTTTCCTGTGGTTTATAAATGATGATTTCACCAATGGATTCAAGTGTGTGGCTTCTTTGACAAACCATTGTTAAAAGAAAGCTTGCCACAAAGCAGGGTGGGCAACCACAGACTGAGAGCTGCTTGACTTCTGGATGTATACCTGGACACATGCTTGCAGAAAATTAATAGCAGGGTTTCCAATCCTTTTAGTCTGGAAAGGTGAAGATTGAAATACAATCCTTAATATACACTTCATATCAGAGGTGGGTATTCAGCCGGTTCTGACCAGTTCTAGAGAACCGGTAGCAGAAATGTTGAGTAGTTGGGAGAACCGGCCAATTCCGCCTCTGACTGGCCCCGCCCACCCCATCTATCCTCTGCCTCCCATCGAGTCCCAGCTGATCAGCTGGGTCTCCTTTGGTTGCCCTGCACAGGAGAACGGAGCTGGAAAGCAGGTTAGTGGGGTGGGGAGGAAACGGGGATTTTGCAGTATCCTTCCCATGCCACACCCACCAAGCCACGCCCACAGAACCGGTAGTAAAAATAAATTTGAATCCCACCACTGCTTGGTATCCTACTAAACTCCCAGCTGCTGAACCTGTGAAATGCCTCTTAGGTCAACCACTCCTGTCCTGAAAATATGAAGCATCTCCTTGGTCCCTCGAGGCTGGCTTTGTGTGATGTGGGAACAGTTGCAATGGGTTCACTGGGGTGTGTATGTTTAGAATAGAATAGAATTAGAATAGAATAGAGTAGAATAGAATAGAATAGAATAGAATAGAATAGAATAGAATAGAATAGAATAGGAATTCTTTTATTGGCCAAGCATGATTGGACACACCAGGAATTTGTCTTGGTGCAAATGCTCTCAGTGTACATAAAAGAAAAGATACATTCACCAAGAGTCAAGAATCATCAGGTACAACACTTAATGATAGTCATGGGGTATAATAATTAGAATAGAATAGAATAGAACAGAACAGTGAAATGAAGAAAGGAATAGAATAGAATTAGAATAGAATTTTTTTATTGGCCAAGTGTGATTGGACACACAAGGAATTTGTCTTGGTGCAAATGCTCTCAGTATACATAAAAGAAAGAATATATTTTGTCAAAATTCAAAAATCAGCAGGTACAATACTTAATAATAGTCATAGGATTATATAGTCATAGGGTACAATAAGCAATCAAATCATACTAGGAATCAGTCAATAAAAATTGTTGGGATACAAGCGAAAAGGTTATAGTCATATAGTCACAAGTGGGAGATGGGTGAAAGGAAGGATGGGAGGATTAATAGTAATGCAGACTTAGTAAATAGTTGGACAGTGTTGAGGGAATTATTTGTTTGGCAGAGTGATGGCATGTAGGGAAAAAACTTCCCTTGTGTCTAGTTGTTTTGGTGTGCAGTGCTCTATTTGAAGGTAGGAGTTGAAATAGTTTATGTCCAGGATGTGAAGGGTCTGTAAATACTTTCACAGCCCAATTTTTGACTCGTGTTCTATACAGGTCCCCGAAAGAAGGGAGGTTGGTAGCCATTGTTTTTTTTTCTTTCTTTTTTTTGTTTTACTTCCTCCCACAAGTACTACTTCTCCGAATGGTACCGGGAGTGTAAAGAATACTATATCAGCATCTCCAAGTTCACCACAGATCTGTTGGGTGAAAACCTGAAGCAACTTAAGCTGCTGATTGAGATTCAGAGCCTGAAGAAATCGGAACGCTACGGGAGCGAATTCAAGCAGCTGGACATCCCTGCCCTGAGACAGAAGTTGGATATCTTCCTGGAGGTAGTGCCAAAAAGAGGAGAGAGGGAGGATGGATAGATAGCTCGTTCCTCTCTTCATTTTTCTCCTGAATGGGAAAGGGAGAAGGTTGGAGGTCCCTATGCTGGAAAGGAATTGGAGGATCCGTGACTGATCAATCAGTGAGATTCTTCATAATCTAAAAGTTATTTCTTTCAATTGCTTGTAGAATCTGAAATACAAAATCCGTGTTTGGGTGAGATGTGGCTAGGTTTGGAGTTTGGCCGAGTGTGTTGTGTGAACCTACACAGTTGTAGTGTGTACAACAAGCCAGTAGGTTAGCAGAATGAGAGATGCCTCAATGAGAGAGCTTCCTGAGGTTGTGGGTATTCCATCATGGGGGGTTTTGAAGAAGAGACTAGATAACCATTTGTCTGAGATGGTTTAGTGCAGAGATTTCCAAACTTGGCAACTTTAAGCATAGCTGGCTGGAGAATTGTGGGAGTTAAATTCCACAAGTCTTAAAGTTGCCAAGTTTGGAGAGCCCTGGTGTAGGATCTCCTGCTTCAAAAGACCTCCAAGCTCCCTTCCAACTCTTGTTATTCATCACCCACTTCAATATTGATCTTGTTCTTTTCCTGATCTTTCTACCTTTCATTTCACACCCCAAGTTGGGGTGTAGCTTCCTGGAAGGGTGTGTGAACAATGGGCACCAGCAACCCCAAGACAGAAGGGTTGACAAATTATTGTCAAACTTGCGTTTGTAGTAATATTGCAAAACACAACCTGAAAATAATATGAAAAGTTGTATTCCCATGCAGAATATTTCCCAAGATCTATGCAGTCTGGAAGAACAACTCCTGGGAATCGAATCCAAGGCTCAGCAACTGGAAAATAACAAAGAAGGGAAGAAATACATGGAAAAATGCTCCGCTTTATTCTCCATCCAAGACTTTGAGAAAGGACTTAGAAATGACATTAAAAGACTCCATAATGTTCTAGAAGTCCTGAAGCCAAAATTGAAGGTAACCGGTTTTTGCTGGTATCATTTTCAGAAAATAATAATAATACACAGGTGTGGTTCATTAATCCCATGGCACCCGAAGGTGCTTGATTTGGGTCCTGGTACACAGGTAATCCTGGACTTATGACAGCTTATTTAGTTCATGACCATTCCGAGTTACAACAGCACTGAAAAAGGGGACGGATGGCCGTGTTTCAGAGTTACAAATTTTGCAGCATCCCCATAATCCTAGTGATCAAAATTCAGGCGCTTGGCAAAATTGGCTCATACTTATGACGGTGACAGTATCCCTTGTGCAACCTTCTCACAAGCAAAGTGAGTGGAGAAATCAGATTCATTGAACTTAGAACTTGGAATAACTAAAAAATTATAACCTCCGTGTTGCAAAATTCAGTGTCTCCCTTAAGAGAAATTCCATGGGTGCCATAAGTGGAGGAATACCTGTAATGGGGTCAATCTGTTCCATTACGGACTAGGTCAGGGACCACCAAACTCATAATTTAAAATCCCATGGACCAGAGATCCTGGGAAAATCCCTCAAAAAGTCTGCAGGAAAATTCCCCACCCCATTTTCCTATCAGTTGATCATTCTTTATTTGGGATTGCAGGATACCTTTTCCAGCTCCATTCTCAGGGGGAGAGAGAGAAAAGAGACTGTTGGCTCCATGCAAGGAAAACAGCAGAAGCCGCAGAAGTCTTTCTTTCTCTTCCCCAAACTCCGCCAGAAATGAGTCTTTGTGAGACTTGTTGCACTGGCGCAGCCTCTTGGAGCAGGAAGCCTTGCAGGGTCCCAGAGATTCATTTCTGGCAGAGTTTGGGAGAGAGAAAGAAAGACTTTTGTTGCTTCCCTTGCATGCAGCCAAAAGCAGAAGAAGAAAGAAGCGGAAAGAAGCAGCCTAGTGGCCAGACAAAGCATGTGGGGCGAGTGGGGCAAGTTCCCCTCCGCCCTTTCTCCCCTCCCTTCACTACCTTGTGTTGTTTGCAATGTTAGTGACACAAAGCCTTGTGTTCCCATGGGCCATGTGGGTGGCGCAGCCTTGTGTTCCTACACAGCCTGGATTAATTGCTTGGGGGGTGTGACCATCAACATTTTCTCATGGACCTCCAGTGGTCCCCAGCCCACCAATTGGCGACCCCTGGTCTATTTAAACCATGGATAAGGAACGCCGGTGTGAACCCGGCTTGTTAGGATGCAGAACGGGGTTTAGGGTTTCTGGTTAACTTATATTGGTGGGGAACGCTCCAAGCGGAGTGACGAATCCCATCTATTCCAGTATCTTGCCAATGCCAGGCGGGAGGTGGCAGCCAAACACCTCTCCTACTTCAAGGAAGCAGAGGCAGCCATGAAATCCTGCGAGGAGCGATCGAAACAATGGCGGATGGACCTGAAGGTGCTCGAAGAACAGATGGACATGAGGGGCCCCCAGGATTTGGAGGGAGCCAAGAAACTTGGAGGAAACCTAAGCTTAATAGAAAAGCAAATGACGGTATTTGTCTCCTTCCTTATGTCCACGAGGGGAAGGGGATATAATTTAGCATAGGTCTTCTCACTCATGTCTTGACCCCCCACCCCAAGAGATATTTTAGGGAGTTTGTTCTGCCCTTCGGCTTCCGAGCTTTCAGCAGGTTTTCCCCATGTTGCTCTTTTGCCAAATTTAAGAACCATCTTGATTCTTGACTTACCAGTAGAGTAACAAAGCCATTGACTTAAACATCTCTATGGTATAGTACTACATACCTGTGGGTTGGTGGTTGGCTTCTTCTAGATTGATGCTTGCTATTAATGGAATGTCAAGCGTGGGAAAATCTGGAAAATCCAGGCAGTTGAAATGAATAAGGTAAAGGTAAAAGTGAAGGTTCCCCTCGCACATCTATGCTCGTCGTTTCTGGCTCTAGAGGGAAAGCCGAAGAGCCAGTGCTGTCCGAAGACGTCTCCGTGGTCATGTGGCTGGCATGACTAAACACCAAAGGCGCACGGAACACTGTTCCCTTCCCACCAAAATGGTCCCTATTTTTCTACTTGCATTTTTTACGTGCTTTCGAACTGTTGGCAGAAGCTGGGACAAATAATGGGAGCTCACTCCGTTACGCTGTGCTAGGGATTCCAACCGCTGAACTGCCGACCTTTCTGATCGACAAGCTCAGCATCTTAGTCACCGAGCCACCGCATCCCTTTTTCAAATGAAAATAAAGGTTTATTGGCAGCTTAAAGCTCTCTACAAGAATCTGAACTACTAACGGTCCAGGCAAATTGGTGGGAGATAAGAGTCAATGGAATTCAAGGTGGGCTGGATTTAGTTTCTTGTTGGGTATGAAGTGATTCTAGACCAATGACACATTTGACTCCTCCCTCTAGCTGAGCCTGGTTGTCTCCTACATGGAGGTTTCCAAAATTTAAAATGTGGGCCTCGGGTCTTAAGACGTGACATCTTCAACCACAAACTTGGGTTGAAGAAAATGTGTGTAACACTCTGCGCCCTTTTACCAGATTGCGGGCATATAATATTGTGGGAGAATTAATATAGCCTCCTTATTGGTTTGTTGTTAACTGCTATAACTTGGTTAAAGAGATGTACAAGGTGTCATGTTCACTATTGAGAGTTATAGCTGAGCCTGCTGGGTGAACAGAGCCCTGTTCTGGCATGGAGCTGATTTCTAATTTTGGAATTCATGTAGAAGTCCATTTATTCAACCTTACAGTGATTAAATCTTCCATTTTTGAGGCAACATTTCCCATTTTGGGCTCTCCTGACCCAAAATCTTAAAAAATCCTAAGCTTAGCCTTAAACCTTATGTGTGGAGTCTTCCATGACTACTAATGGGTTACCCCGCTTTGGGTAAATAGCATTAAAGAAGCTTCTCTTTCACCACACCTTCAACTAGGACCACCTAGATGAAGCAGCCAAGATTGAGAAGGAAGAACTCAAAGGCCTCATGTCACATCTTGCAAAAACCAACCTGTCAAAACAGGAGGCATAAAAAAAAAGAAGACATGGCAGATAATGAAGGTGATTCTATTCCACAAGGAACCGACTTCGCTCATTATGTATTTTTCTAAGAATAATTATTATGTATTGTATATATAAGTTTAAGCTTCTTAGAATAAAGGCATTTTTTTGGCATTTAATTGGGCTGGCTGTTCTTCTGGCGCATCCCTCCATAGTGGATTTGATGGGGCGAGCAAAAACAAGGTGGCCAACATAGTGAGTGCAGAGAAGAGCAACCAGGATGAGGGGACTGGAGGCTGAAACATAGGATAAATGGTTGCAGAAACCAGGCCTGGCGAGTCTGGGGAAGAGAAGGACCAGGGGAGACAGGAGAGCAATGTTCCAATACTTGAGGGGCTGCCACTGAGAGGAGGAGGGGGGACTCAAGCTATTTTCCAAAACGCTAGACAAGAAGTAATCAAGGAGAGAAGCAACTTAGAACTAAGGATAAATTTCTAACAGTGAGAACAATTAACCAGTGGAACCAATTGTCTTTAGAAGTTGTGAATGCTCCCAACACTGGAAGTTCTTCAGAAGAGATTGGATAGCCCTTCGTCTGAACTGGTAGAGGGTCTTCTGTCTGAGAAAGGGGGTTGGACTAGAAGACCTCCAAGGTCCCTTTTGACCCTATTATTCTGGCAGAGGACTCCTTCAGGCAACTTGCAAAGAAGGAATCAAATGGGATACTCTCCCATCCAAGAACTAAAGGAGTCTCAGCTTGCTTTTTTTTTAAATTTTTTTTAATTAATTTTCTATCGTTTACATTTTGTTAGTGCTTAATGAACATGTTGTCTGTGTTGTTTTATTTGTTTAGCAGTACAGATTACATTCTTATTCTCCACCCCTTTTCTTCCCAACCACTGGTAGAATCAGTTTTTGTCTGATAATGTTCTGTATCTTGTTTGATCTTCAATGTAAGCCTGTCCATTTCTGAGCAATCCCAGATCTTCCTAATCATCTCGTCGTCTCGTGGCATTTCTTCATTTTTCAAATATTGTGCTCATCTTGCTTTCTTGAGATGAGCCTTATTGGAAGGTGTAGCAAGATGCCATAGATTTGCATCCAGGGCAAGATTAGCGCACCGTGTGCTTCAACCTCCAGGAACTGTTTACAAGAAACTTTCCGAAGAGGTTAAAGACCAAAAAAAAAAAAAAAGCCAGAAAATTCTCCAGCTGATTTTATCCTAAAGAAACCTGGGCTGAGCAAATGTCCCTTCCAACTCACTTCCTCCCCTGGAGTTGTAAACAAAGCCACGGGACAAACTAGCCGGGCTGCCCAATTTCATCACTGAGTAAACCTGATCTCTTGGGCAACTCGTGTGAAGGAGTTTCCACACCGGAGTTCCAATCTAGTGTTGCAGCCCTGGCTAAACAACCAGGGACTGATCAAAAAACAATTGCGACCATTTCGGAGGGCAGAGCCAGCTCGAGATCCAATGGGCACTTAAAACTGATTGTATGAATTGCGACTGCATGCAAATGATTGTTCGAACTGGCCTTCCTTTGTTGTCTTCTCGACCTTGAGCGACCCTGCTTGGTTTAACTCATATTTCCAACAACCTTACTTGGTCGGTCCACACTGTGGCCACTGCAAAGAAAGCCCAATTAGCATCTGCACTTTCTGAGGCTGCTGAAAAAGAGTGGTCTGGGCGAGAAGTGGCTGGTTCCTTTTTACTGTTCTACCATCGAGAGCATATTGGCACATGGTGTAACGGTGTGGTATGCTGGATGCTCTGTAGTGGATAAGAAGATGCTCCAGAGAGTTATAAACACAGCACCAAAAATCATTGGTTGTCTCTTTCTTTTTTGGAACAGTTTCAAAAGTCATCGTATTCGTGGAATGCAATGACAATAAAGGTATTCCTATTCTATTCTATTCTATTCTATTCTATTCTAATTCTATTCTATTCTATAGTTTGTAAAACAACAGCCATGAAATTGATTCAGCTCCTACATTCAAGATACAAATACATTACGACTCAGCACCAAACAGTGAATGATAGGGTCACCGTTTCTCAACCTGACAACATTTTTAAGATGCCTGGACTTCCAACTCCCAGAATTCCCCAGCCAGCTGGGGAAGGTGAGATGGCAGCCTGTTTTAAGTGCAGGTAGCTCTCAACTTGTTTAGTGACCATTTGAAGTTAGGATGGCACTGAAAAAAAGGACCAGTGTCCGGTTTTTTCACTTATGACCATTGCAGCATCCCCAGTCAGAAATTCAGATGTTTGGCAACTGATTCGTAGTTATGACTGCTGCAGTTATCTCGAGGGGGGGGGGGGTGTCATCTGATCCCCTTTTGCAGCTTCCCGACTAGCAAAGTCAATGAGAAAACCAGATTCACTTAATAACTGCAGTGATTCATTTAATAACCAGGGCAAGAAAAGTCATAAAATGGAGCAGAATTCACTTAGGTGTTTCACATAACAAAAAATGTTTGGCTCGGTTGAAGTTGTTAAGTCAAGGACCACCAGTATTGTAAATGTTTATATGTACTATTTATACCACAGGTTTTGTGGTGCCTTCTAGCTAACCTGTCTGGGATGCGGTGGCTCAGTGGCCAAGACGCTGAGCTTGTTCAGAAAAGTCGGCAGGCCGAATCCCCAGTGCCACGTGACGAAGTGAACTTGTCCCAGCAGCTTCTGCCAACCTAGCAGTTCAAAAGCACGTAAAAAATGCAAGTAGGAAAATAGGGACCCCTTTGGTGAGAAGGGGACAGCATTCCGTGTGCCTTCAAAGGCATTTAGCCATGACAGTCACATGACCACGGAGACAACATCTTCGGACAGCGCTGGCTCTTCTTTGGAGCGTACATGCGAGGGGAAACTTTACTTAGCTAACCTGTGACAATGATTTTTGACGTTCTTTGCAGGGTACCGGTTCTTGCCAAGCACACAAAAGCGGCAACGACAACAACATGGAGGGTGGGTGCAAAGGTTTAATCCTCCAAAACATTCCTTACATAGTCAAAGTGCGTTAGACCTTTACGAAAAAAACCAGGGTGGGCGAGGAAGGAAGGGAATTAAAAACAGAATGGCCGAGAGACAATCACTCATTCCCAGGGACAAATAATGCAAGAGGCATCCATTCTCAAAGTCCGTTTCTGGTTGGGGTTGTTTTGCGAAGAGCACATCTTGCATGGAAGGGAGGCGGTGGGGGGGGGGGCAGAAGCACTGTCTTTAGTTTGGATGCGTAATGAGGTCGACGCCAGTAAAGGGAATGTTAGCCTGCATCCCACCCCGGGAGGCGAGTTTAAGAACACCTTGGCTGAAAATTAGCTAGGCGAGCTCCCGAATGGCAAGGAACGGAGGCCACGAAACTGGACAGAAATGGTGAGCGCTGTCCCCGTTTTCTTGCCCCGGTGAAGGATCTGCCAGCAAACTAGATCACTATGTAAACATGATGCCTCCTGCCACTGCCTTTTATCAAATATTCGCCATTCAGGTAATCCGTTCCGATTCTGCCATCTTGAGAGCCGGCAACGGTACACAAAGTCCACTCAGTACTAATGGCAACACAAGACAGGAATAGGGGAGAGGAGGAGTTAAACATTGCAGGCGCAGCTGCTGGGGGTTGGTGGTGGTTCATGATGACGAGACAACAGGGTGGGCAAGGTAGGTATTATTTTTAAAAGCAACCAAACGTCTCTTGCGTTAAGAATTTATCTATTGTGCCAATAGATAAAAATTCGCTCCGGATTCGTTTCGCGGTGCAACCGTCACGCATTGCAGAGCTCTTCCGTAACAGAAGCATGGGCAGAGGCTGGCATCGTTTCAGTTAAGCATAGTTAAAACATTGCTTTTTTGTGTGTGATTTTTTTAAAAAGAAAAAAAACCCCATACTGTTAATTCACTGAATAGGTTTTTTCCGTAACGTCTTCATGTGCCCAACGGGAGTCAAAGGCAATTCACATTCACAATGTGAATTTGTAACACCTTTTTTTTTTTTTTAAAGACTTTTCTGTATCCCATTAAAATATCATTCATGTTCTTAGGATAACCATGGTGATGAGGCCTGAAAAAAAAAAAAGGAAATGTTGCTGGTGGGTTGTAGCTTAAATTGACATTATTTGTGCCCGCGGAATATAATAAATATAAGTGTCAGGATTCCGGCAGTTACCCCCATTTAAATCATGAGTCTTGAGCCAAACTTCCAAAACTTCAAAGGATTTATTGGGAGTTAACAATGCTGGCACTGCCTGGTTGTAGCCGACTCTAAGACACATCTCTCATTGTCACCCTTGACCCTGGTTTTCCCCCACCCTCTGGGTGTTTCATAATTCATATTGTCCAATGGGACACCTCCATAGCCCAGAGTCATCAATCATGTTCTCTAGTTAGAATCTTGCACGGCAGAAACTTCAGTCACCTAGTTACTATCTTTGAAAACATTTATGGAATGCACTTTTGGTTTGCAAGCTGCTGCGCTGCTGTTTCCCCCCTCCCTTTCTGTTGGCAGCTCTAAAAAGACCAGAGAAATATTTTATGAGTTGACAATAAGCAGATTTTATATTTATGGAAATTTGGCACATGATGAATTTTAACCATATTATCAACATTGACAAGTATCCTCCCTTAATGACTGGTGGCTTAATGACCATTTGAAGTTATGATGGACTCAAGAGTTACGACCTGTCCCTGAACAGTGGACTGCTGTGCCACACCCTCCCCCCCCCATTATGTGATTATATTTGAGAGTCTGGCAACCAGATGCCACTTATGATTGGCTGCAACATCCGGTGCTCACGTGGTCGTGATTTGAGACTTTTCACCCCACTCATTGGATATGCCGGATTTGTTCAATGACCACGTGATTTATTTATTTTTACCGCTGGCGTAACAACGGCCATAAGATCGAGTCAGGTACCCACTTAACCGCCATAACGCAGGGCTCTGTTGTGGGTTGTGAGCTGAAAACTATTTGGGGGGATTTTGTAACTTGGCTTTCTTTGCATGGCGTTTCTCACACAAATCAGGAATGCTGCACATATCCTGTAACACGTGTGAAAGCAAGAAGGGGCATACCTAACACATAAGCAGCGACTAACTTCTGATTCACGCTCAAGTGGAGGTAGAGAGGCACCAGGGAATCCAATTCTCCCAATGTGGGAAGCATAAGAGCAGCAATGCACAGGATCCCCACAAAGACGGTGAGTAAACTAGGCCCCGATGAGGCAATTCTATTTTCTGAGGGAAAGAGGAAAAAAAACAAAGGGAGAAAAAAGAAAACAGGATTATAGAATCGCACCAGTATTCCAGGTTTTTTCCTTTTAATCTCTATTGTGTCTTCATGCCCATGACTGCTACTTCCATTGCAAGAAAAAATATTTATTGTATTCTACACCTACTACTGCAGTCCTGTTAGACCAATCATGGCCACTTTATGACTTGTGGACTTCAACACCCAGAATTTCCCCCCACAATTTTTATTTTTCATCTTTTACATATTTTAACTTTAATAGTAACAATGCCATCATTATTATAAGCCAATCTCATGTAAATATATACATTTATCTATAATTTTCTTATCCCCATTATCCTTATTTCTATTGTTCAAACATTTATACCAATTGTCCCAAATATTGTAATACTCCAACTCTTCTTGATCTTTTAATTTTAACGTCAATTTATCCATTTCAGCACAATCTAGAATTTTTTGAAGTACTAATTCCTCTAAGGGCATATTTATTTTGTTTCCAGCACTGTGTGTATACAATCCTTGTTGCTGTCAATATATGTAATATATTTAATCTTTTTCCTAGACTTCCCTTTAATTATTCCCAATAGAAACAACTCCTGTTTCAACTCTATTCGATCTTCCACAATTTTTTGTCCCCAACTCCATATTTTCGTCCAGTATTTTTGGGTTCTGGGCATGACCACCACATATGATAGAAGGTACCTTGGTTCTGTTTGCATTTCCATCATGTCGGATTCATGTTAGGATACATTTTAGCCAATCTCATTGGTGGCACAAATTTTAAAAGAGCCTAAAGTTGGACACCCTGTGCTAAACTCTACTGTTGGTCATCTAATTCGGCATTGTGCCAAACTGGTGCAAATTGGATTGTGAGTTGATGAGAAACAACTGCCCCCCCCACCCTTCCATGAAAGCCACATGGAAGTGCCATGTCCCCAAGAGCCCTTGGGTCTCCAAGGGGGCTGCATAAGAAGTCATGGCACCTTAGCCCACACATTTCCACTGCTCAAGGGGGCGGCAGAAGCCATGCAGGGGAGGAGAAACTGGCTGAGTTAATGATGCAATGAGGGCTCCTTTACCCGGCTGACACAGAGCCTGCTCCAGAAATACACTTTCAGCCAGATGCTCCTTCAGCCTCTTCTCTTCCTCTTCCTTCTGCTGCTGCTCTTTCGCAGTGGGGAGCAGAGTAGCAATCACTTCCTTCCTTCCCAGGGCTTTCCTCTGGCTTTGCTCAGAGACCTGGAGCCGAAACTTATCGATGACTCCATAATGGCAAGGTCGGACATCTCGGTGACGTATCACTCTGCGGGGGGGGGGGGGGGGGGGAGAGAGAAAAAAAGACCTCGTGGCTATTACAGGCCGATTCCCCAGAAAGAGAGAGAGGAGGAGGGAGAGAGAGAAATAGGCTCCGCCAACACCGTTCATAAGATTTCGTAGGAGCTAAAGTACTTGGGACATGGGTGTGAACAGATCATTTCTACCCACAGGACCCCAAGGGACTGTTCTGTAACAGGGATGTCAAACTCGATGTCAACTCATAAAATATTTCTATGGTCTTTTTAGAGTTGCCAACAGAGAGGGGGGAGCAGTGTGGCAGCTGCATTCCATAAATGTTTTCAAAGATAGTAACAAGGTGACTGAACTTTCTGCTGCGCACAATTCTAACTGGACAGCCTGATTGATGACTCTGGGCTATGGATGTGCCACATTGAAGGAAATGAATTACGATATACCCAGGCTGCATCAGGGTTGTGTTTGACCTCAGAGGGGCTGGGTTGAATGTGGCCAGCTTGATGTCACTCGTGTCAGGGGGCACCTGTGGTGGCCCGAGCACTCTGCCACAGAAAACGGGCTCCTGAGCACTGTTTTCTGCTGCGATGGCCTCCTGCAACAGCAAACAGAGCTCAGGAGATCTGGATCCATGGGCTAGGGCAGCCCCACTGGCCAGATCTAAGCACCCCATGGGCTGGATCCGGCCCATAGGCCTTGAGTTTGACACCCCTGCTCTATAACTTCTATTTATTGGGACAAGCGTCAGGAAGCATTGAGACTAAAGAAGTGTCAGGAAGGAGCTTGGCGATTGCTAGCTGTTACACAGCAAGTCCAGAAACAATGTTTACATACATATCAATGCAGCACTGAGGCTTCACCGCACCAGCCGCATCCACCACGACATATTTATTTGGAGTTGTACATAGAACTGCAACGAAAGGAAAGTGTTAGCAACAGGCCTTTAACAGCAATCAAAAAGTTCAGATACATGCCCTGATCTCCTGAATTGGCAATTCATACTTTCTACCCTTCTCCTACATTAGGGATCCCCAAACTTGGCAGTTTTAAGACTTGTGGACTTCCAACTCCCAGAATTCCTCAGCCAGCATAGCTGGCTAAGGAATTCTGGGAGTTGGAAGTCCATAAGTCTTAAAGTTGCCAAGTTTGGAGACCTCTGCCCTACATTCTGTAATTTAAACGTTCAGTACAATTTGGTCCTCCCCCCCACAATCCCCCAGTTAGGCTTCAATACCCACCTTTGAATTTTAAGGCAAACTCATAGGGGTTGTAGAGAGTCAACACCTGCTTGTGCGTCGCCTGGTCGTCGGCATAAAAGATGAGTTCAGTAGGAAACACAAAGACGGGAAGTTTCCCTTCCACTAACTCTGGTTGTCTTTTTTGCTGCTGCATTGGCACCAAATCCTCCTTTCCTGGTCCTTCTAGCACTTGGGGAGGTGGGTAGCTCAGTCTCCAAAGACTTCTTGTTCACAGAGACTTAAGACTCGGACAGCATTGTGATTAGCCTGCAAATAGAAGGAGGAGACAGCGAATGTAATGGCTGCTGTTCTGTGTAGAATAGAATAGAATTCTTTCTTGGCCAAGTGTGATTGGACACACAAGGAATTTGTCTTGGTGCAAATGCTCTCAGTGGACATAAAAGAAAATAAACATTTGTCAAGAGTCAAGAATCATCAGGCACAACACTTAACAATAATCATGGGGTACAACAAGCAATCAAATCATACTAGGAAACAGTCAGTTTAAAGAATGAAATGGGAATGGGAATGGGAATGGAATAGAATAGATGGGTGGATGGATGGGTGGATAGATAGAATTCTTTATTGGTCAAGTGTGATTTGACACACAAGGAATTTGTCTTAGTGCAAATGCTCTCAGTATACATATACATATATGTGTCTTCTGTAGACTGAGAGGCAGAAACAAAATCCTCAGCATGTTGAAATTTGGGATGCTGCATGCCAAGCTCTTGTTACTGAACCCCTGCTGGGAATTTGGGCCACTTTTTCTTGTTTTGGGATGGAAAAGTAAAGCCTAGAATTATTCTGAATAGCTGATCATTAATAGCTCATCATTAGGACTCGATTCTTTAGGTGCTGCTGGTAATTTAGAGGCACGACTTCGTTCAAGCACAAAAGAAAACACCAACGAGTCTGCTCTGGAAGCCTGCCAGCCTGCAAGAACACAACAAGATCATTGAAAAATACCCCCTATGTGGTACTGCATAAACAAATGATTCCAGGAAAAGCTAATAATTAAAGTGAACCAACCTATTGAAATGGCACTACCCTGGATAGAAGCAATTTGTGTTTTTCTCATCCAATCTATTTTAAGGAACTTTTAATCCCTACATCTACATTATGCCAGAAGCAGACCTGAATCGCATTTAGAGCACCAAGTCAGAGCTCAGCCTTCAGAAAGAAGACACCCCCAATCAACAGCACACAAACAAACACATATACATGAATAAACAAACCTGACTTCAATATTCTTAAATACTTGGCCAGTCAGTGACTATGTTGGAGGTAATTTCTACAAACTGCCTACACTTGGAAGCCATCAGTGAATTGAATGGGAGGAGCACATTTCCCCAGCAGACAAACTGGACCTCCATTGCTAAGTCTATAACTGCAGGTGTCCTGTAGGCCACACAGTCCACCCCCTTAACAGCCCTGGCAGCTACCTGTTGAGTAATCCAACACAGAGGAGGATATTTCTTTTGATGGCATGCCTGCAAAGAAAATAGCCCCCCTCAAAAATCTGGGGGAATTGGCCAAGACAGGAAGGAAGATGATGCCTGCGGGCAGCCAATGTCATGCTGGAGCTATAAGGCAAGGAAGCAGAACATGAGAGTTTTTATCCCACTAAAGAAAAGAATCAATGTTCTCCTTCATCTCACTAGCATGACTTTTCTTTTTTTAAAAAAAATCTTATTTATCTAGAAGCAAGAGAAATCTCCAAACACATCCAAATGGAAAGCATTGCAGACTTGCTCCTTAAGCATTATGTGAAAGCAGATAATCTATAAAAAAAAAAAAAAAAATTATCAGATGCACCTCACACATCGCCATCCCACTGAAGGTCTAGATTGCAGTATGTTTCGATAATCACTAATATTCATCTAAATTGTCACTATTTTATCCTTCAGCTTTTCCCCATCAAGATCTCAAGGCTAGTTTACCTCTGCTGGCTCTATTTCTTTGTTCATGTTGTTATAATACACAGGGTACATTACTATGTGTAGTCTTAACATAGAAACTTTAATTTCCCTCAGCAGTCTGCCTATCTGTCTGTCTATCCCTCCATCTATCTCTATATCTCCATCTCTTCCTCTCCATCACTGTCTGTCTGTCTGTCTACCTATCAAGATAGTTAGAAATTACTTTTCATTCTTGACTGGCCAACTAAATTAGATGGAGCAATAAGACGAAGTCACATCATTGAGCTGTGGTGATGCGATGGTTTGAATGCAGCACTGCTGGCCAATTCTGCCCGCTGCCAGCAGTTCGATCCTGAATGGCTCCAGGTTGACTCAGCCTTCCGTTCTTCCGAGGTCAGTAACATGAGGACCCAGATTGTTGGGGGCAAGAGGCTGACTCTGTAAACTGCTTGGAGAGGGCTGGAAAGCACTGTGAAGCGGTATATAAGTCCGAGTGCCATTGCTATTGACTTCAATGAATCTCGAACGTTCACAGACAGTTCAGAAATGTTTTTCACCCTGGTGAAGGAGCCACCAAAGGCAGGAAGTGACCAGGGCTGGTTCTGATTCCACGTTCATGACTCATCTTGCTCTTCTTGGAAACCAGCTTCCTGGGAATCCTTGAAGTTGCAGGGCAGCCTGGATTCTTTTTTTCTCATCTCATCTCATCTCCCAAATCCAGGGGCTGGGAAGCAGCCTCGTCCTCTTTCAGACATACCTGAGGGGATGGTCAGGAACAGGAGGAGGGGAAGGGGTTTCTAGGTACCCCCCCAGAGACCCCTATCCCAGGATCTGCTCCCAGGGAAGGTTCAGACAGGCCTTCCCTCCCCACTTTATTCTGAAAGGGGGCTGCAGCTCTCAGCTCTTGCCTAGGACCCCCACCCAGGCTGAGGCAATCCCTGAGGACCCCCACCCACTCAAAGGGTAGCGGCCCATCCCAGCACCGGAGCCTGGATTTCTTAGCCCCCCCCAAACATCCCCCAGGCTCTTAATAACTGCCCCCCTGCCCAAAAGTTCCCCTCTCCCCTTTCTCCATGACTACGACCCCGTCCGGAGACGCCCCTCCATCAGTCCCCATTTCGGGCACCTTCCCTTTTGGGGCTCGGAGGGGTGGGTGAGTGGGTCTCTCCTTCCTTCCTTCGTCTCCTCCCCGCCCTCCCCCACCTTCCGTGGCCGGGCGGAGAGATCCAAGCAGGGCGGTCCCGACGCGGGTCTCCCTTGCTGACACGCGTCTACGCGCTCACACGAGCCTCCGGGCTTTCCTCCTCCTCCTCCGCTCGCCCTTCAAGAGAAACCCAACGAGAGGGGACTTCGCTCACCCCGCCGGCCATGCTCGCCGTCCCGGACTCGTCTGTGGGCTGCAACCTCGGAGGGAAGCGCCCCCGTCCCGCCTCACCAGCTCCGGGCCTTCTTCTCCTCAGCGGGCCGGTTCGCCAGTCTCGATTTCCACGCCCCCTTTTTGACGTCACCGGGACAACCGAAGGATGTTGGGAAAGTGGAGGACTGAGCGAGGACCAGAGCCATTACGCCTGCGCGGCCCCTACGCTTTAGCGTCACCGCCTCTTCTCTCTCTTTCCCCTCTTCTCCCCCCCAATCGATCGCAAGAACGTGCGCGCGCAGAGGCCGTTTCCTGCGGTGGCTCCGGAGACGCGGTCACCAAGCTGCACATGCGCCCTTCGGCCCTCAGGCTGCCGGACCGCCATTTGTAACGGCTGTTTTTGGAGAGCAGAGGCGGGTGGGTTTCATTTGGGTCCGCCTCAATGGCGTGGGTGGGGGGGGGAGGCGGGTTATTGAAAAATAAACACGTAATGTCCATAAAGGCCTTGCAATCCAGAGGAATGGGAATGAGGGGACCCTTGGAAGGCTGCAAATCTGCGGGCCAAACAGGGAAGCCCCTAGGAGACCCGGCTTCCCCAATGGATCCCTCCCTCTTCAGGCATTGACCTGGTTGGCTTGACTGGATTTCTTGAATAAGCCACGGTGGGCTTCCCTGTGGGGTACAACTGCCAAGCCCAACCACAATTCACAGCACTAATCTAGGGGACCCCAAAAGAACCAAGTGTGGGTTTAGCCCAAGGCTAAACTTAAAACTTCAGCTTCCAGAATTCCACAGCCACGAGTAGGACAGCATATGCAGGTTTGCAGTAGGTCTCCCTAGGTCTGGGCACAGCACATGATGGGATCCAACCTTTCCAGTTTTTGCCCAATTCTGCCCAAGAGAGGATGGATGGATAGAATTGAATTCTTTATTGGCCAAGTGTAATTGGACACGCAAGGAATTTGTCTTGGTGCAAGTGCTCTCAGTGTACATAAAAAGAAATGATACATTCATCTAGAATCATAAGGTACACTTAATAATAGTGGTAGGATACAATAAGCAATCAAATCACACTAGAAGCTGCTGCAAAGCTAAAAAGTCCATTATGGAGAAAGCTGCAGGGATCTCATTATAAAGACAGCTCTTAGAACAGTAATTAAATCATTATCATTCCCCTCAGAAGTGTTGAAGTGATTCTACCAAGGGAGCAAGCACACTATTGCACCACGGAAGCAATTCTGAAAACAAAAACAGTGACGGAACGTTTAGTCATCTCTGTGACAGCAACAACAAAACCTGAATGGCTTTCCATCTTTCTCAATTCATTTTTTCTCTGTTATTTTTCTGCAAAACGGCAGAGCAGGTTGTATAGTTTTTTAAAGGTCACATTTGGCAATTGGATACCAGCTATGGGTAATGTCAGACAAGCTACTGGTAAACGTGGCTTCAGTGCTAGATTATGATTCTCTTCGTTTTTGTGGAGGGGGCAAGGATTAGGAAGACTGTCTAGATTGGCCTCCACAATTGCTCTCTTTCATTTATCCATGTCCTGTCTGGTGGGAGTATATGAAAGAGGAATCAATACTTTAATTTAGCATCTAATACCCCTAGCCAAATTTTAGCTCATTTTAAAAAATTGCTTGGTGCCTTGTTTTTCTCACCTTGTTCTTGCTGGCTAGGGAAATTCCATCCCACCCTACAAGAAGACAATTGTTTGCTGAGATCTAAAGGAAGCTGTTTTGACACCAGATAAGGATTAAATTTTTGTAATCTACTGAATGATCAGAAGTGACTAATGTTCAGCTTCCCCTTTGTTGCTCTGTCCCACAGGTGAAGCCCCATGTCATGTCACCTCCAATTATACACCGCCCCATTCCAGCGAAGGAAAAGAAATATATTTATACCTCTATTTAACACTGCCGCAAACAGCTTTGCTTTTCACCAATGGCAAAGATCCACGAGTACAAAAAGAAAAAGATATTGAGAATCCCCAAAGTAAATATTTTTTTCTTTCCTTTGCCCCAGGTACAGTTGGCATGTATGGTTACAAACAAAGCAATTCTATTTTGAGTCAAGGGTCTGGACCCGCAAGTAGATTTTTCTCAGGGCAAGAATCTTTTTATTTTATGTAGCTGGTGTTCCGGTCCGACCTGGCATAACAATCCAACGCAAAAGGCCAGGGAAAACAGGAAATGAGCCATTCCCACAAGGGAGGGCAAGGCTTCCAAACAAGCCACCTTTCAGGCGGAAGCTTTTGCGGGTTGAAGAAGCCATCGGAAGAGCCACGTTTTAGCCTCGTTCGCTTCCGAGCCGATCTGGAGGAAGCGGCTGAGCGAACTGGGCCGGCTTATCCGCCAGGCCGGCCCGAGCTAGGTTTTGACTTGCCCAAGCCTGGATGGAGGCGCTCGGAAGGGGCCTATGCAGGGACCCCCGCCAGATTTAAGCCTCCGGTTGGCTGGGGGTGTCGCACGGCGCCAGAACCCAGCCTTGGCTCGGCAATGCGTGGACCGAAGAACCCCCGAAATGTTCCCCAAGCTTCGACCTGCCCAACCGGTCATACTGGTGCCGGGGGGGGGGGAGGGGGGAGGTGGCTCTCCCGGCCTCGAGACCCCGGCAGAGGCGGGCATGGCCCGGGAAGCAACGAGGCTGCCGGGCCTTTGGGGGCAGCAGGAGGTGGGGGGACTTCGGCTTGGCTCCAAGCGCGCAGGAGATCCTATCAAGGACCCGATGCCAGAGGAGATCGCCTCTCGGGGCGCAACTGCGGAGGGGATGCGGATCCCCCAAGTCGGGAGGAGGCCCGACAGAGCAAAAAGGATCCCCCGGGTGGTTCCTGAATGCCGCCCCGCGGAGGCGAAGCGAGCACCTCTCACGATCGACCCCGTCCGCCTCCCTCCCCTCCTCCCTGCCCCCGGCCGCTCTGCGGAGAGGAGTCGCCGCCGTCGCGTTGTCCCTGGCCCCGCCCCTTCCCTCGCCTGCCAATCATCCCCCGAAGTCCCCTCGGAGCGCCGCTCGGGCTCCACCGCCCTGCCTGCCGCAGCGCGGTTCCCCGCCCCCTATGCAAATCTCGGCATAATCGGCAGCCAACGGGACGCTGTCCCGGGTCACATGCCTCTCTGCCCCCGCCGCCCCCCTCTCCTCGCCCCGCCCCCAAGGGGCGGTGCTGGCCGCCGCTGCCGCCGCCGAGGCAAGGGAGCGAGCGAGCCGAAGTTGGGAGCCGCTCAGTGACTGCCGGCGGCCGGAGCGGAGGGTCGCCCGGGCGGAGCGCTGGCAGGGGCGGGCAGGGGAGGCCGGACGGAGCAAGGAGCGGGGCATCGCGTTCGAGGAGGAGGTAGAGGCGAGGCGGCTGCCCCTCCGCCGCCGGGGCTCCCTCGCCCGTCGTGGCCGCGGGTCCGTGGCGGACCATGCCGATCCTCCTTTTCCTCATAGACACGTCCGCCTCCATGAACCAGCGGGCGTATCTGGGCACCAGCTACCTGGACGTGGCCAAGGGCGCCGTCGAGCTCTTCATGAAGGTGGGGCCCGGGCCTGCCTGACGCGCGGGGGGCCCCGCCAAGCACGTTCACACGTAACACCGCCGGCCTCAACGCGTGTCGGCTCCCCCCCTTCCTCAGAGAGCCCCCCATCTCACTCTCTGTCTCTCTCTCTCCCCCCCGCCCCATTCTCTCTCCGCAGCTGAGGGCCCGAGACCCGGCCAGCCGCGGCGACAGGTACATGC
>BLBF01000058.1:1650092-1734635 GCA_015471245.1 Laticauda colubrina
AATAATAATAATAATAATAATAATAATAATAATAATAATAATAATAATAATAATAATAATAATATTCTAGCCACCCCAGGAAGAGGAGCATCAGAATTCATCAGGAAAGCACTTCTGGCTTCTTTGCCTTCTCTAGGTGTCCTGACACCTTTTATTTATTTTTATAATATCCCACCTTTATTTTTATAAATAACTCAAGGCAACAAACGTACCCAATGCTTTCCCCATCCTGTGAGGTGAGTTGGCCTCAGAGAGAGGGAATGGCCCAATGTCACCCAGCTGGCTTTCACCCATAAGACAGCATTAGAACTCACCGTCTCCTAAGGATTATCCCAGCGTTACCAAGCCTTCCAGGTCTAAGGTGCAACTAGATTTCACAATCACCTAGTGATTGACCCAAAGTCACTTAGCTGTCTTTCACACCTAAGCTGGGACTAGAACTCACCATCTTCTTTCTACTCCTGCCTAAACCACTCAACTAAACAAATGAACATATCTTCAGGGAGTCCCTGCTGTGTTCATACAAAACTTCACTTGCAGATAAAAAAATCCACAATTTCTCTGATCTATTTTTAAATCCATAAATTCTCTGACTTATTTTACCCATAAGGTGGTCTTTCATTGTGCTTGTTAAACAACAACATTTTATCAGAGAAGTGCACAATAAAATGCATTTTCAGTGAGACTCCCTACACATGTTTGGAAGCATAATTGACTTCTGTACGAGGGTACGGTTTCTTGATATTATAAAATAATTTTTGCCTTGAATTCACCCTTCCCCTAACTCTTCCACTACCCTAAATTCTGAACTGAATAAGGATGACTTTTTAATTGTGTCAAATTACATTTTAAATCCATCCTAGGTATTAATCTCCAGATAGGGGTCTGTTTTCTCCTTACATGGCAATCAAGCATCTGAACAAACAATCTGTCTCTCCCATCTTCCTTTAAAGGAGCTGCTGATTAGATAATTTTTCAAAGCTTTCCAATTCCTTTCCACATCCTTCACTTCCAGAGAGTAACTGAATTGGGGCATGAGGCCTCCATCTCCTCTGGCAACCAGCTGATCCAGTTAACAGAGGGAAGAAGGAGAAGCAGACCTAGAGCATTCTGTGGCTTCCCTTTCCCCTTACTTCTTTTCCTTTTGGCAGGGCCATAAAGGCATCAGCCTTGTTTCTGGTAGAGTTTTTCAGTTTCTGCTCCTCCCAATTTTTTTGTTGCTGATCCCACCTCCTCGATGTGCATAAACAGAAACTGTTCTTCTGCTCATGCACTTCAACCTTAAATATTGTGAATTCCTTTCAGTTTCCTTGGTTGAAGATCAGCTGTAAAGTTTGCTTCCTCTTTGTGAGAAAAGGATTCCCTGCTAGGAGCCCATTTTTACATTTATTCTTATACAAAGTTTAAAATTGTGTTGCAATGAGACCTTTGATAAAAATGGATCTCAAGTGCTACAGTGCTGCCCATTGGCCACTTTCCCCAAAGAACCAAAATAAAACAATTGTCTGTAGTGCTTTCAAAATCTTTAAAGCTCTGGACTCGTGCAGTAAGAGAAAATGGAATCTGAACTGACAATTTATCCTTCATTTTTGAAACAAGATGTAGAAGCCCGTTCCTTTGGCTCATTTACTGTGAATTGATCAGGAAATTGTCAAAAATTTGTTGAAGTTAGGCTTCCATTTTCTTCTGACATCCCTGTGGAAGAGATTCTGTCTTTTGCCTCTTCACTTTGCTTCCAGAGAAAACCATTTTCTCTTGTCTCCTCAAGGCTTGTTTCAAACAACTAGGAGTGCCCATTGTTACAATTTCAGCTACAGTTGTGCATCTGTTTATTTCCTTAATAACAATAATGTTGAAAATGTATCCAAGAATAATTGTCCATTTCAGTAGCTCTCTTTGAAATACGCTCTGAGAGTTCTTGATTTCTTAATCGTTCTTCAAAAACAATGTATTTATCTTAGTCAAAAATAAGACAGGAATTAGTCAAAGGGACACCTGCCATTCTGGAAACGGTATATATATATTTGTAGTTTTCAGAAGTTTTCACTATCATTTGCGTTGTTATTTTTACAGCCATTCTTCCATCTATCAAGAAGAATTGAAAGTCAAAAAATGAGTTGCTCAGGCCCACCCCATGGCTGAAGTTGGACTGAGAAAACCAAGGGATGCGTTTCTACTTTTCCTGGAAACAAGATACATTTTTAAAAAGTACAATCAGCTCCCTTAAAACATTGAAAAGACCTCAGTCACACTCTCCTTTTCTTACCCATGTTCTTAAACAGTCCTCTTTAACTTTTCTTTGCACCAATTCTTCCTAAATTGAGGTTTCTAGCGATCTCCCAGTACGCCAGAGATATAGAAATGACATTTTTTGTCCCGGATTAGGCTGCCAATCCTGTAATTAGGATTGAGAATAAATTTCTTGCGAAGCCTATTAACAAAGTCTCTGGCACTGTTGGTAGTGGAAATAGGAGAAAAATACCAAGCATGAACACACTATAGAGACAAAACCATAATTAGTTGCTGAGGATACTACATTAAATATTAGTTGTAATCCTTCAGCCACATTTTTGAAAGAAATGAACCCGAAGATGTAAAGGCTAGCACTGATGAAGTTACCTAGCTGGGTTATAAAACATCTACAAGAAAACAAACCAAGCTCAGAGAGCACCAAGTACCCCATGGCTCAATCCTGAGCTGCAAATATTCTATCAGACGTAAAGACTTTATTTGTGGTTGGAAAATGTAGGTAGCCAATAGGTACGTAATCTGAGATTTTAGTTTTGGACATTCCTTCCTCAGCTACTTAACAGTCCAGTTGAGTAAATGTTATTTATTGTAGCATCGATAGCTAATCTGTAAGGAGGATAATTTCAAAGTTAACCAGTTAGGGAAGAAAATGGCTTCAAGTATTTCTCAGTCAGCTTTTTCATAAGGCCTACATTTCCCAAGTAAGAAAGTGTTCAGCGACATTGGATGGGCTATAAAGAGCGGTGATCCTTAGAAAGGAGTGTAATTGATAGCTGATTTCAGACTTATAGGGAACCTTGCAAAAGAACCAACTGTTACCTTTCTTGTTGACTCGTGATGATCTTTGGCCTGTGGGACACAGGATCTCCATTCAGCCCAGTCCACACATCAGTTTTAATTTGTTACTGAGCTCTCAAATGGCACCACTGAGTTCATCTAAGAAATCCCCCAAAACATCTGTAATCAAATCAGTCAATGATTTGATTACAGATTATTTTCTTATATTGGTGGGGATGAGACAATAATTCTCAACATGGCGAAAAGGTTTTTTTTTTGCCTCTGCTCATAGGTTTTGTTCTTCATTTTATTTTTTAACTCACGAGTTTGGCTTTGAGTTTCCAATAGAAATGGAACACTGTATTTTGAAGGATTTTTAGCACTGTTGGGCAATCCTACATCATAAGCATTTGGAAAGCAGAAAAGTATCCCTCCCCATCTTCATATCTATTTTCTTGAATTCACTATCTTGCTTATGCCTAAAAATCTGTAACCTGTACCAAACTTAGGAACGGCCCAACAATCAAAATTCAACATTTGGAGGGCTGCATTGGTTTTCCCGAGTGGTCTTACGTCCCTGTGAGAGTTAGATAGAATTTTAAAACACCTAAAAAAAATATCGATATGTCTTGAGTAGCCCTTCTGCCCTACATTGCCTGAATGGCAAAAGCAGCCTTTGGTAGCTCTCTCCAGACTGGATGAAAAACCAGTCCATGGTCTTCAAACTTCTCTCTCTCTCTCTCTCTCTCTCTGATTGAAGCTCTGTTCTTTATTTATTTTCCTTCCTCCCCTCCCTATGGAACAGTGTGTTTCTGGTGGACTGCTTCTGAATTTTAAAACTTGAATGAGACTTTTAAAATGGGGATGAAACTGGTCTCGCAGGACAAAAAGGCCCACAGATAACCCCTTAGCAGTTCATGGCAAAGAAATGGGGGGGGGGGGGCATGGAAGAAACTGCAGTTTAACCGGTCACCAGAAATCCAACTGAAGGCCTTTGCAGAGGTTGACAATGGAGGGAACAACCGAGACACCTGCATTTGGCCACATAGGATTGTGCCAACGCAAACATGTGCATGTGGTGCTCTGAATTGGCTTTGGTTCACACTCTGGGCCTTCCTACGTCATCTGTGGCTGCTGTTGCTCAGAAGAGCTGGCAAGACTTGTTCTGGCTAGTCTCTCCGGATCTTGTCATTGGAAATTTCGACTCTGCTCAGGATGACTCTTCCTGTTTCTTTTTCCAAAGCTGCCTGCATTTATATGCCTCAAAATGGAGTAGATATTCTCAGTGTAAGCGACAGCTTGAAAATGGAATGTAGTGTTTTTAACCCTTCATGGTGAATCGATGTTTTTCTTTCTCGAGGTACACAACAAAGTCTGTAGTGTGTGACCAATTTGGAGAGTTCTGTTAACTCTTCCCAAATGCATGCCTTTTGTTAGTTGTAAAGGTTGTGACACCAGAAAATAGTGAGTTGTGAGCCGTTGTTAATTGGGCACTCAGATGTGGAACTGCATGATGGAAGTAGTGATAGTTCAGGACTTCACATCACAGAGTTAATTTCGAAAAATGGGTTTGGAGAGGCATTTCTTAACGTCTGCAGAGAACAAACCAAAACATGTTAATTTTAGGGTCCCTTGTACCATTATCACACCTGGCCAAGGAACAGTTCTAAAAATAAAATAGGGCAACTATAGAATTGGAGTAATAAGATAAAAATAATGTTAACTTGATAGAATACATTTTAAAATATCTTGTCAAATCTGAAGCAGGGTGGGGCGGGAAGTACTGAAAAGGCTAATATTCTGCAGCTCACCCACCCCTCTTTAGACACTGCAGTGTTTGAGAACTGCAAATGATTTTCTTGTATATTAGCTTCCTGAAAGCCCAGCTTTGCCTGCCTTAAGAATTTAATGCACATACATTTACTTTTATGGCTGATTGAGAAGATTAAATCTCACCTAGGACGGTACTAAAGTCAACCAGAGCAGGGGGTAGGGCTAGAAGACCTCCAAGGTCCCTTCCAACTCTATTATTCTGATCAGTATGGAATGGATCTTCCTCCTCTGACTGACAGCGAGTCCAAGGTCCAGAAGACTTCAAACTGGTGGCCTGGGCTATAATTTTTGCCTGTCATGAATACCTTGAAGCTGGGTGGGGTCAAGGGTATTCGAGCTGGACTAACAGATTTTTAAGCCCTTTTGAGGCCACTAAAATAAAAAGGGAAGGAAATTCAACAAAAGGTTCTAGTCCACAAATGAAGGAAAATGTTAGCGGGACTGATGTATTAAATACAGACCTTTAGGGTGGAAAGTACATAAATTTGTGGAAGCCTACTATTCTGCAACCATTCCTAGCAAGCACAGGTAATCCTCAACTCAGGAGCATAATGGAGCCCAAAGTTTCTGTTGCTAAGTGAGACAGTTTCCCCCCAGTGAATCTACCTTGTCCATGGACTTCGCTTGCCAGAAGGGGTTCGCAGGACCCTGCAAAGGTCATCAATACGAGTTCGGTTGCCAAACGTGTGACCATGGAGATGCTGCAATGGTTTTATGTCACTTTTTTTTGAGTGCCACTGTAAACTTCGAATGGTCACTAAAACAAATGTTTATAAGCCAAGGACTACCTGTATAGAAGGCCTCCAAAAGGAGATTGCAGGTGGATCAAACGGTCCCGATTTAAATTACTTATATCATGGTTTATGAGCCGGTCTGGCCAATACTTGAGCGTGTTTTTAAAAATGTGAGCAGAAGATTGGAATTTCATGGTAGAATCTTTCTAGCTGGCTTAGGCAGGGACTACCTCGGGTTAAATCCTTTGTTTATGTTAAATTTGTTTCCAGAGGAAGAACACTTCCCTCCACCTCTTCAACGGGTCCTTCTGCTCTTCCCTCTCTGACCTTTGGAAACATGATGTGGGAAGCTTGTATTGTTCCTCGAATTAGCTGCCATGGTGTCTCCATCTCCATCTGGGTGTGGCATTTTAATAAAGGGTTGCGAAACTTGGTGTTGCGAGTTTTCAAAGGGCGCCGTGTACCAAGAGCCATTGGGTAAAAATTTGCCCATGGCAATTTATTACTGTTTTGGGTGGTGGTTAATTACTGAGTGCCCCTCTGGTTAAAGCAGGAGTGACCTTGTTCCCTTTTAAGACCTATGGACTTCCAACTCCCAGAATTCCCCAGACAGCCATAGAATTGTGGGAGTTGAAGTCCATAGGTCTTAAAAGTGGCCAAGGTTGGACACTTTGATCTAGGGAGATACAGATGCTTGGAGCATCAAGGCCTCATGAAAATTGGATCTTCGCAAGGCCCAGCCGCTGCCCTCTGGGATAAAGTGGGGAGGGGGGAGAGAGAACCTTTTCTGGCAATTTGCCGACTTAATCGGGCCAGCCCTCCTTGTTTTTCAGTCTGCCATTCTTAAGGCACACCTCTGTGGTTATTTTTCTCTGTGGGAAGGAACACTTGTTGTCTCCTCATTTGCAGGGCTCCAGCTTCTAACGGATGTCATTTGAGGGGAGTGTGTTCTGGTCAGGCCACAGCAGTGGATTTAGAGGGCTGTTCTTCTGTTTGAAAGGGCGGATTATAGTTTTTCCTCTTATAAGGGGTTGATTGTAACAAAAGACAAATAGCTAGCATTGAATAACAGAGTTGGAAAGGAACTTGGAGGTCTTCTTGTCTAATTTTTGAGAAGGAGATCCTACGCTATTCCAGGCAAATGGCTGTCCCGTCTCTTCTTAAAAGCCTCTGTTGATGGAGCAACCACAATTTCTGGTGGCAAGTCATTCCACTGGTTAATTGTTCTCACTGTCAGGAAATTTCTCCTTATTTTCTGGTTGCTTCTCTCCTTGATTAGTTTCCATCCATTGCTTCTGTCCTGCCTTCTGTTGCTTTGGAGAATAGATTGAGCCTCCTCTTTTTTGTGGCAGTCCCTCAAATATTGGAACCCTGCTATCATGTCCCCCCTAAGCCCTTCTTTCCACTAGACTAGACATACCCCAAAACTTGGGGATCAGGAGCGATCTATAGTATATCCTGCCTTCACTCATTCATGACTGAGCAAATACATTTGTTAATTCCATTTCTGTCTGTTCCAGAACTAAGATTTGGGAGAATTACCCACTGGATTATTTTGCAGGTTATTCATCGCTTTTTCTGGTGATCCGGGAAGGAGGGGAGAGAGGGTAGTTGGTTCTCTGAAAGTGTTCATACCACCTTTCCAGCCTCTCTGGAGGTTATGTGGCATCAAGTAACCTCCCTGGTGTAATATGGTGTACTTCTTGGTGTCAGATATCAGGAAGGTACACGATGCATTTAGAATATTGCAAGTAATGAGGCTGTGGTTACTCAGATTTTTAACAGTTGCAAATATATACAGGCTGAGATGTGTTTGTATCAATTTGAATAAATTTGAGCAACAATCTAGATCTGATAACATGGACCAACACCTGAATCACACCATTTCGTATCTCTATAAGCTTTTGCAAAAGTGGTCTTCAGTTTCCCACACTTGTTCCATGGGGTGGAGAAATGCAATTATTTGGTATCACCATTTTGGAGATGGGTTACTTCTCAAGAGCTACTTTTCAGCTCTTGGCTCTTTTGGTGGCCCCCGTAAAAGTGCTATCCATGTCTCACTGCCCTTAGCATTTCAAGATCCAGCTAAAATTGACTAGATGTGGCTCCTTAGCTGGATGGGTCTGGTAGTAAAATAAAACGGTTTAAAAATGCAAACTGTTGGTCAATTTGGTCAATGTTTTGCAATGCGTTGCCTAGCTCTTGAAATGAAATTGTACACATTTTTGTATTAGGTTGCTGCCCATAATAATATATTAATTTGGTTAGTATTAATAATGTAGTTAGTGGTTACTATTTAAACCAAAACAATGTTTTGCAGAGAGTAACTGTTTATCAAGCTTCTGGAGTTTAAATCTGATATTTATATATCAGATATATTTGGGTGGCTCTTAGTTCGGGAATTGAGTTTTTGCTCAGCTTTTGTATTGGGTGGGGGGGGGTTTGCTGCTCACTTAGTGGGCCTTCATCTGGAGTTTTATTGGGAAAATGTTTTAGACCCAGAGACCTAGTTTGTAAGATTAAAATTAGGTATTATGGTAGGGTGGTTGGGAATTGCAAAGTTTCGCTTAGTCATGTTTTGTGCATCTTAAACAGAGCTACAGTTGAAGGAAAGACTTGTGACTTGTAGGGTGTGGAGGGATGAGTTCACGGTAGCCACTAAAAACTTGTCTCCTAAATCTTGTACTGTTTCCAGCAAATGTTACAGCAACTTCCAGTTTCTTTGCAAGTTGAGAACAAAGAAAGCTTGGAACAGGTTCATCATTGGCATGCCGAGGAGACATTCTATTTGATAACTAACTTGGTTATCTATTTGATAACTAACTTAGCTCTGCTCTCCATCTGGTGGGTATCTGGCTACAAAAAACAAGTCTTTTTAAGTGCCAAACCTGGCAAAGGCTAAGGAGGAAATTGTGTGATGTCACCAAAACTTTTTCATGGAGAATAAAAGCAGGTGTAGTAATTCCGAGGCTATGTATAACAATCTGGCCATGTTCCTTTATTTTTCCACAGAATTTTTTCTTTTAAAAAGTCTGGGAAAGTTCTTGTGTTCCTCTAGCATTTTTTCCAGAGGATGAAAAAAATACTCTGGTACTGTTGACAATGAAATAGAATTGGCTTTATTTGGTGGATGTTCCCTGCCCAGCGATGTTTGGCAATTTAATGTAATAGTCCTAAAAGATTACCCGCAATTCAAAGGCTCTTTGTAGCCATTCACTGAAATTAAACCTATTGGAATGAGATCTGAAAGATGCTGCTGCCAACCCTAGAAATGGCAGAAAAGGAGGGTGGGCTACATTGCCTTCTCAGTAAAGTGGGTTTGGGGGGACAGGGGGGCCAGCCTGGAATTGAAATCCTTCAGGCTCCTTCAGTGCTTACCTGAATGGAATTGTTCCTCGCTCACTTACATTCCTGCATCGCGCCTGTTCAGTAAAATAATAATGACTTGTTTGGAAGCCCTTTTTGCTTGGCACTCAGAAAGTAAACGTGGCTTTGGCTCGTCCTTTAGGCTGGATGGAAGGAAAACCACGCCACTTTCATGAATGAACTGAAAAACCTGCAAGCATCCGGGTTGACCACCCTTGGCCAGGCTCTGCGATCTTCCTTTGACCTGCTGAACCTCAACAGATTAGTCTCTGGAATAGACAACTATGGGCAGGTAATGGGATGCTGGCTTTGAGTTTCCCTGGCTTCGTCATCTGAAGGAGGTTTAGAGCTCTTTTGTAAAAGGGGCCAGAGCGGTTTCTGATAATGCTTAAAATAAATTCTAGGGGCCCATTTGGGAAACCCCTCAACCCTGTCCAGGGGGACTGAACTCTTTCCCTCCCCTCCTAGCCAGAAACCAAAATTCAGTATTTTTGTTCCCCTTTTCTTGGGACGAGGACTCTTCTTGGGGTTAATTTCAGCAGATTGGTTAATTTCAACTATAAACGCATCACCCTTGATTCTTTGAAGGTATTAATTTGGGCATTTTGTTCCTTTCTGTAGGGGAGGAATCCTTTTTTTTTAGAGCCATCGATTTTAATTACCATCACAGATGGAAACAAGCTGACAAATACTTCTTCTGTTCAAGAGGAGGTAAGATACTTAACTACATTGCTATGCTCTGAATGTGGCACATTTGCTGTTAAAATGTTAACACTTCTGCTGTGTTCCTGTTCTCTTGTAAAGGAATCAAAAACTTATTAAAAATGCAGGATTGTTTATCTTGTTCACATGGTGCTCTCTCTTTCTGTGATTTTGGTCCCCTTTGCCTGTGGAGTCCTAGCAGACTCTTAGTTAAAACGTTTCTCCTCTTCTTTCTGTAGCTCCATCTGCCTCTGAATTCTCCCCTGCCTGGTAGCGAGCTAACCAAAGAACCGTTTCGCTGGGATCAACGGCTGTTTGCCCTCGTGCTGCGCTTGCCCGGAGCCCCTTCAGTGGAACCTGAGCAGCTGGGGAGCGTTCCCACAGATGAGTCTGCCATCACACAGATGTGCGAAGTCACTGGAGGTAGCCAGCTTTCGCAGTTTACCAGTCTTGGAAATCGTGTGAGATTCTAGCCAGGGCAGAGGAGGTTGAACTTTTATTTGGTTCAGTGGCATCTCTCTTTGTGGGTTGTGCCTTGGCTTTTCTCTCCTCACAATCTCTGATGGCTTTCTAGGAACATTCATTCAGCAGCTTCAAAGCAATAGTCCTCGTTGAATTTATGAAGATGATTTTATAGTTCCTAATCTAGTAAATCTTGCCCTTCCGAAGGCCTTGTCAAACTTAACTGTGACAAGCTCTGGGAGAAATACAAAATTGGATTGGGTCGAAAGTCCCTGTTAATACTCTTTGATTTTTCTAGAAGAAGCATCATGAACATTCAAGACCCTCATTGTATAAAATGTTGCCCTAGAAATACTTTTCTTTCGAGATACGATTAAAGAGAGCCATTTCAGAAACATTTCTTGTCAAATTAAAAATTGCCTCTACAGCATTTTACTCCTTTGTCACTCTATTTTCCCCTTTCCATATAGAACTTTTTCCAGAACGGGGTCAAATAGGAATTAAAATGACCTTCTGCTTCAATTTTGAAAGAGTTCCAAGTCCAGTACTTTTAAATGAAATTGTGCAGCCTCCCTCTTCCTACAGTTCTTAAGCCTGCAGTACGTTTCTTGTAACTTGCCTGATTTAAAACCTTTCTGTCTCCCTGTTTTCTGTTCCAGGACGCTCGTATTGTGTTCGGACACAGCGCATGTTGAACCAATGCTTAGAATCCCTTGCTCAGAAGGTTCAGAGTGGTGTGGTCATTAATTTTGAAAAATCAGGACCAGATCCTCCTCACATTGGGGAAGGTAACAATTAATGCGTTTATGGCTTACTAGGTCTTGGTTGAAGGATCTTTGCTGACTTCAAAAAGGGATCTGGCCATTAAACCTCCAAGACTTTGAACTGACACAAATGATACAAATTAGGTTTTGGATGGATGCTCCAATTTATTAAATTGAGGTTGCACTAATATTTATAATCTCTACTTTGTTGCATAGTTGCAGCGTAGTGATAACTGACAATCAAATTCATGCTCCATATTTCTTACTGTGCTGTTTTTTTCCTTGGATTTTAGATGGACCGGTGGATGCCACAAGGCCTGTCAATTCCTTCGGTTCTCAGCCATGGCACAGCTGTCATAAACTCATCTATGTGCGGCCAAACCCTAAAACGGGTGTGCCTGTTGGCCATTGGCCAATTCCTGAATCATTTTGGCCTGATCAGAATTCACCAACGCTGGTATGTAAGATACTCTTAAGGATTCTGGGGCCCTTCGTTGAGACAACATCCTAACGGTTGTGTTCTTAGCCCAGGCTCTAAGCTTGTCTGAAAGGGCCTAGAGTTGTCCTGCCCTCAGCTCCATTCCCATCTCCTGGAGATACTACAAACCTGGCTTTCCAATAATTTAAATGTCACCTGTGAAGGACCTTGAACATAATTAAAAACACTGAGTAGCATCAGAGCTATTTTATTTCAAACTGGTCACAGAGGTTTGTTAGGAACCTTGTAAAAAAAGGACCTGGTAATGACCTCTGAATGTGTTGAATTAAGCTAAAATCGTTAGCCATAAGTACTTTTTGGAAGGGGCTGGGACTGAACCTTCTGCAGCCCTTCTGACTTGGCTTCTTACGTCATTTCCAGCCCCCTCGCACTGCTCATCCGGTGGTGAGGTTCTCCTGCATGGATTGCGAACCCATGGTGATTGATAAACTGCCATTCGACAAGTACGAATTGGAACCATCGCCTTTAACGCAGTACATCTTGGAACGGAAGTTGTCTCATGTGTGCTGGCAGGTACCTGCATGATCTGTATTTCAGATCCTTAGAATGCCGTGCGGATTTTAAAAAAAGGTTTGGAAATAGCTGAACCAACCCCATTGTTCTGGTCCTTCACTGGGTACCCCTGGATTACCCACAGAGGGACCCCCAGTTCAATCCTAATTCACTTTTGCTGTAATTGAAGGTTTTGAGGGAGAAGGACACCCTCTACCTGCTGCCATTTAGACCAGCCATACTAATCTGAGCAGGCAGATAGAAGCCTGGCTTGAAATCTCACACGCAGGCTTCTTGTGATCAGCCATTTCACAGGTAACTCCAAATTGTGTGGAATTGCCTGCCACGGAGCTATAAGAATGTTAGTGTGTTGGCAGGAAAACTTCATTTTTCTCCCAACAGTAGTTGCCAGGGGAGGATGTGGAGAGAATGTGTTTTATCTTTTTTTTTTCCCTTCTGGTCCCCTGTCTTTTACCTGGTCCTGTAAACACTTCTGCAGTTTCTGCTCTCCCTTGTCCAGCCTTATTGGTCACTGTAGCATAACTCTCCAGCAACGTAGTTTAAAAGAGCCAAAAAAAGAAAAGAAAAGGATTAAAAACCCTCTCTGGGACCCAGAATTCAGGAAAAGCCACATGTGTCTTTCGTGTTAACATGAATGACAAGGGATAATGTGAGAATTGTTTGGCAGAGATTGTGGGTTCACTAGGATGAGAGAGCTCCATGGCACCCTAATCTTAACCTGATGAAGTGAAGCTTTGATAGTACTGTTTGTTAAATAGGTGAGATTGAGAAACATCCTCTCTTGGCCACCTTTGTTCTAATATATATCATGTTTTTTTCCCCAAATGTGATCCTTTCTGCATACAGAGGAGTACAGTTCTCCTTGCTAGCAGTGGCTACATTGAGTGGGTGTTTTGGAAGTTACAGTCTAGTGTGTGTGTCACCCACAGTACTGGGAAAGCTACCAGTTCACTGGAGAAAACCAGACATTTAAATCAAAGACAAGAAGCAGCAAGTCACCTCTTTATAAAACACGGCGAACTTTTAATCTCACAAACATGCAGCCTTTTTATGAGACTATTCGCTCCTCTTTTACAACTTTTTTCCAAAAGGGAACCACAACACTCTGTATCTAACTTTGCCCCCTCTTCCCCTTTGCTCTTCCTCCCTAGGTCTTTGTGAGCAGCAGCACCAAATACAGCGAGCTCGGACACCCCTTTGGTTATTTAAAGGCCAGCACCAGTCTGACCTGTGTCAATCTCTATGTGATGCCTTACAACTACCCCGTTCTGCTCCCCCTGCTCGGTAAGCGCTGCCCGCCCCGGCCCCCCACCCGAAGCCTAGGAAGGTCATCCCGACGTCTGTCTATATTTGTCCGTGCTTGTATGTTTGCCAGCCGTTTTCTTAAACGGGATGGGAACCAAGTGTTGCAAACTGCTACGTTGGGAGAAGAGGCTTTTTACACCCCCCCTCTCCCTTTTTTTCTCTGCAGCAGAGGAGGAGAGCCACCTGCTGCCAGTGCATGTTTGATGCTGCTCACCTCCTAGACTCGTAGCTTCTTCCTTAATTGGAGTAAGGTTCAACCTCCATTCTTTTCCCTCTTTCAGGCTGTGGTGTCTACATTTCTTGCAGCAGCATGTATATAAGCCCTGTGTTTTTGTTTTCATTTGAGAACTTGGGCTCAGAATTTCCAAGGGTTTGTAATATCGGGGATGCCAAAAAAAAAGAAAAGAAAGAAAGAAAAGAACAACCGAGCTTGCTGTTCCCTTCTTTTGCAAGAAATAAGCACCTTATCTCTGGGTGGATTTATTTCACAAAGATTTGTTTTAACCTGGATCCCGACCTCTTCGGTTGAAAGGAAACCCAGGTTGCCTTGCTGCGTGTTATAGTTTTTGGTTCCGAAAGCAGAATGCCTGGGTAGAAGGAGCCCGTTTTGTTTTCACACGAGTCCAGGCTCCATGTTTGAAGGTGAATGCCTCTGGATGGCCTCTTAAGTGCCCAGGTATCCTTCCTCCCAATATAAAGCAGATAACCTCTTCTTTGGAGTTGCCACAATGATGGTGATGGTGGTGACTCACACGGATTGTAAAATATTTTGCCTCCTCAAATTTAGAATGCGGGTCCTTTTTCAGGTACCAGCTGAGCCTCATTGGTTAGCCGTTGCCAAAAAGGATAAAACTAGTTTCTGACTTGTGAACGCGGTGGAAGGAAACACCTCAGGGTTGTGTGTGTTCTGCTTTCCTCCGTGTCACTGAGCCCAATTTCAGCTTTGCCCATTAACTCCGATAACAATCCTTGTCCTGCCCCATTTCTAACTCCCCAGCCTTGCGGTTCAGAAATGCATGCATTTCCCTGCCTTGGGAGTGAACTTGACAGAGACCTAGTTAGAGCCTCTTAGTGCCATTTTGACATGTTTGACAGCTCTGCCTTTTTCTTTCTCTGAGCCCCACTTTGTTTTCACAACCGAAAACAAATGTACGGCTGATTTCTTTTTCAGCATCTCTACTTCGCCTTCACGTGTTCGGTTTTTTAGGTCTTTTATTTTTCAGTCCAGCTGACTAAATGTTGAACAGCAGGGTGGAGATCCCAGGCTGCATGACTCACAGTCAAGATGTTTGCTCTGTGGTTGGGTAATTTTTGCAAACAAGGGAATGATAAATGGAAGTGTGTATGCCCTGTGCTATTTCTTGCCTCAGTTGAGGAATATATCCAGAAGCACAACTGAATTACTTACCGGTTAAGTCCTGAGTATCTTCCTAAAAAATTTTTTTTTATCCCTCTGAGCTCTCGTTTCCTTGGAACAAAAGTGTTGCAAAAAATTCAGACGGATCATGGATTAGTATATTTTGGCCTTCCCATTTCAGAAACACTTTCTGCTTATTCTTGTGCCCTAAATTGTGCATTGGGGGTATATTTTGGAGAGAGAACTGCTGGTAAATAAGAGATTCTGTTCCTCCCTCCTTTTGAGGAGGTATAATTTTACTTGAGATTTCCTGTTGCTTCAGACCTTGCTCTGTTCCTGTAGGTCAAAGAAAACAGGAACTCTTTGCTATTCTCTCTTTAATATTTTTTTTCTAATACATATTTGTGTAGGTGAAGAAATCTACATGATAAATGGCTGTTTTATCCCTAGTGGCTTCCAACTACATAGATTTGATTTGGCTGCTCCTCAGATTTTGTCTGTTCCTTGCCACTTTTTTTTTGTCAATTGTTATATTTGCTATATTAAAAATTGAGAATATTTGCTGCCCTCTTTGGCAGAGCTACTAAACAGAGATGTTAAAGGCTCTTCTAAGTTGTCCTTCCTAGTTCTTGGTTGAAGGCTACAGATTTGCATGAGATGGGGGTCTCGCATCTGGGGTGATAGTTAGCTTGGGTGCAGATGATTGGCTTTGTCAAGCAACTGTTGAATTTTCTAAGAAGAATTTCCACCCAGTTGTGTCTCCCAAAAGTAACACGTTCCGGATGGCTTGTTTTGAGGTCCCTTTTCTATCAGGAAAAGTTGAGTAAGAGCTTATCAGGATTTCCATCTGTTACCTAGTTACATACGTTGCTGCAGTTCATGGAGTGCCCACCCCTCCATTTGCTTCAGCTTCTTGTTGGGATGCAAGGGAACACACTGCACTGAAAGCTGAGGAAAAGACCCTGGGCTTCCGTTTAAGGCTGTTTGACATGCTTTGAAACTGAATTTTAGACACAAATTTCAAAAGAAAATTTGAAAAAGTGCTGGATTTCAGCCTGTTTCTGTACCATTTTTGAAGCAGGTCCCTGGCCTACCTCAGAGGCCTCAAACTGAAGTAACACAATTTTCTCTCTCTTTCCCCCCCCCCCTTCCCCCCCCCCCCCCTTTGCCTTTGTGTCAAGACACGACTACTGGTGGCTACATGGACACGTCCAACCAATTCCAACATTTTTGGAAGTGGCTTTTCATTTCCCTTTTTCCTTAGCGAGCTGAGAGTGAATGGTCCAAGGGTTTATCTAGTTGTCTTCTGCTTCAGGTGGGATTAGAGTTCAAGTTGTCCTGCTCCTGCTCCAGTGACTCCCCACCTTGGCCAAATTGTCTTTTCTTAAAGACGTGTTACTTTTATGTCGTAACCCTGGATGGAGTGGTGGCAAACGATAGCATTCTGTGTGTCTTTAGAAACAAAATTATCTTTTTGTCAGTTCCAATATGGGATTTGATCTTGGAAACCCGCATCCCTTTCGATTTCGGTTCTTAAGGGAAAATCTTGTGGCGCAGGAAATAGTTGTGTTACTTTTTTGACCTCCAAAGTGTCGAGGCGCAGGTTTGTTTTTTTTAACTTGGATTGTTTTCTCCTCTTTGCAGATGACCTTTTCAAGTTTCACAAACTTAAGCCAAATCTGAAGTGGCAACAGGCATTGGACAGCTACATAAAAACCATGCCTCCTTACTACTTAGTGGTATGTAGTTTTGTCCTTTTTATGGGCCCCAATGAACCGCTGGCAGATGTTCCTCAAGAGAACATCCTTGTCGCATGTCTTCTGAGTAAAACAGCTTGCATGCCAGGATTCCGAAGTTCTTAATGCTTGCAATTTAGCACTCCCTCCTTAAAAAGAACACGTTTTGGAATCGTCGCCTAGTATATGGGATTTGGGGGTGTTTATTTTTCAGCCCCCTCCTTCCCTCCTCCTCCCCTTCACCCTTTCTGGGTCCATTAACTTCAGATCTCCGGGCTACTACTGCTAGTAGTATAAGCAAGGGAGAGGGTCGCATTTTACCTTGTACCTGGCTGAGCCAGAGGTGGGAGGGAAGCAGATTAAACTAGGTGGGCATTGTGGAAATTTACCTGGATAGCTTGGGCAAGATGCCTCGTTGTGGACTTGCATCATCCCGGCAATCAGGGTCTCCGGCTTCTGTGCTGTAACTGGTGGGAATGCCAGGCTGGTTCCGTGGCCCAGACACCCACGATGCCTTAAACAACTGGAATGTGCGACTTTGAATCCATGCTTCCAAAATAAAAATAAAATAAAACATGGCATACGGCAGCACCAACTCTGCTGTGCCTTAATTTCACATGTACTGATCTGTTGAGACTTTTTATTAAAAAAAAACAAACAAACAAACCATTTCTTGAAAGAAATAAAAAAAGATTTGATTCTCTTCTTACTCTTGTGTATTTTGTTTTCCTTATAGCCATTAAAGAAAGCCCTAAGGATGATGGGAGCTCCAAATCTGATATCAGATAATTTAGATTGTGGACTTAGTTACAGTGTTATCTCTTACCTTAAAAAACTCAGCCAACAGGTAGTATCGACAAAACCTTTGAAATTAGAAGTACATTAATTATTATTATTTTTTTAGTGTGTGTTGCTCTAGTTCTATAAATAAATCACCTAAGGAATGTTTCCCCCCCCCCCCTTGCTATTTTTGAGTTAGGTGAAAGACCTGTTTGCATCTCTGTTTCAAAAATAAGTGGTGGTTGGGTCCGTAGCACAAGAAAGAGAGGAGGACAAACAATTTTAGGGTAGCTGTTTATTTCTCACTGGACTGTGGTTGTAAATCATGAGCATTGTTGGTACGTGGAGGCCACATAGGAACTGTTTTTTTTTCTTTTAAAGAAACAAAATCAAACTAGACACATCACAATGCTGAGGCTAGTCAATCAAACAATCCCTTTCTTTTGAGTATTGTAAGAAATGCTAAGAAGTACATGTCTTTGGGTTTTATTGAGTTGTGTATTAAAGTTGCATGGGTTGGGGAAAATACCGAAGGGTCCTTAAATGCTTTAAACTCAGGGATCTCCAACCATTACGTGTGGACTTCAACCCCCAGAATTCATCAGCCAGCCTTGTTCTGGAAGGAATTCTGGGAGATCAACTCCACAAGTTGTAAAATTGCCAAGGGTGGAGACCCCTGCTTTAAAGAATGGTATTGGAAGTATCTTCCTAGTGAGTGGGAAATCTTCCCATTGAGTAAACTTAACATTGCAACAATTTTGTTGTTAACATACTTAACAAACTTAACATACTTGTTGTTAATAAACTTAGGAAGTTAACAAACTTAACATACTCAACAACATTGAGTAAACTTAACATACAAAACAACATGGCCACAAAGTGACTCTCTTTGCTTTCGAAGCAGGGATGGGTGAGGTGGTCGGCTTGTTAGAAATCTCATCTTCCCCTTTGCTTGTTTTGAATAAAATGAGTAATTGGTTAAGAAACCTCTACCACTAGAGAATTGCCCCCAAACCATTCCCCAATCACTCAGATATCTTGAGATATTCAAAGAAGGCCTTCAGGCTCTCATCTTGCTTCCTATAGAGCTTAGGGTGTGTAAAGCTGAAAGGTGCAGCTAGATTGAAGTAGCTGAAATTTAGCATGTTTCGTTGGTTTTCTGTGGGATACGATGCTGCCCAGTATACTCCCAGTACTGGACACTAAAGTACTCGCCACTAAAGGCTTGAGAAAGTAAGACTTAGGTAGGGTAGACTTAAATTTTGCTGTTTGTCCTGGGATAGCCATGACCTTTGCTAATAGTTAAATGAGAAAACCAGAATGGGTGATGAAACAACTCCTCAAATTCAACATACAGTCTATAAAATACTTGGAAGCTGGATATGGCTGTGTTCTTCCAAAACCCAAACAGTTAACTCTTTAGAAGTCCAGTTTGGGATAATGCCTTATTGATATTCTCATTCTCTTTCATTTTCTCTCCCTCTCTCTCTCCCCCCTCTGTGTCTCTGTCTCTGTCTCTCTGTCTAAATTATACAAATTCTCTTTCGAGTGCATATACTTATGTTGGCCAAAGGGCTGTATGATTTGTAGTTCAGTTGCTAAAACTGGAGCTGTAACCCAAAGGGCAGGAAATCAGGATGTATTTTAGGGGGAATCTCAGGGAAAATGTTGGTGTGCCTTTGTGCATGAGAAGCTTCAACAGAGGTTCTGGGTCAAATTGCTTGCCGTCTTCTTTGAAGTATTGGCCCTTTCTGCACAAACCTTCAATCCCTTTTGCAGTACAGTAGCCTTTGTGGGACTAATATAAACCCAGGCGTACAAGTTTTCAAGCTGCACACAGAGCCCACATGGCAAACACGATCGTTTGCAGCAGAGGCTGTGGGACAGGCCGGCCCTGCCCGATGAAAACTTCTCTGCCACGGTTACATTTCCCCCTGCCTTTACCTGAGGTGCAAAAACTTTCTCCTTTGGCTTTCCTGCCGCCCTTTTTTGCAGACTCAAGTCATCCATATGCTAGAATAGCTTTAAAAAAAAAACCCGTGGTGTAATTTGAAAGCTTGCATGACCTCGACCAATGATTGCGATGGGTGTTTTAGCAAAATGCTGTGAATCCTTGAGAAAGGACCCGTTTTAAGCAAGCTTTGTTTTCTTTTCTTTTCTTTTCTTTTTACAATATTCAAACTCCCTGACACTCGGAAGGCAGGCTTTTTGTCTTTTGATGTGTCGGGCGTTTTGCTTTGTGCTACAAAACGTCGGCAGGACTGTGGGCCGTCCTTAACGGGTGCTGTGATTTTCATTGCAGACGAAAATAGAGTCGGAGCGGATAATCGGGTCGGTGGGTAAGAAACCCCCGCAAGAGACGGGCATTAAAGTGAAGAGTCACTCCAGTGGCCTGTCCCTCATCCAGAGCAGGGATTTCAAGCAGTTGCTTCAAGGGATTTCTGGCGACTCCCCCCTGAGGCTGCCTGAAATGAACGTGAAGGAATTTGCTGGCTTCCAGATAGGGCTCTTGAATAAGGTGAGTCTGGTCCCAGTTCTGAAGGAAGCAAGTCACCTCCTGACTTGGCCTCTTCTGGATTTTCAGAAGTGGGGAGGTGGGAGGGGGGGAAATGACTAAAGTCAACCCTGTTCCTTGCTCAAACCCAGGATCTAAAGCCACAGGCCTACCGCAACGCTTACGACATTCCGCGCTGCAGCCTTTTAGACCAGCTGACCCGGATGAGAACTAACCTGTTGAAAACACACAAGGTCATTCTAGGCCAGGATGAAGGTAAGGATTCCCGTGGAGTTCTGTAAATGCAAGGGGGGAGAGGTTTTCAGGCAGCCTTCCTTCGTGGCCTCTTTCCCAACCCCTCGATCAAAGGGTTGAACACAGAGGCCGTGTTTGCTTGCGAAGGAGGTGCTTTATCTCGGAGCTCAGACCTTGCTCCTCGGAGTAATCCAGAGAGGTGGTGTTGCAGGTTATGCACAGTTTGAATCAGAGAATGAGGATGCCTTTTCCTCTTCGTTTGTGGACTGGTTTCCTAGGAAATGTTTAATAGTTGCAAATCAAGAGAACTCTGGAAGGACTTAATATCCTTCAGACCAGTGGTGGTATTCTACCAGTTTGGCCCAGTTCAGTCAAGACAGTAGCGCCGATGATTAGTGGAGACCAAACTGGTTCTCTCTGCCACTCTGGTGTTGGGCCCACCTGCCCACCTGGGCTCCCATATTCACCTTTATTCCCTTTGAAGAGTCGCTGGTTTGCGCGGCACAGCAGTTGCTGGGCAGCAGCTGCTGGAGCGACAGGGAGAGTGCAGGCTTGCAGGAGGTAAGTTGAAACAAATGCAAGTGCGCCAACCAAGCCATGCCCACGGAATTGGTGGTAAAAATCTTTGAATCCCACCCCTGCTTCAGATGCTTTCTGTCAGCTAGTCTTGGCCTTGACCCCGTCTGCATTTATCAGCACCTGGGGAGCTGAGGCTTTTAAAACATGGGAGGAAGTGCCCAATGCAAAAATGACTCAGATTCTTTGGCCAATGAGGTACCTCGCTCTTGTCTTGCAGATTGCCTTCACAGTGTTCCTGTAGCACAAATGGGGAACTATCAGGAATACCTAAAGATGATGCCTTCTCCTCTTCGAGAAATTGACCCCGACCAGCCCAAAAGACTTCACACTTTCGGAAACCCTTTCAAGCAAGATAAAAAGGTGGGATGGGGGCTCTGCTTACTGGCCAGACCCTGATCTCCATCCCTTTCCTCGCCCCGGGGAGTCAGTGTTGTTCTAGGTGGGTTATACTGATGGCGGATTCTTTTCCTCTCAGGGAATGATGATTGACGAAGCAGATGAATTTGTCGCCGGTCCTCAGAACAAAGTCAAACGTCCTGGAGAGCCCAACACACCGGCCTCCCTGAAGAGAAGGCGCAACATGTCCCCATTCTTGAGACGGCCGCAGTCGCCGCCAGTCGTAGCCAACCATGTTGGCGGAAAGGGGTCGCCCTCAGCCGCCGGGCCCCCATCCAACCCCAATACTAAAGCTACACCAGCTTATAAAGGTATAAAGTTGCCTTTAGACCAGACAGGCAGCACCAAAGTACTAAAGAACTAAATAAATGCAGTTGCCCAGATGTCAGAGTTTTAATCCTTTATTCTTTATGCCCTCCTTGCTGTAACCCTCCCCAAAAGACGTGCTCTGCTGGTACAGAAGTAGACCTTCTGCACTGCAGGGTGCAGACAAGGCAGAGAGAGATGCACCTCCTTGGACCTGCACAAGAGCGTACATTTCCGTGTTTTCCTGACCGGGTTTTATTTTCTTTCGGGTCCCAAAATAAGCACTAGGACTTATTTTTGGTGGGGTATCTTATTTTTTTCTGCCCACGTAAAGGAGGCCCACTTTTTCTGCTTGCTCGTAGTGGGGCAGGAGGATGCGTCGCCACCATGAGGCTGGCGGAGGCATAGAGCTGCCCCACATGCCACACACTGGCTTATCTCAGGGCCTCTGCAGCCAAGCCATCTGCACCCTGACACATGCCTCGTCTCGCAGCCATGGCACCAGTAGTATGCTCAACTTCCTGCTCCATTGAGGCAGTGGGCATGCAGAAATGGGCCAATGGCCACCTGGGCTCCTGCTGCATCTGGCTGCTGATGCTGCCACGACGAAGTAGGTGTTGGGGTGTGGATGGCTTGGCTGCAGGGCCCCATGAGGTAAGCCAATGTGGGGCACATGGGACAGTTCCTCCCCCACACTTGCCTTGCCTCATGGCCGTGGCACCGCTAGCAACCAGACAAAACGGGCTGCCAGGCAGTTGCACAGGCTCTAGTAGGGCTTATTTTGGGGGGGTAAGTCTTTAGGTGCCTGCATAAAAAACATGCCAGGGCTTATTTTGGGGATAGGTCTTATTTTCAGGGAAACAGGTAAATAACGGAGATACTTTTGAATGTTGTAGGTGTAACGCATTTTCTGAATGAAAAAAAAAATTCATTTTTATGAGTGTTGGGAAAAAAGTGTGCATCACTGGTCTTTCTTGTGTTCACCAGCAGGCAGCTCACCTAATTCAGGTGCGCTGTGCAGGACAACCGGAGGGAAAGAGACTTACCTGGGTCAGCTTTTCAGGGTGCTGTTCAAACCTACAGAACAGCCTGTCCTAGCAAAGTTGGGTTGGATGTGTTAATTTTGGGATATTTTGCTTCTTTGATCAGCCTGCTATATAGCCTAATGCTGGCCCTGCTTCTCTGGATTTTGGATACTTGAACCTTTTACTTGGGGCTTAAAAATCTCTGGCTTGGCGGAGTTTTTGCAAACTGATAAACTCTGCAAAGAAGCTGTTTTTATCAAGATATCTTTTCTGCGTAATCGCTGAGTTTTCCCCTCCAGAAATCCTGCTGCAGTTAAAACACAGGGAATACAGGGAATTGTGACTTAATGATCACAATTGAACAAACATTTATGTTGCTAAGTGAGAAATGTGTTAAGTGGGTTTTGCCCCTTCTTACAACTTTCCTTGCCACATTTGTTGTGTGAATCACTGCGGTTGTTCAATTAGTAACACGCTTCTTAAGTGAATCTGGTTTCCTCATTTGACTTCGCTTGGCAGAAGGTGATCACATAACTCCAGGACACTTGTTGTCAAGCACCAAGTCACATGACTATGGCGATGCTGTAACGGTCACAAGTGTGAAGAACGGCCCTACGTCACTTTTTTCAGTGCTCTTGTAACCGGTCACTGAATGAACTATTGTAAGTCAAAGACTACCTCTACATATAGCATAGAATGTTGTCCCTTTTGAGTTGCTATGAATTTGGAATTCAAGGGTTCCGATAACATTTGAAAGGACCTGCCTTGTTAAGAGTTTGTGTCCTGTCAGCGTTGTTCCATTTTTGGATGGTGATTGTTTGATCACTTTGTCGCTCTTCCCTCTTCTGAAACTCAGCACCAAGCCTTCTCTTTTATAGATGCAAACAGCAATACGGTTCAAGATGGCAATGGTGAAAAGAAAGCCGAGAATTTCCAGCCGCCGGACAAACCCGGGGATGGACCTTTGGTGCATCTTGTTCCTCCGTCCCCGGCTGCCGTGGTGGATGACGAACTGCCAAATGATATGGACTCTTTGACCGGTGAACTGAACTGTGTTGGGGAAGATGGACTGGACCACAAGCCTGTGGTCAATTCCCTCGTACGGGGTCCTTTAAACTACAGTATGTCGGCCGAAGACCAAAAACTACTGGTGGAGCCAGCATCGGGAACAGTGCCAAATTCAGTGAAAATCACATCCAATATGTTTGAAGGGAACAACGAGGTTATCAAAATCAAGGTTATGAAGGAGGTTCGCAAACCTGGGAGAAGTAAGTGATTGGAAAGACTGAAACTGGATGCAATCTTTCAAGTATGATCTCATAAGGCCTTAATAAAGGCCACACTTGGAAGACTGCATCCAGTTTTGGTCGCCACGATGTAAAAAAGATGAGGAGATTCTGGAAAGAGTGCAGAGAAGAGCAACCAGGATGATGAAGGGATTGGAGGCTAAAACATAGGAAAAACAGTTGTAGGGCTAGTTTAATGAAAAGAAAGACCAGGGGTGACATGATAGCAGTGTTCCAATCTCTCAGGGGCTGCCCCCCCAAAAAGGCAGTCAAGCTATTCTCCACAGCACTAGAAGGCAGGACAAGAAGCAACAGGTGGAAAGAAGCAACCTAAAACTGAGGAGAAACTTCCTGACAATCAGTGGAACAACTTGCCTCCTGGGGTTGTGAATGCTGCAACACTGGAGGTTTTCAAGGAGAGATTGCTCTGTCTGAAATGGTGCAGGGTTTCCAGCTTGAGCAGTTGGACTAGAAGACCTCCAAGGTCCCTTCCAACTCTGTTATTCTTCGGGGAGAGGCAGGTACCCTTCAAAACAATGAATTGGGTAGAAACTAACGGGGAATTAGGCCATGGGGGATTTTTACATATCTTATCACTGAAGCTCTTCAAGCTATCCACTCTCCACCCCTTATAAACCCATTGACCTAGAAGCAGAGTTGAGGTTCTTCAAGGTGACCCTCTGAAAGACCAGTTTTTGGCATCAACTATTCCTTTTCTGGAATGATTATAAGGAGTCTTACTAACATTGCAAAACATCCATGAATGCACGATATGCTGAAATACCCATCAAATGGGAAAAAAAATCAGACTGCAGGTGCAGGAAAGAAGGAGAAAGGGTGGGTGGGAGTAGCTTGCCATCCTTAAGGTCTGGAAACTGACAAGGAGACATGCTGGCTGGGTGGGAATTTTGCTAAGCTGGCTGGTGGCAGAATTGGAATAAAAAAAATTCTTGATGGTCTGCCCACTCTGAACTAACCTCCTTGTCTTTTTTGAAATTGCAGATTATGAAAAAATCTTCTCTCTCCTAGAAGAAATACAAGGCCCTGTAGAGGTTCAAAAATATTTCATTGAATTTGCTATCAAAGAAGCAACAAGGTGTGTATCAAGACAACATGCTAAAACAAGAAAGGCTTTACTTACTTGCCTGGCTTGTTCACATATTTTGCGAATAATTCAAAATGTGCTGCCTTCTGTGGGGGCTCCCAAGGGCAAGTGGACCTCTTCTTATTTCCCAAGAGACCAGAACTCTTGGCCATTGGCGGTTTACATTGTCTCTAGCAACTCTTTAAGCTCTGTCTGTTCAGAAACACTGTGGAAGAAGAATGCGATGCCCTTAGTAAAACAGCCTCCCTTCTCCTTCTTTTTAGGTTTAAAAAACGGGTCTTAATTCAGCACTTAGAAAGGATACTAGAGGAAATAGAGTTCAGCAGCCTTCCCAACCGAATTAATCATGTCAACAGTAGATAATAATAGCGTGCCGGCCAGAGGAACGGACGGGGTCCAGCCGATGGGAGTTTGCTGTGCCGTGGAGGAATGGAAGAGGACGTGGCAGCCGTGGCCTGCGCCAGCCTGGCAGGCGAGCGGCTTTCCGGTGGGCGTCTCAGAAGAAGCAGGGTGATGTTTGTACACATTGCGCACCTCTTTGGCCGGACACCTGAGGAATTGGCCGCAGGAGGTGTGTGGCTTCCTCCCTCCCCACCCACCTACAGAGGGCTGACCTGGGCCCTGGGCTGAAGAAAGACACTCAGTGCCGCCCCCTGGGCCCTGCAGGTGATGAGAATTTAACTCATTTGAACCCCTGGCTGTCAAAAGACACTTTGGCCATGGGCCACTGGGGCGAATGGCTCACCTCCTTCCCCGTGTTATCTCTGCACTTGTGTCGGAGCGATCCTTTGTCCTAAAAAAAAAAAAACACGAAAGGAAAGAGGAGAGGAGGAGGAGGAAAGGCCCTCCGTGGTGGTAGGGCGCCTTGACGCTACGGGCACGAAGGTGACCCTTTTCCCTGCGACAGAGCGGCTAGCCCACCCAGGCCCCAGGGGCAGTTGGATTGACGGGAAAGGCGCTGCTCTTCCTGGGTTGAGAAGACCCTCTAGAGGGTCGGACGGACAGACTGGCTGCTGCTGCTGCTGCTGCTGCTGCTCCCGTGGTAGCCACTATACAACCTACCTCAGCCTTCTTCCTCTTCTTCTTTTGTCTGCAGACGTTCTTGCAAGCACGTCCGAGGCTCCCCAGGTCCAGGCTTCAGTTCTCTTTCATCTTGGTGAGGAGGACGGAGACGCTTCTCGTGGACTTGGCTTTGGGGGTGGGTGGGGGGCACTTCTTAGAAGGAAACTCGGGGGGGTTAGGAACAAAAAGGCAGGAAAAAAAAAACCTACCCCCTCCCCAACCCTTCAAATGAATTTTACTTTTTAAATGTTCATACCAGAAGAAATTATTTTGGACAGTGTTGTTTAACAAGATCCTTAATTTGAGATATCAAATGGCATGTGTGTGTGTGTGTGCGCGTATAGACATCTATACATACATACATACATACATATAAATATATATATATATATACATATATATGTGTGTGTGTGTGTGTGTGTGTGTGTGTGTGTGTGTGTATATATATATATATATGAGAGGAATTTTTTGAGCACTTGTACATAATAAAAATCATTTTATGATTTTTTTCTAAGGAGTGCCTAATCTGAAAGGGGGTGTGTGTGTTTTTTACGAGCATGCCAGCCGCCTATAAAAAAATAACCTTGGGAGGGAGGAAAACTCTGCGCCTTCATGACTCTTTCCGGTTGAATGTCGTTGAACTGCTGACGGTTGATGGCGGCGGCTTCTTTCTCTTGCCCTGGTGCTCCATCCACCTGCCTTTGAAGCAGGCCCGAGTGGGTGACTTTTGTCCCTTTAGGCTTCAGCCTGTCACAGCCAGCTCCAGTTTGTGGTTTGCTGAGCAGTTTATTCTGCTCTTTGGGCCAAGAGGTTTGCTGTGCAGCTGCTGGGAATTCTGTTGCGCTCCAGAGGTTTCAGCTTTTGCCCGTTGCAGAGGGCTGGGAATTACCATTCCAAACAACTGGACCCAACCCGCTATCCACCCCGTCTTGTCCGGAGAAGGAAGGGATCGCACGGATGGTAAAAGAGGCTCTGGTGACTTTTTGAGTGTAACCAGCCTGATTATGGGATGCTGTTGCCTGCATCCCTCTTGAGAGCATGTGGGAGAAAGCCGGATGGCTTCAGTCTGGAGAGGGAGGATTGCCTTCGCGGCTGCAGTTTGGTAGGCAGCATGCACGCCTTGCTGCTTGTGCAAATGAAGTGTGCCTGCTCACACCAGTGAGGGTGCAGCGCGCACTTCGCCAACGGCTTCCATGGCCCGGTTCTGAATGGCTCATAGTCCAAGAGGCTGGGGCTTGGGGATTCCTAATTGTAGATCACGTTTCTTTCAGTGCTGAAGAAATGTCTGCTTTTGCTCCATTCTCCGATTTTAGCCAAGAGGATGATTTAGAAACATCATGTCCCCCCGGGGAGGCCTAGATTTTTAAATTTGCTTGTCACTTCCAGTAGTTCATTGCGGGATAATAGGAATCCACTGGACGTAGGCGTTGCTTGGAACGGAAATTCCGTGTTGCATCAGCTGCAAAAGTACCTGACAGTTGCAGGCCGAAAAAATAAAAAATTATCTTGCCTGCAGAAGCTATTGATCATATTGGCAGGTCCCGTTCCAGCCTTCAGTCAAGGCAGAATTTCCCTTTCAGGCCTGCTGGAAGAAAGTAGCACAATGGCCCCAAGAGTACTAAAAATAAAACCCACCTCTGGTGACTTGTGCTGCGTCTCTTGTTTTCCTACACCAAAGCAGCAGCATCTCCAGGGAGAGGAATGGAAACCTGGCTTGGATTGCAGGAGGTAGAGTCCAAAAGCTCAAAGAGTTACACTTTTCATTCAGCACAGCCAAGAAGACATGGATCAAGCAAGGCTGTTTTGGTCTCCGTTTTCAGAAGCATTGGACATTTTTGGAAGTGGGCGTATTCCCCTGAATTAGGCCCGTTGATCCCCTTTGCAACCAACCCACTTGTGGGACTGTAATTAAAGGCTTGTTTACAGCTGCCAGACAGATCGGAGGTGGCGGTGTCTGTGTTGGGATATGACCATTCTCTGCATCAACTAATTTCCCTTTCTGTTGCCAAATGTTTTTCTTGAACTATAAGGGGTGTAATGAATCAGTTCAGGAGCCGCAAAGGTACTTTCACCGGTCCCTTCAGAGAAATCCATAATCCTTCAGATTAAGGAACCCTTTTCAGAAGTTTTATAACACCAGTAAAACAAAAAGTCTGCAAAAATCATTCTTACACTCTTTTGGAATATTAGTTCTTTATTATTGGACATTGCAAGACCAAAAAGGGAAAGAACAAAATTTGCACATTTGTAAAATAACCATGGATAGTGAAAGGGAACCTGTTTATTTATTTCAAGTTTTAGAGACCCAGAAGGTGCTTGAACAAGAGTGCCAAATCCAGAACAAATGCATGAAAAGACCAGAACACTTTGGAGAAAGGCTCCCTGTTTGTAGCAAAATTTGCAATTTCTTGACAAAACCATCCGGATAAAGAGCAAGGACTCCAGCTTGGAACAGCATGTACTAAAACAGCAAACACTCCATAGGCATTTTATCGAACTGTCTTGGGTGTCACAATCCCTATTAATTGCCCACTTTATTGCCTTGAATTTTGAGCTAGAGGGTGTTACTTGGATACAAGACAACTTAAAACCTGCTGGAAGAAACAATTGCCCAGAAAGGAATGGGGGACAGAATAGCCAATGGGCAGCTACTTTGAGCAGGCTATCTTAACACCAGGATATTGGGAAGAAAATGACCCAACAGTGCCACCCAACTGCCTCATAGGTGTCTGACAAGTTTCACCTAGAAAGAATACAAGGCTAAGGGTGGGTTTAACTCAAATGAAGGACCACAACTTTAAACCAATTGGTACCAGTGTCAGGTTTTGAGAGACCAATATTTACCACAGTCAAGTCTACCGTTCTGATCCTTTGGCCAGAGCACTGCCAAGATCAAAACGCTGGGTTTTGCCACATGGTTGTCCTGCCCCGGAGTGGTTGCCATCCAAGGCAAAGATCCCGTTCCACGATCTGTAAAGTGCATGCATTTCATTTCAATCGTGAGCACACCCGACTTCTCACCCATTTGGAGCCCTGGAGACGCATGGGGCAATCAGTGCTCCTGAAGATGAGACATTCAACTTCTCTATCTTGAGTTGCTAATTTTGAAATTGGATTACATTCATGTGAGAAAAAAAAAAAATCAAGCTTGAAGCAAACACGTATTGAGCTGAAGGGAACTTCTAGTACTCTGGCTCCCACCCCCAAATATTACAAGGTGGGTTATTTTGGAAGAAGCCTGGTGATCACAATTAGATTGGGGAAAAAATGTAGCATAGTGGAAAAACCAGTTGAGTGTGTTCAGTTGCTCAAACAGGAACCCTATGAGCAATCTGCCTTTAAAGCACATATGATGAGTGGGAGCCAAATCAAAAGGCATGATCACAAAAATGAAACCAAGAAATCATTATAAGACACTTTTCCCCTCCCTAGCTCAGTCTCCCCCAGCTGCCTGTCACCTTGATGATATAAATGAAGAGCTTGACGACAGAAGTGAATGGGTTACAGCTGTCATGATTCAGTTCTGTGTCCTGGTTGGCCTAAGGCCCAGCCATTGTGACTTCTCAAAAAGCATACTTGTTTTCATAATTTCTGAGCATTTCAGGGAACCTGCAGTCAATGCCTAACTGAAAAATCAAGTCCATACCCCTTTGGCAAAATGTTGGCTAATTTCCTACTTGTAAAAGATTAATCTTGACTGGCTCTGCTGGCCAGATACTCCACACAAAAAGCACTAATAAACGAGGTGCAGAAATTACCAAGTCGTGTCAAGGACTCAGCTGAAAGGAGAGTTGCAGGGCAGCAAAGCAAACAAGCCCCTCGCAACCATTTTGCTGCGGAACAAAAGAATACAACATACCCATTTCTGTGCCTCTCTAGTCCATTCAAACCTCCATCTGCATTTGGTAACATGGATTTTGATAATTCAGAAGTGAGTTTAACTATAGTGCTTTAATGAAAGGTAAAATGCATTATTTCACTGCGTAACTTTAGCAGTAACTTTCCAATTCACAATTTTAGTTGTTGTGACCAGTGTTCGAAAGTCCTTTTAATATATATTTAATATATTCATGTATGTGTGCATGCGCGAGTGCGTACACACAGGCGCACACAGACATTACTATAAAGCCTGGAAGATCAATATAAATACTGCTCCAGAAATTTAAAAAAAAAGTGTTTATATCCAGCTCCAATATTACAGCTCAGTGTCCTATTTTTAGAATTGTCTATAAAAAAACTCATTTAGCGGTGCAGAGGTTCAAGTTTTCGCAACTTCAGTGATGTGCTGGATGACAAAGCATCCTGGCTGGAGGAAGAGTGGACAGTGTCTGGGGACTGGAATAACACTCTGCCCCGGTGATTAAATACATAAAAGGATGGATGGTTCCTTAATGTGTCAAATGTCCTAAAACAAAAAAGAAAACAGGAGAGACTGGAATTAACATTGACTGAGAACAGCTACTGTAATTGGCAAGCAATCGTCTCAGAGAGAATTTTAGACAATGGATTTCAGACATTGGATAGAAACAAATATGGGCACACTTAAACCTTACCTGTCTCTTCTCCTGAAATATAAAACATTACTGCCATACACAAAGCAGCAGAGGAAAAAAAATGGGGGATCGCTGCTAAGCTACAAAATTTGGACCAAGAATCAGAGATGGTGGCTTCTCCATCGATGGAAGGTTCTTAGAGGCTGGAGAACCACGGCTTAATTGGCTTGCTTGCATACTGCAGAGGGCCGGACCTTATGATCCTTTCCCACTCCGCAATCCTACAACTGATTTCCCCGTGCCCTCTGTCAGCCTTGACAAGCCCTGACACTTACCATGCAGAACTGGCCTTGCTTCAAGATTTGTACAAACTCAACTTGTTAATTGAGGCTTGCTGTTAATCGGGATACAGCATGTTATTTCCCCAAACTTCTGCTAGCTGTAATTCCATCCCTAGCTGAGGCCATTGGCCTCAAACTTTCTCCAAAAAGGCCTAAGATGGCAGTATGTATTTGGCAAATGAGCCTTTTTTTTTTTTTTTGCTTCATCCGTTCTGAGAACCTAGCTTGTAAATGAAGCTAAGCCAGGCGGATGAGTTAGTGGAAAAGGGGAGAAAAACGACAGCATGAGTCTCACTCCAAATGTCCTAAATTCTGTTAATCAGAAGAACAAGAATAGTAATAGAAGTAGCCCTGCATCCAAGGAAGGCTTTCTGGTTTAAAGTCTCATACCATCCAGTAAAAATGTCACCCTTTTTTGTTAAGTGACCTGTGCTTGTTCTTCAACTCCACCGCCCCTTTCCCACCAAACCGAGCAACCTTTAGGTAAGCTCACTCCTGTTAATAGTCTTTCCCTCCAACATGCACTTCTTACATGTGCCTACTGGATTCCACGGTTAATTTTCTCTCTGCAATATAGCCCCCATAACCAATTCCCCTGGCAGGGCTAGTCTGAGGGAGGGAGAAGTATGAAGAGAAGGCCCCATATGATCCTCCTCCGAGGAAGATGCTAAGCAGAGCCTTGTATCTGCCCTGGCATTCACTGTTGGCATCTGGTCAACAACACTCGTTTTCCCTTTTGAGCTGAAGAGTGAGAGTCCACTCCTACCTGGCCTGAAATAGCATGACAACAACCAATTAGAGTAGTAGTACTCGAGGAAAAAGAAAGGGACATACTTATTTTTTAGCTCTGAAGTAGCATCCATGTCTTTAAACTCTCCTGCAATATGCACAATCCCATAACAGGTAACTGCGAAGGCCAGCAGAGTTTGGAGAACGATCTATAAACAGACAAAAAACGACAGCTGAGTGTTTTCAGAAAGCTTCTCGACCCGTAATTTGGTTTGTGCCGAGGCTTCTGTATTCAAGGCACTTTTCCTTTTTGAGCTCAAATGTAGCCAGCTTAGAAAAAGGGAAGCACAGTAGACCAAGATCTGCATTGAGACCCCCTTATGCTGTGATCAAACATGAGAAAAAGTAAACAAACTTTCTTCTTTGCTGCAATTAAGCCTATTACATAGATTTCTAGGACAAAGGCATCAGAAGGTTTGCAATATGTGAGTACTCCTGACCAGATCTATCTATCTATCTATCTACCTAAACACGAGAAAAAAGCAAGGAAAAAGAATGCAATGAGGGGAGGGTTAGTAGGCGGAAGATACGGCAGCCAAATGCCAGAAGAATCAGGCTGTTTATTCTGGGAGTTGAACCAGAGTAAAATACCAACTGTGGAGGCAACAAGGAATTCCTAGAGGGGAGAGACAAAAGTGCCAAATTTGGATGGTTCCATTCCTGCCACCAAGACCTCATGCTACAATTTGGCTAGCCTACCAAGCGCGCAAAGAAAACCAAGAGCCAGCAGTTTAGATGCAGCTCAAGCCTTGACCTCAGTTCACTTCCTCCTTTGCAATTCAACTACAAGGAACTTAACAATGTTCATTTAGTGACCAAAGTTACAACGGCCCCGGAAAAAAATGGTCATTTTTTCAGACTTATGTTGCCATGATTTACACTGAGATGCTTGACATCTGCTATTTATAACAGTTGCAGCATCCCACGTGATCCCCTTTTGCTTCTGACAAGTGAAGTCCATGGGGAAGCCAGCATCACTTAATGACCATGTTACTAATTTAAGAACTGCAGGGATTAACTCAACAAAGGGGGGCGAGAAAAGTTGTAAGACGGGGCAAAACTCCCTTAACAAATGTCTCATTTAACAACACAAACTGTAGGCTCAACTGCAGTCATAAGTTGAGGACTCCCCTTACTCCGGAGTCCAATGTGCCACTCTGGAGGCCTGCGCCCTAAACGGAAAGCAGGAGGCCACTTACGTCTATAGGCAATGTCTCATCTTCCTTCTCTGTTAGTCTCATATAGGAACGATCTGTGGGAAACACAAGAAGGCAAAGTTTCCATCTTTGTCCCAGCCCCCAAAATGGACGGGGGAGGAGCAGGATGGGGAATGCAGTGGGAGAAGCACATTTAAAATATGGGTAGACGGGTGGAGAGAGAAGTCCTGAAAGCCCAGGGACCTTCAGGCAGAATATCAAGGAAGCCAAAACAGATTGGGTTGCTACCCTCTGTCAGAAATGGTGGAGGGTCTCTTGCCTGGGTGGGCTGGGGTTGGACTAGATGACCTATAAGGTCCCTTCCAACTCTGTTAATTTCTAATTCATGGCCCCTTTGCAACCAGAATTCCCCTGCAGGGAACAACACCCCCCCCCCTCAAATTCTCTCTTGCAATATTGAGCGCTGCAATAAGGGAAGCCTCAGAAGGCGCCCCCCACCCCATTTGTCTTCCTGGCCTTATTGGGGAGGGCAGCCCTTCCCTCCCCCACCAGACCTTGACCTCCCCTCTCTCCCCCCTGTTCCCTGGATTCAGCAGATCCCCCTTCGCGAGGGGCGAGCTTTTACACCACCCCCGAGGACTACAACTCCCATCACGCTGGGCCCTGGCCCGGCTCCCGGGACTACAACTCCCACCCTCCTAGGCACCTCTCCTGCTCGCGAGAAGCTGCGGGCGGACGCGGGTCCCCGGCTCTTCTTTCCCCTCAGGCCCAACCGCCCCTTCGGGCTTCCCCGGGGCCCTCTCCTCCCTTCTGCCCCACGACGGAGAGGGTGGGGGAGAGGCGGGGGAAGAAGCCCCCTCCCTACCCCCTTCCCACGCGCGGCACTCACGCTGCGCGGCGGAGAAGGCCGCGTGGGCCAGGGCGAAGAGCCCGACCCCGACCAGCCCTTTCCAGAGAGAGGCGGCCGCCATCATCCGCCTCTCCTCTTCCTCCTCCCTCAGCCGCCGAGGGCGCTGCGTTGCGCACGCGCGGTTCGGGAGAAGCCCAGCCAGCGGCGGAGGAGGGGCCTCTGGCGTCGCGTCGCACGGCGCGCGGCGATGACGTCGCTCGGTGCGGGGCGGTGGAGAGGAGCGGGCCGAAGCCGTGTGGGCGGGGCGGCGGGCGCTCGGCCGGGGATGATGGCCGTCGCGGTCCCGCTGAGGCGCTGAACCGGGTCGTGGGGGGGGGGGGGCGTAGGAGTGGCCTCGAAGCGCAGCCATGGCGGCGCTGCTGCTGCTGGTGCTGGGCCTGGATCCGGGCCCCGGGGCGGGCGGGCGTCGTCCGGGCGGCGGCCTGGAGGAAGAGCTGGTGGCCGAGAAGGCGGCGGAGGCCAGTCACCGGCAGGACAGCGCCAACCTGCTGGTCTTCATCCTCCTGCTGACCCTCACCATCCTCACCATCTGGCTCTTCAAGCACCGCCGCGCCCGCTTCCTTCACGAGACCGGGCTGGCCATGATCTATGGTGAGCCGCCCCAGAGCCCGTCATCTCCTGCCGCCGCCGCCGCCGCCCCTCGCAGGGCCCTGCCTGGCTGCCCCCACCCCCACCCACCCAGCCAAAGCCACCCTGGGGTGAACCCCCGTTTGCTGAATGGGGGGAGTCACAGGCGTTGGTGGGGGGGATCAGCAAAAAGGGGGGGGAGGTTTGGGGTGGGCTCCCTCAGTGCCCCCCCCCACCTCAGAGAGAGAATTTGGGGGGGTTCAGAAGGGGTGGACCCTGCTTAGTTGGAAAAGAGGGGGGGCTGAACCCCGACCTGGCATCCCTTTGGGAGTGAAATTGAGCCGGAAAGTGTTTTGCTCCCCATAAAAGAAAGGGGTACTCAAACTTAACAGAGAAGCAGAGCTGGAAGGGACCTTGTAGGTCATCTAGTCCAACCCCCTGCCCAAGTGGGAGACCCTACACCATTTCTGACGGGTGGGAGTCCAATCTCTTCTTGAAAGCTTCCAATGATGAAGCTCCCATAACTTTGAAGACAACTTCGGTTCCATTGGTTGATTATTCTCACTGTCAGAAAATTCCTCCTTATTTCCAGGTTGAATCTCTCCTGGATCCGTTTCCATCCATTGTTCCTTGTTTGCCTCTCAGGTGCCTTGGAGAATAGCATGACCCCCTCCTCTTCCTCTCTGGGGCAGCCCCTCAACTATTGAAGGACAACTATCCTGTCTCCCCTGGTCCTTCTCTTCCCTAGACTAGCCAAGCCGAGTTCCTGCAACAGTTCTTCATGTGTTGTAGTCTCCAGACCCCTCATCATCCTGGTTGCTCTTCTCTGCACCCTTTCTAGAGTCTCAACATCTTTTTTTTTTTTTTTATATTGTGGCGACCAAAACTGGATGCAGTACTCTAGGTGCGGTCTTACTTGGCCACTTTAAGACTTGTGGGCTTCCCTCTGAGGCAGCAATAATAAGAAAGACCCTTCAATGTGCTGAAATGGACAGGCTAAGGATGATATTAAAAGATAAAAGAAGAAATAGAGTACAATAAGATATGGAACCTTTTGGTGTGAGTGGTTAGAAAGGAGACGCAAAGGCGTGGAATCAAAAGCAAAAATGAGAAAGTAATAATGTTGTATATGTGTATACAAATGTATCTATGTGTATAAGTTAGTTTAAGAAATAAGAGTATAAGTGAATAGAACAAAGAAGTAATTGATATAGCCGTAGACTTTTATTAACCAGTGTAAACACTGTTACAGAATGATTGTAATAAATAGAAATTGTTTTTTAAATGTTTAAATATTGAATAAATAAATTTATTTTTTTTTAAAAGAATTGTGGACTTCAACTCCCAGAATTCCCGAGTCAGCTGTGCTAGCTGGGGAATTTTGGGAGTTGAAGTCCACAAGTCTTAAAAGTCGCCAAGTTTAAGGACCCTTGCCAAAGAAGAAAGGGGTCAACTTGGGGCATTAACCCCTCCCTTCATTTCGTGCTTGTTCTGGAATTGGAGTGGGGTGGGGCTATGAAGTTATGAAGTGTATTAGTAACTATTTGGGTTTAGGGATACTATTTCTTTCATTTATTGAATGATTGAGATGTATTTTGTGTTTTGTTTTTGTTGGTAGGGTGGGCTATACTCATTTCAATTTCATTGTACATATGTTGTGCATTGACAATATGATTTGGTTTGATTGGCTTGGCTGAATAGGAGAGGCTCCCTGGGAGACTCTGATCTATTAAGGGGTGAATGCTTGATATTTAAAATGCATTGGCTGCCCAACTCTCAGGGGGCTTCATAAACCCTGGCGCTGTTAAAATCCCCTTATTTAGGGCAGGCATCTTGGATTCCCCCCTCCCCCCAATCCCCAGCCAGCAAGGCCAGGGGGAGTTACAGGTCCAGCGTGGCACCAGCAAGAATCCTCTGAAAAGAAGCATATCCTCCATTCCAAAAGGGAGCTTTTTCAGGGAAATCTGAGATTGTGGCTCTAATGTGCAAAATACTGGACAGTAACAATCCTCTTTCTCTCCTATTTAATCTTGTTTTATTCACAGGAAATAAAATGAAGGTATTTCCTAAAAACTGTCCAGTTGCTCTGTTTATATCAATTGCTAAGACGTAGTTTTTAGTGAGGTAAATCATCCACTATCGATGGATCAAAATTTAGGGTCGAAGGCCAAACCCAATAAAAGACCAGCATACAGTGCAATAACTCTAAAAAAAACCCCCACTTTGAACTGGTGAAACAAATCCTATGACAGCAGCTAATGTTGCTAGCGTGGGAACCATTAAATACAGCTCGTCCTCGACTTACAACGGTTCATTTAGTGAGCCTTCAAAGTTACGACGGCACTGAAAAAAGTGATTTATGTCGATTTTTCACACAACCATGGCACCATTCCCCATGGTCACGTGATCAAGATCCAGACGCTTGGCAACTGACTCATATTTATGGCAGTTGCAGGGTCCTGGAATCACATGATCAGAATGTTCTTTCTGGGCCAACTCAAACCTCAAACTGTCCAAGGAGCTGCTGGTCCAGTTCTATGGAGGAATTATTGAGTCCGTCATCTGTACCTCTATAACTGTCTGGTTTGGTTCTGGAACCCAACAGGACAGAAACAGACTCCAGAGAGTAATTAGGACTGCAGGAAAAAACAATTTCTACCCACCTGCCTTCCATGGGGCTTACTGCATGAGTAAAAAAAGAGGGCTGAGAAAATATATACGGACCCCTCACATCCCGGACATAAACTGTTTCAACTCCTTCCCTCAAAAATGACGCTATAGAGCCCTGCACACCAGAACAACGAGACACAAGGGCGTTTTTTTCCCAAAAGCCATCACTCTGCTAAAGAAATAATTCCCTCCACACTGTCCAACTATTTACAAAGTCTGCATTACTATTACTATTCATCTTCTCATCACTCCTTATCACCCATCCCCTCCCACTTGTGACTGTAGGACTGTAGCTTTGTCGCTTGTATCCTTACGATTTATATGGACTGTTTCCTAATATAATTTGATTGCTTATTGTACCCAATGACTATTATTAAGTGTTGTACTTGATGATTCTTAACTCTTGACGAATGTATCTTTTCTTTTTTATGTACACTGAGAGCATTTGCACCAAGACAAATTCCTTGTGTGTCCAATCACACTTGGCCAATTAAAGAAATATAAAAATGAATTAAATCAGCTTGTGCAACCTTCTGACAAGGTCAGTGGGGAAACCAGATTCACCTAACCACTGTGTTACTAACTTAACAACAGCAGTGGTTCATTTAGCAAGTGTGGCAAGAAAGGTAGTAAAATAAGGCAATGTTCACTCAATAGATGACTCATTTAGCAACAGAAAGTTTTGGCTCAATTGAGGTCATAAGTCAAGGACTACCTGTATGCTAGCTAACAAAACTACATTTTAGAGTGTTGTGTGAACTGGGTTGCTCTCCTATTGAATAGCTGTTTGAATCTAAGAGTCTAGATTAATCTGGCCAAAAAGGTGTCGTCCCCCCCAGCATAGCAGATCCCTGTAATACAGGTACACATCTTGGATTTTTATCTGCAACATGTCCTGACAAATCTTTTAGAAGTTGCTCAAGAGCTCTGCTGCCATTTCTTCTTAGCTGATCTCAAGAAGAGTATTGGGAAACCTACTGAGCTGAAAAGCTTCAGTGGAAACCCGCCGATTGCTCAACGGACATGAACGGAAAAGTTTCAAGTTTAAATTTATCGGCTGCTCCTGTCAGACTGACGGACGAGAACATGCCTGTTTTAAGTGGCTTTACAGTTGTAGTAATAGATTTTTTTTCAATGTTGGGGGGTTGGGTTAGATGATCTCTCAGGATCCTTCATATCTTTATAGTCTGATTTGTGCATCATAGTTCACCTGGGGGCTTGAATCTTCTACATTGTCTTCTCATTGCTGCCATTCTGCCATTTTTTTAAACAACATCTAGGAAACGGTGCTGGCATGTCATTCACAAGCAGTGTGAACTATTTTGCTGAGGCTTTGCATGATTTGAGGGATTGAATTTATTCCTTTCAGGCACCATTTGATTCTTCTGTTTCACCCCGGTTTTGCTGGAGGAGTTCTTCCTGACAGTCGGTGAAAGGAGGGTGCTAAGAATGCATAGACCTGAACTCTGAACCTCTCAGGATTGCTCTGGAATTCCAGCAAACCTGAAGTCCTCTGTGTTTCTTGCAGGAGTTCTGGTGGGGGTCATCCTTCGATACGGCATCCACATTCCCAGCGATATCAACAACGTGACTCTGAGCTGCCCGATGCAAACGAGCCCAGCTACTTTGCTGGTCAACCTCAGTGGGAAGTTTTATGAGTATACCCTGAAGGGGGAAATCAGTTCCCACGAACTCAATAATGTTCAAGATAATGAGATGCTGCGGAAGGTAAACTCTAATGCTTTCCACTTCCACTTTTTCCACCATTTTAGATCAAATGTTCCAAGAAAACACGTTTGAAATTCTGTCATAGCTTTGCCCCAGGTTTCTCAAGGAGTCTGGGGGGAAAACAATATAGTTTTTGAAGGCACCTTTACTGCTTTTTCTCTGTGCTGGTTGCTGTTCCTTAGACTTCTCAGCTTTTCCTATTCAAGAAATCCCTTAATTTAAGTCTTAATGTGAATTGCTGGGATGCAACTTGCCACTTTGGGTGTGTCTGGCCTTTGGGAGAGGCAAACCGGCACCAAATTGTGTGAGGTCAGCCATTTATAATTATTCAAAAGTCATAAAGAGGCAAACTCACCCTAGGCCTGTCCTTCCATGGCCAAATAAAAGGTGCTTCCTTCGCCTATTCATCAGATCGTGGAAAACATAATCACCATACTGGTAGTAACATCGGTTGAATCCCATCCTTGGTATGGGGGGGCATACAACATTATTCTGATGTGTTGTGCATCCCAGACTCAGTGATTGCCAACACAGGCTGTACTGTTTTGATTCTGGAAGTTTCACGGGTGTGAACTCAACTAATTCCTCCCGTTTGTGCAGTTGAAAATTCTGGGATGCCGAACTGTTGTGCTGAAACAAGGCTCTTCAAACTTGGCAGTTGTTGTTTTGAGTGAAAATGTGCTTCACCAAACAATAAGTTTTACTCTGTACCCATTGAAGTTGGGTCTCTTGTGATGCTTTGATTCTCTCTTTTAATATCCTACAGGTAACTTTTGATCCTGAAGTCTTTTTCAATATTTTGCTCCCTCCAATTATATTTTACGCTGGATATAGCTTAAAACGGGTAGGTGTTTGTTCCTTCTAACCCTCTTTCAAATCACCCAGGGTAGCAACACACTTGTTGAGAAGAACATAAAGCAGGCATCATCCACCTGATCTATTGTCTTTGAGGACAACTTCAGTCTGTTTTGGATGAAGTCAGCTCATTTTCTCTTGGATTTAATGCCTTAAGATTCTACTTTGCAACGGTAATTGAAACAGGAGGAATAATCTTTTATACAAACAATTTTTCTATCTATTATACAGGACCTGTACAATGTATGCAAGAGAAAATAAATCCTTGAAGCAAAATCTATCCTTTGCAATCCAAACCTTGGATTGGCCTCTCTTATACCCGGCTTTTCAGTGCAATAATAATACAACCAGAACAGAATTTCTGCCAGAAAGATAAAATTGGATGATAATAAAATAGTATGCTGTGAAATATTATTTTTTCCAGACCAAATGTGCCCCGATCTTTCCAAAATCAGTCATTTGTAACCAGACACGAAGTGCCTACAGGCAGGGCTATCTGTCCTATCGTAGATTTTTGTCCCCCCATGTTAGGGAAAAAAATGAGTGTATGCTTGTAAAACATCTTAGTTGGAAAGGCATTTTAAGTGCTGGAGAGATAAGCTAAACATACTGTGCTATTATTTGCTCTTTGCCTGAAATAATTGTATGTTTAGGGAGGGTTCAGTGGGACTTTGAAAAAAAAATTGCGATGTCATTCCAGCTCAATCATTCCTAGCATTTAAAGTAACCAAAGTGTCTCTCTCTCTCTCTCTCTCTCTCTCCCTCCCTCTCTCTCTCTCTCTCTCTCTCTCTCTCTCTCTCTCTCTCTCTCCCTCTCTCTCTCCCTTTTTTTTTTTTCCCCCAAGCGTCACTTCTTCCGAAACCTTGGATCCATTTTAGCATATGCATTTCTTGGAACAGCAATTTCCTGTTTTGTGATAGGGTGAGAATTCCTGCTTCTAAAAATGTTCCTTGTTTACATCTTTTGCATATTACCTAATCAGCAGTGCTCTGTGAGCAGCTGCCATGCCAGAGGTTAAAAACCATGACAACAATAAGGCAATTAAAACAGGCACAGCCTAAATCACAACAAAACGAACAAGAGCAAGGCACAAGGCCTCGTTGCATTTTTAAACACGAGAAGCTGAACAATTCCAGGCTGGTTTGGGTGTGCTGAGAAACAAACCCAGTTTTCAAAGTTCTGTGATTCCCCTTCTGGTCCGTTGTGCCCATTATAAGTTTTTGTTCCATGGGAGAAAATTTAACATATTCATGAACTATGGTTGGTTAATCTTAATTGTGTCAGTTTGACCCAATCACTAAACCGCTTGGAAGCTAGCCCATCTAGGTTTTTTTTTAAGCAGAGATTTGTCAAACGGTATAAGGTTTCCTGCTTGAGCAGGAGTTGGACTAGAAGACCTCCAAGGTCCCTTCCAACTCAGGTAAAGGTAAAGGTTCCCCTTGCACATATGTCATTTTTGGCTCTAGGGGCTAGTGCTCATCTCTGTTACAAAGTCAAATAGCCAGCACTGTCCGAAGACATTTCCGTGGTCATGTGGCCAGTCCCTATTTTTCTACTTGCATTTTTTTATATGCTTTCGAGCTGCTAGGTTGGCGGAAGCTGGGATGAGTAATGGGAGCTCCCTCCGTTACTCAGTGCCAGGGATTTGAACCGCTGAACTGCCGACCTTTCTGATCAACAAGCTCAGCATCTTAGCCACTGAGCCGCCACATCCCTCCAACTGTGCTATTCTGCATGAAAACTTTATATTGAAGATTAAAGTGTGTCTAGATTTAGTTGTTGTGTGTGATATGATGGCTGGAGAGAATGTGAAAGTTTAACTACTCGCAGCTGCATCTGGGGAAGGAGAGAAGAACATCTGAGCCCAGCAAAAGCCTGTTCGTTAGGATTGGAAGCCATATGTACTTTCCAGAAACTCGTAGGCTGCCAAGAGTGGGTGCAGGAAAGAGTGAGGTGCACAAGGCTGCCCGCATCTCAATAAATGAAAAATACAGCTAGTCCTCGACTTACAACAGTTCACTTAGTGACCGTTCAAAGTTGCAAATGCACTGAAATACTTAATGACAACTTTCCACACTTATGCCATTGCAGCATCCCCATGGCCACGTGATTTGTTTTTGGAAGCTTGACAACCGGTTCATACTTACGATGGGTGGCATGCAATCCCCTTTTGCAATCTACTGGCAAAGCTAGATTCCTGTCATGCTCCTGTCGGAATCTGATTTGGAGGGGGAGGCCGAACAGCTGACAGGGAGTGGGAATGTGGCTCCGTTGGTTATGGAAGAAACTGGTAAAGGACAAAGTTTGGCTGGGCAGAGCAGGGGAGAGGTAGAGCAAGGGAGAAGGAGTTCAGAGGAAGACCCAGGCCCACCCCCTCTTCATCCTAGGGCACACAGGGAAGAACGGAGAAGGGAGCAACATAGGTTGCATGGCTTACGGGGGAGGAAAGGGCCCTGATTCCCTTCATTAGCTGCAACTGGAAACAGAGTGTTTTAACAGGCAAGCTGCACACAGCAAGCTTTGGGGAGCAAACGTGACTATCTTGTATTGTTGTGACTTATCTGTGTTCCTGGCATCTTCCCAACTGTGTGAGTGTTGCCGTGCTTTCAAGTCTGAAATTCCTTCTCCTGCCCTGTCAAGCTAATTAGTTTGGTTTGTTTGGAGTTTAAGTTACAGTTTGTGTGTATCTTGTTTTGGACTTAATTCTCTGTGGTCAAAGTCTATTCCTGGGAGAGTTTTTCTCCAGCCGAAGGTAATCAGGACCTTGGGGGCAAAGTTGGAGATAATAGAGGGACGCCTATTGCTTATTTGACTGTGTTGCCTTTGTGCCATGCCCCTTTGGGTTGTCACAATTCCCTTCACAACTATGTTACCTTCTGAACAACTGCCGTGATTCGCTTAACAAGCTTGGCGAGGAAAAGTCACAAACCGAGCCTCAAACTCACTTAGCAGCAGAAATTTGGGGGCTCGGTTGTGGGCGTAGATCTAGGGCTGCCTGTGATGAGGTTCTGCTTGCCAGGGTGATCGCAATGCCAACTCTTGTGCGTTCCACAGGTCCATCATGTATGGCTGTGTTGCGCTGATGAAAGTGATGGGACAGCTTGGGGGAGACTTCTACTTTACCGACTGCCTGTTTTTCGGTGCCATCGCCTCCGCTACGGATCCTGGTAGGTTGTGGGAGGGGGGAACCAGGGACCCTCCTCAAAATTATGCCAGCTGGGAACAGAGTGGATTTTTCTTTTTTTTATAATAATTTTTATTTCTTTAAATACATCTTTAAGTGAACAGTGTGGTTCCAGGTTTGTTTGTTTTTCTACATTTAAATCAAACATGACCATAATTACACATATATAACTTTCCTATCTAATTTCATATCATTACAAGTAGATTTTTCTTGTTTTGGCCTCCTTGTGCCCTGCAAACGTGGAGGTACATTCTGGAATAGAGCAAGATCTATCTTTTCTGGATCAGATCAGGTGGAGTTTTGGTTCCCCCACCAAAAGTCCAGCAAGCCGGCGTTAGTAATCTTGGGGTTCAAGCAGAATCTGGTTTATTTCACAAGAGGGGAAAAAAAGTTGTGAGAGAATTGTATGCTTGTGTCTGAGTTTCTTGAAAAGATATGAGCAATAAGCAATAGCACTTAGACTTATATACCGCTTTATAGTGCTTTGCAGCCTTCTAAGTGATTTACGGAGTCAGCTTCTTGCTCCCCCAACAATCTCGGTCCTCCTTTTACCCACCTCGGAAGGAGGGAAGGCTGAGTCAACCTTGAGCCGATCAGGATCAAACTGCTGGCAGTGGGCAGAGTTAGCAAAAGCACTTAGACTTACATACCACTTCACAGTGCTTTCCAGCCCTTTTTTAAGCAGTTTACAGAGTCAGCCTCTTGTTCCCCCAACAATCTGGGCCCTCATTTTACCCACCTTGAAAGGACGGAAGGCTGAAATCAACTTTGAGCCTGGTAAGATTTGAACTGCCAAATTGTAGGCAGCCAGTAGGCAGCAGAAGTAGCCTGCAGTACTACACTCTTAACCACTGAGCCACCGAGGCTCCTTGATGTATATATTGATGTAGCAAAGATCTAGAATAGGATAGAAATGGCCTTTTAAGTCTCACAGGAATCTCGTTAAGATTCCTGAGTAACTTTGAACTCCTCAAAGTATCACTAGGAACAGTTTTCTTTCAACTCTTACAGCCTTTTAATTTATTCCATGAAGTCTTTGTCAAGAAGAATCCATGCAAAGTGTTCATGAATGGCTTGGGGTGGATTGTCCTATCAGCTAGAGAGAAGTTTCCTGAAGATGGGCTCCCAAAGCTCTGAAGACAAAAACCTCCAGTCCTGGTGACTAACTCAGACTGGATCCTGTCCTATAAGCATTTGTTGGATCTTTCTACAGATGTTTGCATCTCTCTTGTATTTTGAAGATTGAGATGTTGCCAGGTAAATGATGCAGTAAGCTAACTTGGGACTCTAGCAAATTCTTTGCTCTTTTTTTTTCTCGGCTAGTGACAGTCCTCGCCATATTCCATGAACTTCAAGTGGACGTTGAGCTCTATGCCCTTCTCTTTGGAGAGAGTGTCCTCAACGACGCAGTGGCCATTGTGCTGTCTTCGTAAGTTGTGTGTCTTTTGCCCGACATCCCCCCTCCTCCCTGGCAGAGGCAGCTCAAGTTAGGGAACATCTGCAAAGCGGTTGTGCCTTTTAGAAAGTGATAGCAATAGCACTTAGACTTATATACCGCTTCACGGTGCTTTACAGCCCTCTCTAAGTGGTTTACAGAGTCAGCCTATCGCCTGCAATAATATGGCTCGTCATTTTACCCACCTTAGAAGGATGGGAAGGCTGAGTCAACCTTTAGCTGGTCAGGATCGAACTGCTGGCAGTGGGCAGAATTAGCCTGCAATGCTGCATCCTAACCACTGTGCTATCAGGTAGGAGAATGAGAAAAGGAATAAGAGGGAGGGAGGGAGGGGAGGAAGGAAGGAAGGAAGGAAGGAAGGAAGGAAGGAAGGAAGGAAGGGCAATAGCACTTAGACTTATATACCGCTTCACAGTGCTTTCCAGCCCTCTCTAAGCGGTTTATAGAGTCAGCCTCTTGCCCCCAACAATTTGGGTCATTTTACCCACCTCAGAAGGATGGAAGGCTGAGTCAACCTTGAGCTGGTTAAGCATAGAACTCCTGGCAGTGGGCAGAATTATCCAGCAGTACTGCACTGTAACCACTGCGCCACCACGGCTCTTCCAAATGATTCTTGGCGCATCTAGCACTAACAAAATCTTCCACTTCAATCCCTTGCGGGATGGAGTCTCAGCAACGAAATGGAGCTGAGTGTTTATTGGCCGGATGCCCTTCCTGTCCCCAATGTGGAGTTATATTCAGCAGAGACATTCCCAAACTATCTGCCTCTAGCTAGGATCAAGCTCGCAGATTGCGAGGCGAGAGCTTCGCCTCTGGGCCACCGCACCGCTCCAGCGCTAGCAGAAGAGTGGAGCAGAATTGCTGTGGAAGAGCCTGCTTAAATAGTCTGCGTTCTGTGTTCCCCACAGTTCAATCGTTGCCTACCAGCCCGCAGGAGACAACAGCCACACTTTCGATGTGACCGCCATGTTCAAATCCATCGGGATCTTCCTGGGGATTTTCAGCGGATCATTTGCCATGGGGGCGGCCACTGGCGTGGTCACTGCTCTGATATCCTTGGTTTGTCCGTCGGAAACTCTCTTGTTTCTGAGCGAGAAGGTTTGCAGCTTGGGAGACTGTAAAAATCAGCACAGTAAGGAGGTTCCCCCCACCCTCAGTGAAGGAATTCAAAATTTTGGTTTGTCAGTAAATAACTCAAATTTTATAATTGCTAAGATGCTGCTTTTGTTCAGTAACAGACTTAAAGCTCTAACCCATTTATCATAAACTGGATTGGCCACAAATATGCAAACTGTAGAGAGAGAGAGAAATATACATATGCATATATATATGTGTATGTGTACATATATGGATATGTAAAAGCATATGTAAAAGTGTATGTATGTATATATACCGTGTTTCTCCAACAATACGGCCTCCACCAATAGGAAGCCCCACCATGTTTTATAGGCATTCAATTTATAAAATCGAATTAAGTCCCACCCCCAAAATTAAGGCCCATATTAAACATGCGAAATGAGGGGGGAATGGCGGGGGCTTGCATTTAGGAAGTACTTGCATGCCAGGATATGGTGCTGCCTGTGTTGGTGGGGCACTTCATACCGGGAGACCTTTCGCCACCGTTGCTTTTCCTTCTCCCTTGCTGCCGCGGCGTTAGGGCGTTTGGCGCAGCCCTGTGCGGCCAGTCAGGGCTCCTCCCTGCAACCGGAGCCCTGAGGAGACACTTGGCTTCAGGCGCTCCCGTCGTTGCGTTCCAAGGGAAGGCGCTCGCCTGAGAGGATCTCTCCCGCTCTCTCTCTCTCTCTTTCTCCCCGCAAGGTCAACGTCTGCGCTGCAGCTGAGGAGGAGGAGGAGGCTGCAGCCAGTTCCTTCTGCTTGCTGAGAGGTGAGGAAGCCGCGGCTTTGCACAGCAAGCGAAGCGCTGCTTGCCCAGGTGAGATTTGGGAACGAGGGGCAGGAGGAGGCATGCATGCACCTGCGGCTCGCTTTCCCGGCTCTGCCCAGCCTGCACAGCTCTGGTGCGGCCCTGGCGGGATGAGCGGAGGGTCCGGCGGGGAGGCTAGGGGCACCCAGTGGCGCCCAGCGCAGCTGACAGGTGGCCCCTCGTTCCCAGCAGCAGAGCTCTCACCAAGGCAGCGAGCGCCTCCCTGCTGGACCCTCCGCTCATCCCGCCAGGGCCACGCCAGAGCTGTGCGGGCTGGGCAGAGCCGGGAAAGCGAGCCGCGGGTGCGTGCATGCCTCCTCCTGCCCCTCATTCCCAAATCTCACCTGGGCAAGCAGCGCTTCGCTTGCTGTGCAAAGCCGCGGCTTCCTCACCTCTCAGCAAGCAGAAGGAACTGGCTGCAGCCTCCTCCTCCTCCTCAGCCGCAGCGCAGACGTTGACCTTGCGGGGGGAGAGAGAGAGAGCGGGAGAGATCCTCTCGGGCGAGCGCCTTCCCTTGGAACGCAACGACGGGAGCGCCTGAAGCCAAGTGTCTCCTCAGGGCTCCGGTTGCAGGGAGGAGCCCTGATTGGCCGCACGGGGCTGCGCCAAACGCCGTAACGCCGCGGCAGCAAGGGAGAAGGAAAAGGTCTCCTGAACCCCAAGATGTCACCGCCCACCCACCCACCCGAGGATGCAAGGGGGGGAATTAAGTCACCCCCGAAAAGACGGCCTAGCCATTTTTTCGGGGGTCAAAAAAATATAAGGCCTGGCCTTATAATGTGAGAAACATGGTATATATATATATATATATATATATGTGTGTGTGTGTGTGTGTGTGTGTGATTTCGTTATATATCCCTTTCAGCTGGTCAAAAGCACCCTCTCAAAATGTATTTTCTTATTGGGCTGATAAAGGCTCTCTTTTAATTGTGAAGCGATTCAATTCAAGGCCAATCCAGTCAAATAGTGCCAGGCCATTTGAATGCAAAGGGCAGAAACATTCCAAGAAAAAGACCACACAGGGGCCCTTGACTTGCACTCTTCTCCCCAGGATTGCAAGCTGAGAGCGTGAAAGCAAAAAGGCCCAATATTTGACAAGGCACAGCTTTGCTGGTGCATTTATGGGGTGTGGCTTGAACCCCTCAAGTTTGCTCAGTTCATATCTTTCCCAGATTTGGGGACACTTTAGTGACCTCGCTGAGAAATTTCTCTTGTTTTTGTTGGAGTGTTTTTTTCCCCCAAATCTGCAGCAATCTCTGCTGGATTTTTCCCTTAACTTCTTCCAGCTCCACGTCACCAAGTTTACCAAACTCCACGAGTTCCACCTACTGGAAACAGGCTTGTTTTTCCTGATGTCCTGGAGCACCTTCCTCTTGGCTGAAGCGTGTGGTTTTACTGGTAAGTGGCCATGCGCTTCTTCCCTCGTACCGCCTGTGTGGAGCAGTACCAGGAAACTTCCCAGTGAGATTTAAATCCTTGCCAAAAGTGGCAGCCATCCAACTTCTCTGATGCTGAAAAGGCCACACCCAAAAAGGTTCCCCACTCCCCCCCAAAACCCCTGGGGACAGTTCAGCCGTGGGGGGGGTTGAGCATCTGGGGTGCAGCTTGTGGTCTTTAGTTACTCCAGTTTTCTCTGAGAAGTTTCCAGGAGGGGCAGACTGCTTTCTTGCCTGGGACTATGGGGTGTAATGGGAGGAGCTGTTTTATGCAACATGGAACTATGTCATCACCAATCTATTGGGGCTGATTGCTCTCACCTGTAGGAGGAAGTATTCTGCATAGTTAAAAGGCCTGTGGATTTCTGTTGGACCCACACATCCTGACAGCTTTTAGCTTTAATCAGAGTTTGTTCAGATCAAGCAGAAAGCCAATGCCAAGCCCTAAAATTTTATAATGCCTTGGTAAAGGCCACACTTGGAATACTGCATTCAATGTTGGTCACCACGATGTAAAAAAAGAGGTTGAGACCCTAGAAAGAGTGCAGAGAAGAGCAACAAAGGGAATTAGGGGACTGGAGGCTAAAAGATACGATGAACGGGTGCAGGAACTGGGCATGGCTGGAATCTGATGAAAAGAAGGACTAGGGGAGACATGATAGCAGCCTTCCAATATCTCAGGGTCTGCCCCAAAGAAGGGGGAGTCCAGCTATTTTCCAAAACCCCTGAAGGCAAGACAAGAAGCAATGAATGGAAACTCATCAAGGAGAGAAGCAACTTAGAACTAAGGAGGAATTTCCTCATAGTGAGAACAATTAATCAGTGGAACAACTTGCCTCCAGAAATTGTAAATGCTCCAACACTGGAAGTTTTTTAAAAAGATGTTGGACAACTGTTTGTCTAAAGTGGTGTAGGGTTTCCTGCCTAAGCAGGGGGTTGGACTAGAAGACCTCCAAGGTCCCTTCCAACTGTGCTATTCTATTGTAAAATTAGGTTTATGCAGGTGCAACACTCACGTACCATGCTAAACCATAAAAAGGTGTGTTGAAGAAAACAGGAGATGGGCTATGGTGGCTACAGGCTCTCTTATTCATCCAATATTTTGTCCCCAGGTGTGGTGGCAGTTTTGTTCTGTGGCATCACTCAAGCTCACTATACCTACAACAACTTGTCCACAGAATCTCAGCACAGGACAAAACAGGTGAGGCCTTGGACCAGAATTTCCGGGGAGAGACATTTCCCTTAATGCAGGACCGTTGCAATATTTTTTTTTAATTGCCCACTGTCCCCCTTATAAATCTAATAAATTAATGCTGGCTTATCTATCTTGTGCGGTCCACACTTTGAAGAATTCCCCTATCACTTTCAATAAATATTTGGGTCACTGTCATTGCAAGGACCATCTACCACTGCTCTCTCATCTTGTCCAATATTTTAGCTGTTTGAGCTACTCAACTTCTTGGCGGAGAATTTCATCTTTTCCTACATGGGGCTTACACTGTTCACGTTCCAGAACCACGTCTTTAATCCAACCTTCGTGGTTGGGGCTTTTGTATCCTTTTTTGTTTGAAAAAAATATATGAGGGGAAGCCACATAGGGTTGTGTAGCATAATTGTCTGGAAAACGGGGGCGAAAGAAAGAGAAACCTGGAGAGTAAAATACGGTTATTACTCCCAGTTAAGCAGGATTGAAACATGCTTGTGTAAATTCAGCACTGAGCGATATAGATAATTTAATAGTGAACACTCTCAGGGAAGGGGAAAAAGCGGTGATTAGTTTTTTTAAAAAAAATGCACTGAGTTTGCATGTTGTTTTACACCATTTTTGTTTTATCCTGGTTTATTGGATGTTGTGAGAAGTGTTCAAACCAGCAAGTTGGGCAAACTTTACTAACCAGTGTATCTGGGCTCAGTCTGAAAAGACAGAATCCAACAGAAGCTCATTTGGGGTTTTTTTTTGTTGCTTTGTGGCATTTTTAGTGGCAAGCCATGTCTGGCTCTGAAAAATTCTTAGCCCGCCCACCTGGTGAGGAAGTAAAGAAGCCAACATTGGTTGTGACATCTATATGACATTCTAAGCTGCTGTGAACCAGGTTAAGTAGCCTGTGTAATTTTAAAGTGGGCTTAAAAGAGCAATTAATTTGCGGGGTCCTCCATGCTGCCTTGAGCTGGGTGGTTTCCTTGCAGTCATTTCACCACCCAACTAGATAATATCATCAGTGCTAGAAGGGACCGTATGCATATAGAGAGCAAACCCAACTCCCTTCTACCACTGATGATGTTATCTAGTTGGGTCATGAAACGTCTGCAAGGAAATCACCCAGCTCAGGGAGCATCAAGGACACACACACACACACACACCTTCCAGTTTCGCCCTGAGCTACAAATATTTTCTTCTATCGGAAAATAATTTCCTTAATGCAGCCACGAATCTAGCTGGCAGTATTCCTGGGAAGAGCAGCAAACATTTACCCCCTCTCTTTCCTACTTAACCTGGGGAGGCGAAACAAGATTGGGACAAACTTTCAGCATATGATGATGTTTGCTGGTGAGTGGCCCTTGGACTCCTTTGAATCTGGCTGCCACAAATAATTGCACACGAAAGAAGGAAAGGTGGCTATTAGAGAGGTGAAGAATGGGCCCCTTCCAGTTTTTAAGATTATGTTGGAGTGAAGGAGGAGGGCCAGGTAAATATTTCTTATCGGGCTGAACAAATTGCCTTCAGGAAGCAAACTAATGAGGGTAAGGGAGCCAGAGGAGACCTGATCATTTGCAGAAAGCTTCACTCCCACATAAATCACAGCCAATTCATCATAGAACAGGCTGTGAGTGTATTTCACTACCTCTTCATTGCCTTTTATCAATTCAATTATTTTACATTCTTGCCGGCGGATTGGTTGTGTTTAAAAGGAAAAGAAACACAAAACCTCACATAAAGATGGGAAGATGTTTTAGTTTTAATGAAAAGCTATCTGACTCGCTCTTAGGAGAATCATCGCTGCGGAATCACCCTTATTTCACCTTCCTCTAAAACTGGCAATCTGCTTCTAAACCTAAAGGTGTAGGTAGATTTTGTATGTACTTATATACACCCTTCCCATACGAAATGTTTACAAAGTGCGCTTCTTCCAGCAAAAAGTGTTATTGGGCAAAAATGATGTCCTAAAATGGTTATAGTAAGAATTATTTCTTGGCCAAGTGTGATTAGACACACAAGGAATTTGTCTTTGGTGCAAATGCTCTTCAGTGTACACAAAGGAAAAGATACTTTTGTCAAGAGTCAAGAATCATCGGGTCCAACAGTTAGTCATAGTCATAGGGTACAATAAGAATAGAATAGAATAGAATTCAATTCTTTATTGGCCAAGTGTGATTGGACACACAAGGAATTTGTCTTGGTGCAAATGCTTTCAGTGTCCTTAAAAGAAAAGGTGCATTTGTCAAGAATCATCATTTACAACACTTAATGATAGTCATCGGGTACAATAAGCGATCAAATCATACTAGGAAACAGTCCATATAAATCATAAGGATATAAGCGACAAAGTTACAGCCATACAGTCACAAGTGGGAGGGGATGGGCGATAAGGAGTGGTGAGAAGATTAATAGTGATTGTTGGACAATGTTGAGGGAATTATTTGTTTAGCAGAGTGATGGCTGGGGAAAAACTTTATATTTTTTATTATATTAATAAACTTTATAATGCTTATTATGTTATATTAGGAAAAAAGATAGAAGGAAGTATGCACGGACATTTACGGGAGATTATATATAGATGCAGGGAATCATGTAAGGACCGGGAAAGAAAGTGAAATGATGGTTTTCTCCACCTTTGAAGATGGCTTGTCCATGTTTGTGCCAAGGTTAAAAACGGCTGACTAATTGTTTGAAATGGACTGGAAGAGCGCTTCCCCAACCTTTCTGGCTATGTGGACCCAGCTGGGGTAGGGGTGGGTGAGAAGCAGAGGAAATAGTTCCATGTGAGTGGCAGGCATGTATGCTCACATGTGCAACTCCATTTGTGCCCAAATGGAACTTCAAGCATGCATGCAAATGGCTGCCACTTGTGTGCAAATGGAAGTTCTTATGTGAACGTGCACACTGGCGGGCTGGTTCCAAACAGGCCGCAGCCTGGAGGTGGAGGTGGGGTGGGCCTGGACTAGAAAACCCAGCCAGGTTGAGGGAAACTTCACGCCCCTTTCTCTTAGGCCTGCGGGGAGCCATGGCGTTTGCCTTGGCCATCCGGGACACAGCCACCTATGCGCGGCAGGTGATGTTCAGTACGACTCTGCTGATCGTCTTTTTCACCGTCTGGGTCTTTGGCGGCGGCACCACCCCGATGCTCTCATGCCTGCACATTCGGTGAGTTAGGCCCTTTGTGCCCTTCCTCTTCCTCAGCTGCGAGTGGAATTGCTTAATTCGAGTGGGGCATCCTGAGAATGGTGGGCTTGAAAAGAGCAGTAGAGCCACTTTAAGGATGATTGGCAATATTGAGCAAGTTGGTTTATGTCTTTTCGGGATAAGGGCAGTGCTGGCTTCAACGAAGCAAATTGCAATTGGGTTTTTTGGTTTTGTTTTGCCCAGCCGTGAATTTGGGTGAGCTGTCCTTTCGGGAAGAAGGAACCCACATGCAAATGCAGTGGGGCCACATCCACTTATGAAAAGCATCCTCTTAGCCACTGGGTGTCAGCTTGGGTCTGGGTGATGAGCATGAGAAGGCAGGAATAATCCATGCCAACCTCCCAAGGGTGGCAGTCTCACAAATGCCAGCCCAGCTCACATCTGAGCAGAGGTGTTAGATGTTTCCACTTGTGCTCCACAATCAGTGTGTCAGGATTCCAGCAATCGCCCTAATTAAATCATGATTCTGGAGCCAAATTTCAAAAAACTTCAAAGGATTCATTAGAGGCGACATACTGGCACTGCCCTGTATGAAGCCAATTCTGGCATAGGTCATTTACAGTCCCCTATGATCCTGTTTCCACCTCCCTCCCCGCTGGGTGTGTCATAAATCAGCTTCTCCAATTGAGCACCTTCACGGGCTGGGTGTCCTCATTCACGTTCTCTGATGAAATATATTTGTGGGCAAAAGCTCTGGTATTTTAGTTACAATCTTTTAAAGATAAGAGTTGGAATGCTTTCAACTGCTCTTCCAGATTTCCTTCCTACCCCCCTCCTTTGTTTTTTACAGCAACTACTAAAACAGGCAGAGGAATGTTTTATGAGTTGACCCAATGGTGGGATTCAAATGGTTTTACCATTGTTTCAGTAGATATGACCTGGTGGGCGTGCTTTGCCTAACACCCCCGCGCAGCTTTCCCCACACCAGCTGAGAGGATCAAGAAGAGAAAAGCATAGGGGCCAGTGGGAGGGCCAGTCCTGTGCTTTACTCTTCGTTTTCCTCTCACCTGATTGTAGGCTTTTTTTTTTTTTTTCACTACCAGATCGGTCAAACTGGTGTGAACCGGTAGCATATCACCACTGTCCACAATCTCTTGGATAGAGAAGCGATGCATTAATTATATGCCATCAAGTCAGATTCTTAGGCTTTCTCCAGGATGACCTGGTCCTTCAGATCTTCTAACACTGCCCCCATCATGTAACTGTTGCCTTCCATATTCTCGTCTTTCCTTCCATCTTTCCCAACACCTGAGCTTTCCTCCCCTTTGCACACTTTTGTACCCATGCCCGCCTTTTGCTTTAGCACAAAGGACCAATGGTCGTATTTAGAGGCACCCACCTCAAAGCCTTTTGGGCAAGGATTTGTGTGCCAGCTGGTTGGGCAGAGAGTTTTGCCCCCATCTGAATGGGGAGATTAATAGTCCTTGTGTGTTCTTCCCTGCAGGGTTGGTGTTGATGCTGACCAAGACAATGTGGTAAGTGCCTTGCCTCCTCTCTCCATCCTCACTCCTGTGGTTGTTAAGTCAGAATTTCCAAGGCCTCGATGATTAAGTTCACTCTGGAGTCATTTCTCACCTTCTGGAGTGCCAAGTGTTTTCAAGATAAACAAAATAATAAGAATGGAATGGAATGGAATGGAATGGAATGAGAAGAATAGAATAAGGAAAGAATGGAATAGAATAGAATAGAAAATTAGAGTAGAATAGAATGTTAGAATAGAATAAGAAATTAATAGAATAGGAAATTAGAATAGGAAATTAGAATAGGGAAAGAATAGAATAGGGAAGGAATAAATAGAATAGAATGAGGAATGAATAAAATCAGGAATGAATAAAATAGAATATTAGAATAGAATAGGAAAATAGAATAGAATAGAATAAATGAATAAAATAGGGGAAGAATAGAATATTAGAATAGAATAAGAAATTAGAATTAAAAAAATAATAGAACAAGGGAAGAATAGAATAGAATAGACTTTATTGTCATTTTAAATGTATACAAATCAGCATACATTGAAATGAAATTTCATTGCATTCAGCTCTCAAAAAATAAATATTGTTCTCTCTCTCTCTCTCTCTCACACACACACACACGCAGATCTCATTTCCAACCAGCCTGAGTAGGGCTCCGTTGTGTCCTGATGCCAGGATTCTGTCAGGACTTTGTTGAAGCACTACCGATCTTTAAACTCCTCCTGCTTTCTGATTTACACAGTCCAGCTCACAAACATCTGACCAATAAGCAACACCCCACAGAAAACAAAGAGCAAACTGAACATTGCTTGTGACTCCCCCCCCCCCCCCAACCCTCCTACGATTCTGTTGTATTTTCCTTCTTTTCCAGGGTGGGCCAGAAATTGAGGGGCGAAGCACCAGAGCCGAGAGCGCCTGGCTGTTCCGAGTCTGGTATAACTTCGACCATAAGTATCCTTCCCAGGGATCAGGGGGTGGCCTTGGACCCGAGTTCCTGCATCTGCAGCCAGAGATGGCCGAAGCATCTTCCCTTCCTCAGCTGTGCATTCTTGTCTCTTGTGGCCATTTATCTGGGCTCGGGACCAAGAAATGCAGAATGCTAGATCTGTCGTATGTGCCATGCCTGCAGGGGCAGAAGATTATTTTAGTTTTCTCGCAGTCTCTGTATCCTCACCCCCCCCCCCCACCCTGAGTTTTGACACCAGGCCAGCTCCCTGCTGTGTCCAGAAGTGACCGAGCTCATGGCACTAGCAGCATACTTTGGAGAAACCTGAAGCCAAAACTTATACTGAGCAATGTAGGATTTCAGGGTCAAAGCGTTATCCTTCTGCTCCTGCAAACTACTTTTTTCTTAGAATGAAAGCGGGCCAGACCTGTCTCTTGCTCCGTGGTGGAAAGCAGAAGAGAACTAACAGTGGACCAAAACCGTCGTTATCGTTGTGATGGCTTAATGTAGGAAAACAGGAGGAAATCTGCAAGCAGGCGTAGAGGAATCCTGTATGGCGGGGGCTCTCAACCTGTGGCCCACCAACCCTTCGCGTGGGCTACAATGTCATAGGAGGTCAGCGAAGGCTTAAAGAAACACTATGATTTCCATCTTAAGCCTTGGGGATCCCTGGCCACAAAAAGTAATTAAAGGGGGGGGGGGTCCATGGGGAAGAAATCACAGCCGTAGGGAAAAGCCATCATTGCTCAGTTGATCAGGCCTTATAGCAGCAACTATGGCAACTTTACAGCTTCAACTCCCAGAATTCCTGGGTCAGCATGGCCGTCACGTGTGTGCGCCAAAGAAGCATTGGCAAAAGCTTTTAAGAAACCCTTCTTAGGAGTTTAGGAGAGAGTTTGTTACTTCTGTTGCATTAGGTGATTTTAATTGCCCTGTTTCCCCAAAAATAAGACCTAGCATGTTTTTTACACATGTGCTTAATAGCAATAGCCCTTAGACTTGTATACCGCTTTGTGGCCCTTTCCTCTGACCTCCCCTGAAAATAAGCCCTATTGCTTCTTTCGGAGTCCAAAAGAAAGTAAGACTGGGTCTTATTTTTGGAGAAACACAGGAAGCAGTGCTAGAAAAAACATATAAAAGTCTTGGCTTTCGATAAAAATGTACTATTTCCAAAAAGAGAGATGCCTCCTTTGCCTTAACCCCTCCTCAGCTATTTAAAACCTCTCTTGACGCACAGCGGCCCTCCCCTCACCACCACGCTCCCCAGTTGCTGTGGGCCCCTTGCAAGGTGTTTGACGAGTCCGCAGGCTTACGAGGTGAGTCCAGGAGTTTCCCCAACCCCCAAATGAAGGACCTCCCGTGGCTCACCGTTGCGTTCATCTTGGCCTGCTTGCTGTTGCTAAGGTGGGCTGGGCAAAACCCGAGGATAATCCGTGCATGGGGTTGGAGAGTTGACGTCCAGAAAAGGAGAGCAGGGCCTCGGGGAAGGGAGGTCGTAGTTTGGGTTGTCCTTTGTTAAGGTGGGCTCTAGCCTCTGTTGGGTGTTCCTTCTTGAGGTTGGGAATGTTGTTGTAGATACTAAGAAGTTGCCCAATTCTCTTACTGAAGCTGCTTTGGATTTCTGCTGTTTAGTAAAGCCATCGATCTTCTCCTTTTCCTCCTACTTCCTCTCCCTTTTCCTCCTCCTCCCTTCTGTCTTCATCCTCCTCCTTGTCTTATTTCTCTTTCTCTTCCTCTTATTCCTTCTCTTCTCTCTCCCTCTCCCCTCCCCTCCCCTCCTCCTCCCTTCTTCCTCTTCCCTTCCTCCTCCTCGTCTTTTCTTTTCTTCCTCCTCTTTCTTCTCCTATTCCCTTACTCCTCTTCCTTGTGTTCTTTTTCTTTTTCTGCCTCCTATTCCTCTTCTTCCTTCTCTTCCAATTCTTCCTTCTTCTCCTTCCCCCTCTCCCCTCCTCCCTTCTCCCTTACTCCTCCCCCTTGTGTTCTTTCCCTTTTTCTTCCTCCTCTTCCCATTCTTCCTCCTTTCCCTCCTCCTCCTCCTCAGAATCAAGAGCAGCTGAAGGACGACGACTCAGATCTGATATTGAATGACGGAGACATCAGCCTGACATACGGGGATTCCAGCGGGAACTCCGACTCATTGCCATTGGGTGCCTCCAGGCGGGTGGCCGGGAATGGTTCCGAGGACACCCTGGACCAGGAGCTGGGCTTCGGAGACCATGAACTGGTCATCCGGGGGACACGCCTCGTTCTCCCCATGGACGACTCGGAGCCGCCTTCCGGCGTGGTTGACAACGCTCGCCATGGCCCAGCATAAAGACTGGTTCCTTGAGATGACGGGGAGCCTGAGGAAGAGGAACCAACGACAACCAAAATATCTGCAGACAATGGCGAAGAAAAACCTGGCTATCGGTGTTTCCCCCCCCCAAAAAAACCCCTAGCGCCTGTCTCAGGAGCGTTTGAGCTGTATAAATACGATTTATTTATACGATGTCAGGCCGAATCCCCGCTGTCTGTGCATGGCAGTTCTCGGAGAGTGAGCTGTTGATTTTGTACGCTTAGAAGCACCCATGTGAAATGGATGGGACTTGCATCAAACAGCAATGGAACTGTCTTCAATACAGTTGGGCCATGGGGAACGTAGAGACTTGTAAGGCAAAGCAGCTTTGCAAAACAAGAACCCTTCTGGTTCTATAGAATTATGTGTCGTCGTTGTTGTTTGGGTTGGGTTTTGACCATCCAAGTGCCCATTTTGCTGGTGCCAGGGAAGGAAGGAAGGTAGGTAGGTTAAGATTGAGCAGTGGGGAACTTAAGACAAGGTGGCCAAACTGCAGTTAGGCAGAAGATCAAAGAAAAACAAAGGGTTTGTTTTGCTTGAAATCTTATATTTTGAAGAACATCTCTTGGATGTTGGATGGATTTGGACAAAGGGGCTTCTCTTTTGGCCACCTGGCTGTCCACATTGAAGGGAGAATTAGCCGGACAGCAGATGTTGTGGGCATAACAAGCTTCTAACTTGGCAAGTTGTGTGTGTGGGTTGACAGGAATCGACCTCCTCAGTTGTCCCAATAGAGAAGGTTGTCCTCTTAAGACACCGAAGGTGGATCATTCTATTATTGTTTGGGTTTTCATTTTTCTCTCGCCTGACCCCATCGCGTTTAGGGCGAGGTGCCGAATTTACGGAGTACCTAAATAGCGACCGTTTCGTTCTTTTCATGCAGAGAATTCACATGTTGTGTTGCTTCAAGGAGCAGGTTGGAGGCACCCAAAAACGTCTGTGTTGATTTCGAGCTTTCTATTCTCGTGGCTGGGGGGTGGGGTGGGGGGGGGAGCAGAATTTTTTTTTAATGGGTGCACATCTGCAAACTAAACAAACAGCTGGAGCAGTCGCACTTGGGACTGTTCAAAAGACACAGGTAGAGATTTTACAGGGTTGGTGTTTTTTTTTTAAAGATACTTGGAACATCTGTGCATTTGTATAGTTGCACTCTTTGGTGTTGGTTGTATGACAATGCACATTTGTGTGTGTGTGTGTGTCTATAATGGGGGAAAGAGATTTCTGTCTCATTGTTTACAATTCAGTGAGAAAAATGCCAATAAGGCCTTGGCGTTTGTTTGGTTTTTTTAATTTCTTCACCCATGAAAGAGCTCTGAACAACCTGCTGATTTTTACATTCAAATTTATTCAGATTTTTCTCTTCTAACTTTCTGTTTCACTTGTTTTGGAGGATTTTCATCGCATCTTTTCCAGGCACACTGGCAGATTTGGGTAACTTAACTGACTGAACCTCATTGCTTTCTTATGCCGAAAACACACAAAACCAACTCTCACGCTAGAATTTTGAAATGCTTTTTTAATGCCCCATTTTATTCTAGTTACTAACACTCCCTGTTTTTTTTAAATCCTGTTTTTCAAAATGGGTTTCATTTTTTTTAGATTAGCACAACCTGCAAGCAGCAGTATATAGTTTCCCTTTGGCTAGCCATTCAATTCACCAGATAAATTTCTTATCCTAAAATAAACCTTGTACCACCACCACCCCCGGCATGCTTTGGGGGAAAACCATGCTCCAAAACTGTGAAATGTTTGTAACCATTTTGTGCCCTGGAAGCAGGCTAGGTAGCTGTAGACATCCTGCATTTCAGCATATAAAGTATAACTTTGCATGTGGGCTTTTTTTTCTTTTTTTTTTTTCATTTTCTTTAACGAGAACTTTTGAGCTGAGATTTTTTTTTTTCCTCCAGAGCAGAAAAACTGAATTGCTTCATCTTTTTAAACCTTAACAATTGGCTGTGCTGGACTTTTGCCCCTTCTTTTGGTCCAGCAAGGAATTGATTCCATTTCAGCCACGTAAACAGATTACTTTTTGTTTTCCAAAAGTTTTCGGTCTGAATTAACTTTCTCCAAGTCTCCTTCAGAATAATTTTGGGGACCTGCCCAAGAATGGTGAGCTCTGTTCCATCCCTTTTGGTTGCATTCTGCTTTCATCGTATCCCACCCACCTTTTTCAAGAGTTGCCCCAATTCTATAGTGACACCGCATGCCTGAGAAGTGTTAAACTTCACTGCGCTGGAAAAATAAGACTTTTTCCCTCTTCTCTCCCAAACTTACTTCGTTTGATAACATTAGGTCTTTTATTATTATTATTATTATTTCCTGCTATGCAGGAACATCATTCAGTATATGTGAATGTGCTTCTATATAATGTCTGTATCTTAATGTCCGATGTTAATAATAATAATAACAACAGTACTATTGCTAATAATATGAGAAATGTTCATGTGATAACGCTTTGGTTTCAAATGTTTCTAAGCAACTAAGCTAATGATCTTATGTAGCCTGATCAGTCATGGAATTTACAGACTTCTGCATCAGAAAAATGTAGAATTTTGTCAAGGAGACATACTTTGTCTGAAAGGGTGGATCATCCTTCTGCTCCGTCCTCCCCAATTTGGAAGATTTGCAGACTCCGCTACCAGTTAAAGTTTCTTGTTTGTAAATCATGACTGAAGACCCCTCGTGGAACTACAGTTCCCAGCAGCCTCAAACGCCACGGCCACGCAGGGGAAGGGCAGGCTGGGAATTAAGAGTGCACCAGCATTTGCTAGATGGCAGGTTGTGCCTTATGTGTGCTTCAGCAACATCTGGAAGGCCCCATTTTGCCCTGCTTGGAGGCCTTCTTTGCTCAGACCATAAGTAAAACAAGATCCCTTGCGATTTTGGGTTGTGTGTCTAAATCTGGTGTCTTATCGGCAGGTAATAGATTAAAAGTGGGGCTGGCAAGTTTAGGGAGATCCACGATCCCAAGGGAATCGGTTCTGCTTTGCTGCCTTAAACTGGACAAAAGAGGGAAGCCCCCACGCCCAACTCCTTGGTTGTGCCTCCTCTGTCCTCAAGTGCAAGTTCTGCAGTGCCAAACTCTTCCCGTAAGCACCACCTCACACGTTTTGTTACTTATTTAAAGCAGCCGCTTGCTAACGTGGGTTGAGGAGCGAGGACTTGTGATGTAACCGGAGGTTGCAGTGCAACCTGGTTTAGAAACCTGGCAGAGACCTCTTGGTTTCAAAAGGCAAACAGATAGTTCCTGGTGGTCCATTGGAGAGGACATTCTTGTAACATCTTCTTGAGAAGATGTCCTCCTCACGGGAACTCCTTGAATTCATTCTTTCCTGAAACCTACATTTAAGAATGTAGGTTTGTTACAAACTCCTTTGGGGAAAGGCAACCTGATCTTCAGACAAACCCATCCCTCTCTGAGACCAAAATTCTGCATCTTTGAGAATTTCTCTTTCTAAATGTAATAGTAATACACTTCCCAGTTTTTCAGGCAAGTTTGCCTTTAAGGCATCATAATAACCACCACATCACTCCAGACTTCGAATGCCTGGGATAGTTTTCAACTGCTGATTGAGTTGGGAGATATATCCCAGGTTACATGGCCAGTGAGTAATCGAGAACGCTGACACCAACTGCGGTTCCTCCAGGATTAACCACAATCTGCCAGAAATTAAACACGGCATTGATAAGTGCCCATTTCTTTCTTTGATGCCGCAAGAAAAGCAGTTCCCTTGTGCTTAATTTCTCTGGTGTGTCCAGTGCCCTCTTCTTAACACGACCTCAAAAAAGTGGGGATTGATAAGCTTGTGACTCCAGCTGTGGGTTTAAAATCAGTTTCCCTCAAAATACGCTCCCCCCCCCCCTCTGTGAAGATTCAATTTCTGCATCGGTGACATTGTATGTTCAAGTTCTAGTGTTCTCTATTTACTGTTGAATTTGTCTCTTTTTATGGTATTAACTGCTGTAGTTGTGGCATTCTCGTAACGATAACCCTTCAGCATAATAATTGCACCTTTCTTTTTGGTTGATGATAACTCAAATCTTTTCTTGTTACTCGCACTGTAAAAGAAATCATGGGCCGATAAAATAAGTTTCTTTGAATGGGATGCGTCTACATGGTTTTTCACTCCAGGTGGAAAATGTGCTTTTAAACTTTGTTTTTCGATCGGTTGGACTTCGTTGAGGTTTTTTTAAAGTCACGTTTTGTCTTGCAGCTGTAAATCTCATACCACTGAAAAAAGTAAGGACGTGTAAAGTGGAAAAGGAAGAAGTATCAATATTCTGTACAATAACCCTATCGTAACCTAATTATTTAAATAGATAAAACAGCTTCTTTATCAAGCTGTGTGATCTGGCGATCAAAGTTTAGACCTTACAGTTTTCTCCAACTACCTGCGTTAAGCTAAAGAAAGAAAAACAGAATTTCTTCTTTCCAAAATTGCAAACCTGAATCACTTAACAAAGTTGGAAATTATCCCAACAGCTCTACAACGTAAAAAGTTTGCTGATTTTCAGCTCTGATGGCCTTTGACAATGGAGGCAACGTATTTGTCTTAGCCTGCTTGTTTATCCTTTCTCAAATAATGGGCTCATTGACCAGGCCTAAGCCATATTACTGAAACTGTAGTTTGCTCAATAACTTGGTTCTGCCATCTAGCTTGGGGAATTGTGTGTTTCTTTTGATTCTGTTTTGAATCAATGTGGACTCCTGGCGATTGCTTGCAGAAGCCTCTGGAGTTTGGGAAAAAGTTTGGAAGTGGTTTGCCATTTCCTCCTTCCTCGGGCTGGGAGAGAGTGGGTTGCTTAAAGTGGGATTAGAACTCAGCTTCCTGGCTTCTAGTTCATTACTTTCACCATGACAGCCCTGCTCCGGTGGTGAGAATCCTGCTATAATGGCTATATGGTTATGCTTTTTATGATTTTAATAGCTTAATTGCTTTGAATGTGTGTTAATAGTCTTTGTTGTATGAATTGGGCTCTTTGGGAGATATTTTTTTTGCACGTTGAGTCGATATAAGATAGCTCAGCTGTTAAAAATTAGACCATCAAACCTATAAGCCAGTTACCTGGATTCACACCGCTGAGTGGAAGCTACGTTAAGTTGGAAACATGCACGGTCCCCATGGCTACGTGGCATTTTTCTTAAAAAGTCATCCAAATCTAACCATTTACCTTCAACTTGTGTAAAAATAAGGCAGGGATCGACATGTTTACATACAATCTGGGTCACCAATTGACTCTCTCCAACCTTCTGCCCTTTATGGGACCAGTTCACAAGTTCAGCTCTTAAAAAAAAGGCTGGTTTTAGGAAAAGGAAAGAAGCATGAAGCTTTTTCCAAAATACGAAACTCATGTTGGGCCATCGATAGCTCCAAAGAAGAATCCTGCTTAAATAAGCAAAGATAAAAGCCGCAGAATTAGGCTCCAAATCACAAGAGAACAAAATTTCCCACATGGATTTTTATATGCTGGAACCTAAGAATTTGGATGTAAGATGAACTTTTGAATACTTTATGGCTTATTTAGGCAGGAGTTTCTCTTAGCAGGGATTTTTTTTGCTTCCAGTCACCTCTTTCTCCCCAAAATATCCAACTTTCCTGCCCTGCCCACAGAGGGTCCAAACTTGGAAGGGGGTATGGCCTTTGCCAGCTAGAAGTTGCCATATATGGCTGCAGCCTCCCAACGTGGTGTTTGTGTGAGCCACCCTCATTTCTAAGGTGATGTATGTTTCGCTCCTTCCCTTTTACATAAGCTCCGGAGAATGTGGAAAGCAAAATATAATCGCTCACCAGTCAAAAATTTGTCTCTTCCCACATGCTGGCTTTGCAAACAGTACCAGGTTGTTTCCTCCTGCAATACATGAGTGCAAACAAAATCAAAGCAGCCCAGACTCTGCTTTCTCTGGCCTTCGCCCCAGCCACATGCTTTCCCAGGCTTAGGAGCCATGTTCTGCAAAGCCCAACGGATGAGGTTGGCCAGACACTCTACGCCAGAAGCTAACCTCTCTGGGCTACGTCCACCAACCCGGCTAAGCGGAAGAATATTTGAGTTGAGGGGTCCACGCCATCCTGTGAACTGAGCCCATAGCATATCTGGGCTTTGCCAAATCTCTTGAGCCACCCTTGGACCATCAAGTGAAGGCTTGATGGTCCTTCAAGAGGGATAATCTCCAACTTCCTTCCTCTCCAGCCACCAGCTCTGATCTTCTCTCTTTGGGTCTCACACACATGCACAACCCTCTCAGGCCACAAACCAGCCAGTTGCACTTCAATTTTGGCCCACCACGCAAACCAACAGCCAGTTTGATGAGCCCATCTCAGGGTTGGGCAAGAGGAAGCCCCAAACCAGGTTGCATTAAGCAAGTAAAGTAAATTAAGTAAAAGCAGCTGCAACGAGCTGGAGAAATGGCTTCAGAAACAGCAAAGTTGGCCTTGGTTCCTTTCTGGATGGGAGACCACAGAGAAATTTCACGCTTCATAAAACTAGCAGCTTATCCAAGCGGAGACTTGGATGTCTGCTTTGGAAACTCTTGCTGGGGAAAAAAAAAAAGAGATGTTTCCTTATTTAGTTCTTTGGAATCGGTTAATTAGGGTCACTTCCTTCTGAGCACGTTTTGCAATAAACAAACTGGGAAGCTTCTCACCTCCCTCCTTTCTTCAGTTTTCAACATTTCCAAATAAAGCTTTTTTCTCAGCTGCAGCTGCTTCATCAGTGACTAATAAAACAGCCTCTTCCAAAACACCCCAACTGGGGCTCGGCTCTTGTTTGGAGAGCAAGCCAAATCTTCATTTATCTCCTGCTTCATGATCCCAGACAGACAGGGAAACGTGCCCGGAAAATCCCAGCCATCTTGGTGCTGGGCGTTTGGATGTAGCCATTTCATTTTGAAAGCTCCCTAAATCTCCCTAAACCTTCCATCCTACATCATGTCTTTCCTCCTCGCTTGTCATCCCTGTCGCCTTCCCCCCACCCCCCTCATCATTTCCCAAACTTCAGATGGAGATTTTCTTCCAGAGGAAAATAAGAATCCCCTTGTACTGTTTATGCAGCAAAAGGGTTATTTCTAAAAGAGGACGAAGACCAAGCTCATTGCTTGAGAAATATGGGATTTCCAGTTAAGAGATCTTTGCCATTTTCCCTTGAGTGATTGCTATAAAATGTCCAACGATGTTGGCAAGCAGACTCTTAAATCCTTTAAGCCGATAATCCTTTAGAACTGTGCTGCTTAACTTTAGCAATGTTAAGATGAGTGGACTTCCAACTCCCAGAGCTCCCCAGCCACCACGCAGACCACTCTGTACAGTGAAGAAATACTGGCCAAATGATTCAGGTTTGGTCCAACTCCTTTTACGAGACAGTATTAAAGCTGTGAGGAAATGTTTTAATATGGAAACAAAATGGGAAATATGGGAAGAGAAGGTGAAGTGGCAAAGAAAAATTAGGGGAAGGACATTTTCTTTCTGGTTTCAAAATCCTGCAACCTTGATTAGCTCAGAAGGCTGGATTTGGGATGAATGGAAGGAAGGAAGGAAGGAAGGAAGGAAGGAAAGGAGAGAGAGGGAAAGGAAGGGAGGAAGATGGTGAGTGAGTGGATAAATGTAAGGAAGGAAAGGAGGAAGGAAGGAAGATGAGTGAGAAAGGAAATGCCTTCTGAGTCTGCCAGCAATGCCTCTTCATCCCGGTGCCAGCCTGCCAGTCCTGTATAGCCTGGGCTGCCCAGTCACTTGTCTGAGATCGTATAGATTCTCCTGCTTGAAGCAAAGGGCTGGAGTAGAAGACCTCCAAGGTCCCTTCCAGCTCTATTCTAAAATTCTATTCTAAATTCAAACCTCACTTCCGATACCTCCCATAGGAAGAAATGCCAGCCAAGAATGTGCAAGAGGGTGCAATTCACACCTGGCCCCCTGGATCTCCCAAGACTCACTGCCTTTCATTCAGGAGACTCACCTGGCACGTTTGCCAGCCCTTCCCTTGGCACCAACTTCCCTGAAACTCTTTTTTTTCCTTTAACAGACTACATATAATCAGAGTTGGAAGGGACCTTGTAGGTCATCTAGTCCAACCCCCCCTCCACCAAAGCAGGAGACCCTACACCATTTCTGACAGAGGGCAGTCCAGTCTCTTCTTGAAAGCCTCCAGTGATGAAACTCCCACAACTTCTGAAGGCAACTTCTGTTCTGTGGGTGGATTGTTCTCCCTGTCGGAAAATTTCTCCTCATTTCCAGGTTGAATCTCTCCTTGATCAGTTTCCAGAAATCTCCTTCTAAGAAATCTCTTCCGTTTCGTCTTCACCCAAAAAACTGAGTGGGAAAAAAACTTCTCCAGAACTTACTGCCGAGTGCTAAATCCTCCCACAGAGATTTGTTTGTTTGTTTGTTTTTTAAAAAGAGGGATTTTGGAACCCAGGGGCAATGAAATATATGCCCCCCTCCTCCTATTTTCCACTGGCATTCACTTTTCTGGCCTTCTCGGCTCTTTCCCCCTCTCAATCCTCAGCACAAAAATTCCTGGTGGCTGAAGTCACTTCCCTTCAGTGCAATTTTATCTAAACTGTTTCTAAGCCGTGGGTCAATTTCTTCAGAATTGTGACAATGTGGTGGGAGCAGGCAGGAACTGAAGTGCGGCTTGGATGGTTCCTGCCAAGCCTTTTATGGCACTAAAGACCAGTTTTTTCTTTTCTCCTAGGTGCCAAGGGTTGATTTTTACGAGCACAACCACCCCATCTTGTCCCTTCTGCACCCAATAGTCGACTTTCCCCTGTTGGAAAGCTTTGGAATCTCTTCTGAAAAGTTGGACAACAGAGATGCTTTTTCTGGAGAGGGGAGAATTGGGGGCTTGTTCCTTTTTGTTTGCTTTTCAAAATCTGTTTGTCATCCAGTTTTGGTCGCCACAATATAAAAAAAAAAAAAAAAAGAGATGTTGAGACTCTAAAAAGAGTGCAGAGAAGAGCAACCAGGATGATGAGGGGTCTGGAGACTACAACACATGAAGAACTGTTGCAGGAACTCGGCTTGGCTAGTCCGGGGAAGAGAAGAGAAGGACCAGGGGAGACAGGATAGTTGTCTTCCAATAGTTGAGGGGCTGCCCCAGAGAGGAAGAGGAGGGGGTCATGCTATTCTCTAAAGCACCTGAAGGCAGGACAAGAAGCAACAGGTGGAAGAGAGGAGAGAAACAACCTAGAACTAAAGAGAAATTTCCTGACAGAACAATTAATCAGTATTTATTTAGTTATTTGATTTGTCAATCACTTACAAGGTGATAGGTATAAGAATAAACATGAGTAAGAATACAGGAAATAGGTACGGATAAAAAGGAGACAAGAGGACAGGGACGGGAGGCACGATGGTGCACTTATGCACGCCCCTTACAGACCTCTTAGGAATGGATATTCTCTCCCTTCTTTTCCTTCCTTCCTTTTTTCCTTCCTTCCTTCCTCCCACTCCCTTTTCTCTCCTCCTCCCTGCTTTTCTTTCCTTCCTTCCTTCCTTCCTTCCTTCCTTCCTTCCTTCCTTCCTTCCTCCCCCTTCCCTTTTCTTCTTCCTTCCCCCTTCCTTCTTTCCTCCCTTCTTTTATTTTTTATTTTATTTATTTATTTGATTTGTCAATCGCTTACAAGATATTAGGTATAAGTATAAACACGAGTAAGAATACAGGAAATACGTACGAATAAATGGGGACAATAGGACAGGGATGGTGCACTTATGCACGCCCCTTGCAGACCTCTTAGGAATGGGGTGAGGTCAATAGGGGGTAGTTTGAGGGTAAAGGAGTGGGGTTAGAGCAGGGGTGGGATTCAAATTTTTTAACAACCAGTTCTGTGGGCGTGGCTTTGTTGGGTGTGGCTTGGTAGTCATGTGACTGGATAGACATGGCTTAGTAGTCGTGTTACTGGCTGGGCATGGCCAACTCAACATCACTCACATCGAGGCATGTATCTCCTCGCCTGGCCTCTCATGACTGCGGGGATGCTGCAACAGTCGTATGTGTGAAAAAGAGTCAGAAGTCACTTTTTTCAGTGCCATTGTAACTTTGAATTGTCACTCCACACAAGCAAAGTACCAGCAAAGGAGGGGAAAAAATCTCCAGAGAAGTTCCTGAGACAGGAAGTCTAGTCCTGCCAAGAATGTAAGAAGGGTTAATGGAGAGGCAGTTTCTGTAAGCAACCCCAGAATGTTTCCTTCCTGCCTTCCTTACAGGATTAGCCCTGTAATTTCTTCTAACAACCAGTTCTCCAAACTGCTGGGAATGGTAACAACCGGTTCTCGCAAATAGGTGTGAATTGGTAGAATCCCATCCCTGGGTTAGATGTAACTGCAGAGTCAGGTCGTGCATTCCAGGCATTGACCACTCTGTGGCTGAAGTTTGGAGTGGTTAACATTGAGTTTGTTGTGTGCTCTTGTGTTGTGCTTGAAGCTGAAGTAGTCATTGACTGGTAGGACATTGTAGCAGCTAATTTTGTGTGCTATCCTTACATCTAACTGTAGGCAGCATAGTTGAAGGTTGTCCAAGCCCTATTCCATTCCATTCATGGGAATTGAAGTCCACAGGCTAGCTAGGATTTCTGGAGTTGAAGTCCACTCACTAGCTGTGAATTGAGGCCCTCGGGGGAGGGAAGGAGATGGGCTGTTCCAAATTGTGAGAAATAAATAAAATATATGTTATCACTGGAAGATTTCAAGAAGAGACCGGGTTGCCATTTGTGAGGAATGGTGTAAGGTGTCCTGCTTGGGCGAGAGGGTTGGACTGGATGACCCACAAGATCCCTTCCAACTCTGTTAATCTGTTAACAGTCTAAACACCTGAAGATGTTTTGGTTGGGCTTCGGAGTCCTCCTTTTCTCAGTGCAACCTCTCCACCTTTCTTTCCAGGTAGAGAGTGCATCATACCAGTAAGCCCCTCTGAAGAGGGTCACGCAAAGCAGCTCTTCCTTGCACACACACACACACCCCACCTCAAAAGAGAAGGGTCACCTCTGCTTCTTTTCACCTGCCTGCTTGTTTCCCCCACCCCAAAAGAGAAAATCCTGACATTTCACCCAGCAACTAACAATAGTATAACTATAGTTGGAAGGGGCCTTAGAGATCTTCTAGTCCAGCCTGCTGCTCAAAGAGGAGAACCTAGAGGAGACCATTTCAGACGAATGAAATTTCAGACAAATGAAAACTTCAGTCTCTTCTTTAAAAGCTCCCGCAATTTCTGGAGGCAACTTCTGTCGCACTGCTTAATTGTTTTCGCCACCAGGAAATTTCTCCCTTATTTCCAGGTTGTTGTTTCTCTCCTTGATCGGTTTCCACCCGTTGCTTCTTTTCTGTGCCTTTTCTTTTTCTTTTTTTGCTTCTTTCCCGTGCCCGGCTCCCTCCCTCCTGGGCTCCACCCTTTATCAGCTAGCTTTTTAGTTCCTGCTTTCTCGCTCTCCTGCACATCGGCTTCTGCAGAGACTCTCCTGGTACCCAGACAGCCGATCAGAAGACGCTGCCGGCGGTGGGTGAGTCAGTTGTCCATTCCCCCACCCCCTGCTTCCTCTCTAGCATCTCCCTCTGCACCTTGGTGGAGGAGCTGAGATTTGGGGGGGGGGTCCCCTTGGCAAGGTAGAGGGGTGCAGGAAAAGGCAAGGCGTTTGGAGGCTTTGTTGGAGCAACTCAAGGCAAGTCAAAGTTCATTCTTGGCTAAGCTGGAAGGAAAAGAGAATTGCATTCCTTCCTCCCCTTCCAAGAGGAGATTTAATTTCCCTTTAATTTCCTTCCCTGGCATCCTTAAGGAGTCTAGCCAAGAGGGGCTGGCAAATTAAAACTTTCCTTTCCGTTCCTTGCGGGCTTGGGATGTTCCCATCATAGGGCTGACCAGCCCCACGACTCTTCGCTAGCAGCCCAAGCTGGGCTGTGGCTTCTGGAGGGGTGTAGTGCTAACCCATCTACCGTGGTCCAGAGAAAATAGGGGGTTATTTTGCATTCTTTGCACTTAATTAAGGTTGCAAAACCTGGAGGGTGCATTCAATTTATTCCTCTCTTTTTGGTTTGGTGGTTCTGCTCAAACTTCATCCAGAGACCTGATGCTTGTAGTTTTGCCAATCTCTTTTGTTCAGGTGGGGACATAATTATTTCATCCTTCTCTACCCCAGTGTTATTTCTAGGATCATATTTTTTTAAGTTTGATATGTATGAAATGGCAAGAAACAAACAATGTAAGTGTATAGTAGCCAAAGACCAGGAGGAAATTGCCAGCACCTTCTCCAACTGCTGTCAATTTATTTTATTAAAAGGCACAAACTTTTCTGACTTATCGTTGGTTTCCTTGAATGCAAGTGATCATGCCTTTCAATCAAGTTGATTGGAAAAGGTGCTAGATAACCCTTCCTGATTTCAGAAGAAGCCAGAGGTTTCAAACATCTGTCTTTGCATCCTAAGCCTTCCAACTTCTTGTCTCTTGCACAAATGCCAAGAAGCTAAATTTGGGTGTGATCACCTTCTTAAGAAGTCTCTGAGCTTTATGTTTTGCAGATGGCAAAATACAACTTGAACACACTCAGGTCCCACACCAAAAATGGAACCATGGTTTGCAGAGCCCTAGTTTGAACTATGTTATCCCTGGCATGAATGTTAGCTAACCCTGGGAACGGTTGGTGTGGCGAGGCTGTTTTCTGCCCCTTTTAGCTTTTTCTTTTTCAACTTTTCACGGGGTCACCCTTACTTTTAATTCTGCTTTCAAACTTTGCTCTTGTGCATGCTTTTATATTTTGCGACACGCTTTTTATCGGCGCCGCCTGGAATTATTTAGACGAGACAGGCGGTATAGAAGTGGGATGAATCAGTCAATAAATAAATGGCAGATCAAATCCCCAACAATATTTATTTATTTATCTATCCAGTTTGGAAACCGCCCATCTCCCTCACAGAAAGTGTACTGAGAAACAAAACACGGAAACCCTTCCATCATTTTAAAAAAATGCAAATAAAGGAAACAGGAGAGATGGAATTTAACTCAAGGTATTGTAGGGAGGTTGACATCATGTCTGGTTTGCAGAAATTTTTCAGGAGAGACATTGAGTGCAACACAGTTTCCCAACTCTATTTCCCAAGTCACAAAATCAACCCCGTTTCCAGGACACGGAATAAACACTTTTGAAAAATAGTCGGATTGTTCTAGAATAACCCAGCAGCTCGGCTGGACCTTATTAATGGCCTCAGGGCAGCATCAAATTCAACCCTGATTTATCCCAAAAGTTTTAACTGTTTCTTATGTTGCTTTCTTACTGCTAAATCTTCACCATCCCCCAGATTTGCTGTCAGTGATGGTGCAGCTTGGATAATTTACCTGATTCAACTACAACTAAATTGATGGACTTAGTTTTGCCAGCAAAAGTTTTGTGTTTGTGTGATATGCCATTTTGGGGCGGTTTGCAAAAAGTTGACCAGATCTTAACTGGCTATAATCAATCCTGAAAACTAAGCAGAATCAGTTCTGCTTTATTTTATTTCGCCAAGACGACTCTAGTATATTTATTAACCTATTTATTTTTATCCAGCCTTTATTATTTTTTATAAGTGACTCCAGGCAGTGAGCACACCTCATATTCCTTCCTCCTCTTATTTTCTTCAACAACAACAACCCTGTGAGATGGATTGGGCTGAGAGAGAGAGACTGGCCCAATGTCACCGAGTTGGTTCTCTTATCTAAAGCAGAACTAGAACTCGCTGTCTTCTGGGTTCTAGCCAGGTGCCTTCACCGCTAGACCAAACTGACTCTCTCTGAAAATCCCAGAGCTGTTGGCTGTTTTTTTCTGGATGAAGGGAATGCCAATAACTTTTGCCCTTATGCCTTTGTTGACAAAGTCATTTCCATTTCCTGAATACGAGTCAAACAGGTTTTAAAAGAACAGGGAAGCTGCCCACGAAACAGCTGGAAATAGCTCAAGTTTGCAACTCCTTGTAAAACTGGAGGACTGACTGTTTCTAAATGGCTATTGCTGGGTTTTTGCACTGGACAGGAGGAGGAGTTCCAGAGCCTCACAATAACACACCCAGCTTCACAACAGGACAGGCCTGGCTTCACACAACTTGCCAGCTGTTCGAGTTCAGTCTTTTGAAAGTTGCATTCTGGACTGACCACTGAGGGGCGGCAGAGAATTTTAGTTCAGAAAAAGCTGTCCAGTGCTGCCCTCTGTCTGTTGCCTGGGTGCATGGCTTATTTGGCGAATGAAGCAATTGAGATTTATCAACCCAGATCGAATGTTTGGATGCAAACACAGGGTTTCCAAGGCTGGCCCTGCCACTGAGGAAGAGAACCATTTTAGCACAGATGCCAAGGGGAGGTGATTGATTCTGTGCCCTCACCTTGGCATCTACCTTTCCTAAACCAACATACATCATTTAATCGCCATCAAGATCAGTTTTAACTCTTGCTCCACCCAGTCCCCGCACAAGAGAGGACCTGGGTTGGCTCAGGAACATGGGGAAGATACCATGGATAATAGAAACCCTCCTGTCTCTCTTGCACCTGGTTCTGAGAACAGGAATTAAAAGTTTTCTCCAACAAACAGTTTTCCAAGTCCAGGTTTCACAGAAAAAGTCCCACCTTATAAAAGCACCGGTGGAACTGACTGCCACAAAAGGCAAGGGGAGCTTGTGATTTTCCCTGCTTCTTTAGCAGAATAAGTAGCTAGAGAGAAGAATGAAAAGTTTGTGCAAAAACTTAAGTCATTTATTATGGTCACAAATGAGAATAATGTATACAAAATTAGTTGTAGGCTTGTGAGGCAAAACCCCTTTGTTCCCAAATGAAATTTTGTTGGATCAGTTTGTTTATTTCTTTATTTATACTTGCGGACTTCGACTCCCAGAATTCCCCAGCCGGCCAATTCTGGGAGTTGAAGTCCACCTATTTTTAAGTAGCTGCTAAGGTTGGCTTAAACCCTTTTATATAGCTGCTCACCTCATAGTTGAGAAGAGGATAAAACCCAAATTGCAAAACTGCCCTTTTGGGAAACGGGTGCCTGGAAGGGTTTTCGATGGATAAAATGGACGTTGGGAAGGAAAGAAAAAAAAATTTCAGGAAAGAGGAACAAACAGCAAGCCTCTCTTGACAACAGCTGCTATAAATCTGTTTACTTCACTTTACATGCGGAGGGGTGAAGGGTGCTTGTCCTGAAAAGTTCTGATTTTTGAACCTTGGAGCCCTACAAGCAATTCCCAAAGTTGCTAATCCCGATTCCTGATTTCCCTTCCAAGTGATAGGCTCTCACTTTAACCCTTTATATCATGGCATTTATTCAATTTCTCTCTTATTTATCCTCATAAAAGGGGTAGCTTATTTCCCACGAATAAATTTATTCCCATAAATTTATTCTCCTTCCGCCCCCCAAATGTAGGAGTTTCATCCCTGGAAGCTTTCAAGAAGAGACCGGACTGTCACCTGTCAGAAATGATGTAGGGTCTCCTGCTTGGGAAAGGGGTGGGGGTTGGACTAGATGACCTACAAGGTCCCTTCCAACTCTGTTAATCTGTTCAATGTTGCTGAGGATCTCCCAAGATCTGTACTCAAATCTCAAGATTTTGCAGGCACCTGCTGTGGCCAGAGATCTTCAGGGCATCCAAGGTTGGGCCATTCGTGGCTCCCCGCCCCATCGGCGGCCAGAAGTGACTCCCAGTCCTCCCCCAGGGAAGTCTGACCTTTCTAAGCTCCAAAACCTTCAGTGGCCTCCAGCCTTCCACCCTTATTTCCCTGCCCTCAAAGTTGGGAGTCAAACTTAACATATGGATGAGTGATCTCTGAAAAAACGAGTCAATGTCCAGGAAGTCTTTTTTCTCTCTCTTTCTTTTAAGTTCCAGTTCTTCTCCAAACTCCCAGAATTATTAGTCTTTGGTCTTTCTGTCCTGGATGCCTGAAGAGGACCAGCCTGCAACTGCAACCCGCCTTCTTTGGTCTGGCGGGGGTCTTGTCTCACCCCACCCGTCAATTTAGTCCTTCCGGGAATGCTATCAGGCAGGGCCTTCTTTGTGGTGGCTCCCTAATCAGCCACATCTTCTCAAGAACAGGAGGATGGAGCCAAACCACAGGCTATTCCAGGGGAAATTCCTAAATGAACGACCCCGGTCATGTCCCCCAGGATATGTCCAGGTTGAATGTTGCTTCTTCATTCTCTTTTGTTGCACCCTTTGGAATATTTTTCCCCTAATTTAGAGTATTTTTATGAATGGTGGAGACTACGAAATTAATTTAAAAACCTGTGCTGGCAGGAGATCCTTTCGAAACGAGAATCCTTGAATGCATTGGGGAACATGAGTCATGAATGGATGACATGGATTTTGCAAATTACACGTAATTAAAAATCAGCACATTCTCCCCACCCCACCCCACCCTTTTTTTTTTCTTTTGCACGCAGGACGTGGTCAGCCACGACCTGGAGGCCTTTAGCCGTGCAAACCCCCCCCCCCACGCCTCCCCAATAGCTGCCTGCCCTTTTGTCCCTTCCCTTCCCTTGACCCCACCCCAGCCCAGAGAGCCACATTATTGGTGTCAAAAGAGCCAAGGAAGAAATCTGTCCTAAACAGATGACTCATGGGGGATTTTTTATTTTTTATAAGAGCGGTTGCAGTTCTCGCCAAGTCTTAATTTAAACCATAAATCCGTACTGTGGTGTTAACAAGGGGGTTGATAATGTAGGAGGGTGGATTTTGGAAGCCAGAGGGGCAATATGAGACCTGTGCATGAAGCTAAAAAGTATGCAGGAGGTTGAGTTGGGAGAGCCTTTTTTTTTTTTTTGGGGGGGGGGGGGGGAGTACAATTTTGGGTTAAAAAAAAAAAAAGGGGGGGGGGGGAATGCAGTGTTTCTCCTTCTACTGCAACAGTTGGCAGAGACCATTTGCCTTCCTTCTGGTTTCCCCACCGCTTCCCGCCTCGCAGACAGTTTGGACATGCAGAGTCTCCGCTAAGCGGTAAAGTCTGGCTTGTGTTATGGTTGTCGTTACCTAAACAGAGCCGCTGCCAGGAACCCAAAGACCCGTCTCTCTCTCTCTCGTGCACATTGGGAAATGAGTGACTCAGTGTGATTTTTTTTAGGGGGAGGAGAGGGGGGAAAGGAGGGAAAACATTTACATTTTGAGGGTGTTTCCCGCTCCTGGGGGTTGTTTCGAGGTTCTTTTCTTCACCCCAAGTGTTTCTGCAAACTGTGAACCTGACAATGAAGCAATCAAATGATGCACACTTGCAAGCCGTCTTTCTGTCCCATCTCAGGTGCCTCGGCAGGTAATGTTAAAATACCTTTTCCAGAGGTGGGTTCTGACCAGTTCTGGAGAACCAGCCAACCCCACCTGTTCCCTGCCTCCCACTGAGTCCCAGCTCATCAAGCTGGGTCTCCTTTGGTTGCCCTGCACAGGAGAATGGAGCTGGAAAGCAGGTTAGTGGGATGGGAAGAGAGTGGGAATTTTGCAGTATATCCTTCCCCTGCCACGCCCACCAAGCCCATAGAACCAGTAGTAAAAAAAATTAAATCCCACCCCGACCCTTTAACATGTGAGAAAGGAAAAGTTTGTTAAACTGAGTGCCACTCCTGTTGATGCCACGCAACCTTCACAGTATTCTGTGTTTTTTTTTAATTGGTTGTCTCTTTACAGTATACTGTCTGAATCAATTTGTTTACGCAGCAATACTTCTTAAATTCCTAATTTCTACCCCTGTTGTCTGACCGTTGATAAGAGAAGTCCCAAGTTCAAAATTATTCTGTCTCTTTCTTTTAACTTTCAGTGTTAATCTGTCCATTTCTGCGCAGACCAATGTTTGTTTGTTTTTGAATTATGTCTTCTTCGGGGGGGAGGGGGGGGGTTTCCTCGCTTTCCCAATGTTCTGCAAATACAGTTCTTGCTGCTGTCAAAACATGTAATATCAAATATACATTCCTTTTATCATATTTTTCTGGTCATTAGGCCTAACCAAAAATAGTTCTGGCCTCAAATCTATATTCTGGGCCAAAATAGAAACGTGGTTTGCTGTGACCTCTTTCTACTTAAAGCAAACAAAGAAGGCTTCCAAGTCTAGTCGAGAGCTTTGGCATTTCTTGGTGGTGTCCTTTCTCAATGCTCGCCGAGTCGGATCCTGCTTAGCTTTGCCCGAATTAGCCACAGTTGCTTAAATAAAGCCTCCGTCGAGCTGAGCGAAGGAACAACCCTGCTGGCTTCTTGGCATCGGCTCAGAAAACAGGTGCAACCTTCCAAAATGGTTATTTTTCTTAGTTTGGCATCATGAATGCATTGGCATTTAAAACTTTTCCCAAAAATATATATATTTTTAAAAAATCTTCCGATGAATTCTGAAATCGTTACTCCAGACCGGCTGTGGATTATGGAAGCTGGTGTCCAATGTTTTTGAAGGGCACCAAATTAGGATGTCTCTGAAACTTGGGAGATGCTTGGAACTCAAGGACGGTTGCTAGGCAACAGCCAGAGCTTCCCTGGCCCTTCGGTGCCTAGCAACCACCAAGTCTTTCTTCCTGTATCCTGGAGCATCCCAGGAAGTGGCCTAGAACAGAAGACCTCTAGTTGGCCCCATGAATGGGAGAGAGGAAGGCAAAACTTGCACGGGGGAAGAGAAAACATGCAAGTGTGATGACAAAACACGGACGGATGACGATGAAGGTGAGTTTTTGCAGCCCGTTGGTGAATAAGAAACAGAGGAAGGGGAAAAATGGGGCCTCGAGGCATCTCTACTGACCCAAAGGGTACAACTTTTGGTTGGCTTGTTCTAAAATTTGATGTTGGTGTGCAGACTACAAAAATGTTGGTGAAGGGATTGGGAAAGAGCCATAGAGTTTCCAATCATTCCTAAAACACCCCGAATGGAAGCGTGCTGGAGGTGTCTTCGGTCTGACCATGGCCGGACAAAGAGGCATGCAATTAAACACAGTGAGATGGCCCACAGGAGATTTTATTTTTTTTGCAAAAGCATCTGTCTCTGGCATCTGGATGAGCTTTTTAGGAAAAGCCTCTTATCAAACCCAGGAGTTGCATAAAAGTAAGGGGAGATTTAACAATTCAGAGCTGAGAGTTTGTAAAAGGTTGGATTTTAAGGAAGCCCCAGGATACTTTCAGCCAATGAAGAGCTTAAACCCTGCTTTGAATTCTGCTCTGTTGAAGCCCTCCAATCTGTTGTAATCTAAATTAATTCCTCAGAGTAATGTTTCCTGGGAGTTGTACTGCAGCCTGTTTGGCTTCCATCCCCGTAGAGTTGAATCCATTGGATATCAAATATCTTTCCCTTCAAACTTTCCCTCTGAGTCCCAGTTTGCCCTCACATTTAAGTTTAGGTGTATGTGTGTGTCAATTTCAAGCCTTCTGTTTCCACCTCCAAACCTCAACAGACGAGTAAACGTTCTCAAGATGAACCATTTAGCAGCTCAAGGGAACAACTATTAATTAACTTTGGGTCCTTCGATCCCATCTTTCCTCATCACAAGTGGTTTTGGGGGCAGTGGGGTCCTGCTTGTTAGAGAAACAGTCCCCGGACACTCGATCTGGTTGCCGCCTTCTGTGTGTGTTGAGTTGTCTTCTCAACACCATGGAAATTAAACCCTTGTGCTGGCAGGGTTGCTGAGGGATTAGGTCCTCCTTCAAGTGAGAATGCCTTTTTTGTGTTTGGCATGTTCTCGTGGAGGGGTACAGGGTGGGCGATGGACCAAGGGCTGAAGACTAATTTTAGGACACCACTTGGCCTGTCTCCGTGCCAAAGATAGCAGACTTCATCCGGAGTCTTTGCAGGATAACCTTTGCAGATAATCCTTTCCAATAGATTCCACTCCGTGAGTCTTTGGAAAGCTTTGTTCTTTTCGTAGAGAAATGACAGATGGGTAAGGACACTGATTTGGGACCGTCCCATCACTGCCATCAAATCACGATCCAGACTTCTATCTCTCCTTTTCTCCAACAGCTCCCATCACTTCCTCCTCCAGTTGAGCTTTTGTTGAGAATTGTTGAGCCTTTGGGAAAAGTGCAGAGAAGAGCAACTAAGAGGATTAAAGGCCTGGAGACTGAAACATAGGGAGAAGAGTTGCAGAAACTGGGTTTGGCTAGTTAGAGAAAGGAAGGAGTAGGGGGTGACATGAGAGCAGTCTTCCAGGATTTGGGGGGCTGCCGCAAGGAAGAGGGGGGTCAACCTATTTTCCAAAGCACCTGAAGGCAGGACATGAAACAACAGGTGGAAATTAACCAAGGAGAGAAGCAACCTGGAATTAAGGAGAAACTTCCTAAGAGGTAGGACAATTAACCAGTGGAACAGAAGTTGCCTCCAGAAGTTGTGGCTGCTCCATCACTGGAGGTTTTTAAGTAGAGATTGAACAGCCACTTGTCTCAAATGTTTGAGCCAAGTGGTTGGACTAGATAGACTCCAAGGTCCCTCCCAGCTCTATTCTGATTGATCATTTGATTGACGTTCCTAACAATGTGGTGAAGTAGGTTGAGATGAGAGAGTCATCCAATGGCTGGAAATGGAGTTGAACATGGATTTCTAGTCCAGCCATGGCAGTACAGTGGTTCTTCTTGATCTTCTTGGGCTTTTTAAAACTTCCATACAGTTGGCTTCGACTTTCCCAAAGCGAACAGCCAATTCACCCCCTGAGAATTCCAGAACATTGTAAATTGATCTGCCCAGATGTAGGGCAGCCCTTTGGCTGGACACTCCTCCTAGCCTTCCAAGCAGAAACAATTGATTTCCACACTATGTTTAAGCTTGGTTTTGTTTTGCTTTTTGCTCCCAAGGACAAAAATCAGTTGGGTGTCTATTTTCTGTGTCACAATCATGAGCTTGTTTGCACCTACAGGTGTCCCACAAAGACCAACTTTTAACATATTCCCTTTTGCATCTTTCCAGTGCTTAGGTTGCCCAGGTTGGTCATTGTTTAATGGGTTTTTTTATTGGGTAGCATTTGGTGCCAAGACAATATCCAAGGACATTGTCTTGGAGAAGATCATTCACCATTTATGGAGCAGCCCTGAAGAGCTGTCAGAACTGATCTGGATCAGGTGATAGTATTCATGTGATGACAGTCTCATGAATCCTCTTCTTTAATGTTGGTCTTCTTCCATGGAAGGCATCTGGAGGGGCAGCTGAGGCCAAGAGGATAGAGTCTCTCCCAGGAGGAAGTTCAGATCTGATTGAAGGATTTAAGAGGAATGGAGAAAAAAAACGAGCTCTTTGTTCCCAGCTGGCGTTTGTTAAACTCTTATCCACCAGAGGCATCCTGGTTTGTTTTGTTTTACACTTGCCATCCTGCTCCATCAATATTTGCTGTTCCCCTTGGCTTCTGCTAAGGCCTCACCTGTTGTTCCAATGAAACCTCACTGCTGGGTTGCAAAGAGCTGCCTGGCAGAGGGAAGTCAGGGTACCATCGATCAGCTCTTAGCCTGGTACCGTAGCACTGCAGATCTTTTCATCTTCTCTCTCTCCTCCCAGTCTTTGCAGTTCTAATCTGGGTCAAACCTGGGATACTTTCCAAAGCAAGGAAAGCAAACCGTTGAGAAGGAAGGAACCAAATGCAACAACTCCTGTGTAAAGAAATGCTCCAGTATTTTCACTCTGTCTCCTCTCGTTCTTCATGCTTGTTACCCCCTGGAAGCCATCTTCCCTTTTAGATTTCATCCACATTCCTCTTGGGGGTGGGTAGGTTTCTCTCCCATTCAGCACCAGGCCTCACCAGCTTTGACCCTGCCTTTCTTGCCAAATTAAACCACAATAGCACCCAGGCCTCACCGGCTTTGGCACCGTCAAAGAAGGCACTCATAGGTTGCCTACTCCAACGTTTGGATACGATGCCCTTTCCATTCTCTCTTTACCCCTGCAGAGTTTCTCCATTTGCTGAGAGTGACTAATGATTCATCCATGCTGTTTTCATGTTCTGATGCCAAGGGATGGGGAAATGTGAGAAGACCTTGTCCTACTCATCCTTCCCCTTTTAGAGCAAGAGGGCTTTAGAGAAGGCAGCGGATAGGAAAACTCCCTGGAGGGGGTTACCCCGTAGACCTCGAGGAGGTGAAGCAATGTGTGCGGGACTTGTCTAACGAAGAGAAGACGAGGGGTGACATGATAGCAGGGTTCCAATATTTGAGGGGCTGCCCCAAAGAAGAGGGAGTCAAGCTATTGTCCAAAGCAGGGGTCTCCAACCTTGGCAACTAAGCCTGGAGGACTTCAACTCCCAGAATTCCCCAGTCAGCAAAGCTCTGGCTAGGGAATTCTGGGAGTTGAAGTCCTCCAGGCTTAAAGTTGCCAAGATTGGAGAGCCCTACTCCAAAGCACCAGAAAGCAAGAGAAGAAGGAACAGGTGGAAACTAACCAAGGAGAGGAGCAATCTTGAATTAAGGAGAAATTTCCTGACAGAACAATTAATCAGTGGAACAACTTGCCACCAGAAGTTGTGGATGCTCCAACACCGGAGATTTTCTCCCAAAAAATAGATGGCCATTTGTACAGAATGGTATAGGGCAAGGACCTTCAAACTTGACAGCTCTAAGGCTTGTAGACTTCAACTCCCAGAATTCCTCCTCCAGTCAGGTTAGCTCAGGAATTCTGGGAGTTGATGTCCACAAGTCTTCAACTTGCCAAGTTTGAAGGCCCTTGGAATAGGGTCTCCTTCTTGAGCAGGGGTTGGACTGGAAGACCTCCAAGGTCCCTTCCAACTGTTGTTCTGCAGTGAAGCCATGCAAAATGGGACAGTCTGGAGGACCTCTCCAGGACTCACCTTGGGAAGAGTTTTCAAAGACTTGAAGAGTAGCTCCCCAACAGGAAGTCTGCAGGGAACGCCCCCCAAAGTCTAGATGGTGCTTTGAAGCTCCACCTGCTTTCTATGCATCAAGTTGCAGACCCCCTTTGACCCCGGAGCATGAGTTCATGTGGGTGTCCCTTCCAGTCTGGGCAAGGACCAAGAATGGCCTGGATGCCTTGAGAGACCCTCTTCAAGACGTTGGTCAATGGCCAATTGGAAACCCATGTGTGTCAGGGGCAATTTCAGAGGTCACAGCAAATTTTGTGGAGGGCTATCATCTCAGTGATGACTAACAGTAGGTGAACTTTAAGGCCTGTGTTCAGCAGTTGGGGTCCAAATGTCTTCAGATGTTGTCACCTTGAGTTTATAGGGCCTGGATGTTTGGTTTGTATTCTACCTTGTTGCCAGTTAATCTTGTGATATGTATCCATGTCTGCCTGCCTCTCTCTCTCTCTCTCTCTCTCTCATCATCTATCTATCATCTATCATCTCTCTCTATCATCTCTATTTATATCATAATCTATTTATCATCTCTATATCTATCTGTATCATCTATCATCTCTATATCTATCATTATCTATTTATCTATATCCATCTATCAACTCTATATCATCGATCTCTATCATTATCTATTTATCGTATCTATGTCATCTCTATCTCTCTATTATCTATTTATCATTTGTATCTCTCATCTCTGTATCTTCTATTATCTATTTATCATCTCTGTATGATCTGTCTCTAGTATCTATTGATCATCTCTATATTTATCTATCTGTCATTATCTATTTCTCATCTCGACATATCTGTATCATTTCTCTCTCTCTTGTCTATTTATCATCTCTATGTCTACCTATATCTATCTACCTACTTACCTATCTATCATCATCCATCATCGATCTCTCTGTTATCTGTTATCGCTCTGTCTCACCTGTCAGAGCCACCGCCCTGTTTCCACTGGGCTCCTTCAAAACTCTTGGCTGAATTCATCTCTTTAGAGGCAACTAAAACGAAACAAGGGCCGATTGTCTTCAAAGTCAGATTAGACCTCTCGACGTGAACATTGGTGGGTGTGGGTGTCTCTTGGGCCCCGAGCCCATGCTTTGAGGAGCCCTCCCCCTCAGATTCCCTCCTGGTCCACATGGCACACGCCTGCCCAGCCGCGGGGCCAGTGGTTGTCAGCCCCCCCCACCATCACTAATCTTTTATTATGTGGTGTGTGGCCATCCCTCTTCAAGATGCTGAGCCCAGCCAGTCTTTGCGGCCGATTCTGGCGTCTCAGGTTCCTCCAGGCATTTTGAGAGTTTTGGAGCCTGAAGTCGGCAGGTATTTATATGTTGCAGGCACTTCATTCCATTGGCTCTATTCTTCTCCCTCGAGATCTCCTAAAATGGTAAGATGTTTTGAGTGGGACGAGGTCCACAGGCCAGGGCGAGGGGGTGTGGACATCTGTGGGAAGCCCTGGCCCCCCGTATTAATAGCCTCCCTTCAGTAAATGCCGGTGATCTGAGTTGGAGGTCGTTCAACAGCTCCCTTCTCTCAGTCCAGTCCGGCCACAAGTCCGAATCACCCTTCCACCAGCATGGCTTACCACCGGCACTCAGGTAACGGGGGGTGGGGTGGGGGGGAGGCACCGGAACCGGTGTGGCACGGTGGGAAAAGATAATGCCACCACAGCTGCTTAAGTCACCCGTGGGGGCACATTTGCTTCAGTGGCCAGCCCTCCTGGATCCGAATGCCCCTCATCCTGGATTCGGGAAGGGGGTTTTCAGAAAGTTGCAGGAAGCTCTTAAGGCTGCTGAAAAGGATTCTGCACCGATTTATTATTATTATTATTTTGGGGGGGGGGGGAGTTTGAATGCAGGCGTGCTTCGCCTAAGTTGTGATTGTTCTTTGCTTTTTGCAAAAAAAACCCCTAAAATACTTCTATACCGCTCTTAAAAATAAGAAGAACAAGCCTGACGATGGAGGATTTTGGAAGAAGCAGTTTTTTAAATCTTGTGCAGCTTTGCTTGAATGAAATTCAACCCCTGGAGACATCCAGTCTTAGACGGGGCACCCAGCTAAGACAGAATCAGTCAGTCAGACGGATGAGCTATAAAGATGGCTTGATCCTGGCTTGTTTCCTTCAGCCGTTTTATTCCACCTGGTTAGGTCAATGGGAGCTCAGAGACAAAAAGCCCCGATTCAGGCAGATAAAAGCCAATTCTTTAACCATGGTTGCAGGGTGCGGAAAATCCCAGAAGGTCTGTTGTTCAGGGTTTGGATTCATTTCCACCTTGGTTAGTTGCTCTCTGGCTGGCCCCCTTTCTGAAAACAGGCCCCCCTTTCTCTGCCAGATTGCAAGAGTCTTCGGGAGTGTGTGTGTGTGTGGAATTAAAATGGCAAACCGGGGTGTGTGCGACATGACACAGCATAGTTGCCTCCTGCACAATGTTTTATTTTGGATTTTCAAACGGGATTGCAGGGAAAACGCGACACCTGAATGGCACAAGATTTTGAATGACCAGCCAACCAGCAGCACGGAGGCACAGAAAATGCTCCTATCCTGAAGCATTTTACCGCAAGCAAGGGATGGTTTTTTTGGTTTGCTCTTATTTGACAAACCCCCCCCCCATTTGATAGATCTTCCAAATCGTGTTGATAGCCCTCTGTACGTTTTATGCTTCAATGCCTGCCTTTAACCAATGTGTTCCTGCCCCAGTTTAGGCTGGTCTGTGACGGCCACAAAGGTGGGTTTAACTTGATTTCAGGGTTTTGTGCAAGGAGATTCTGGATTCTGCACCTGGCCCCAATTATTGGCATCTTTTCATTCACTGATTTGAGTCTTGATCCCCCCTTCTGGCCTTGCCGGCTCTAACTTTTCTGCAGGGCCACCCACCTTCCTCCTTAATCACTCCCAAACCAAACTTCTTAATCCTGTAGGCAAGAAACTTGTTTTAGCGTGAACACTAAGAGTGAAAAATGAATAATTGGATTTTTTTTTTTTTTTGCTCCCTGGGCTGTAATGTAGTGAGCATCTCATTCTTTGCTTCATCCCTTCTTCTGTTCACATGGATTAATAATGCATCTTTAGATACTCAGAAAAGAATATATTTTGTTCTCTGAGGTTGCCATGCACTTCCTTCCTTCCTTCTCCATCTCTCTTTCTTCTTTTTTTCTTCCCTTCTTTCTTTCTCTCTCTTTCCTCTTGGAAAGTGCTTTCCCTTTTTCTCAGCCATACCTCAAGAGAGACTCAAAAAAAGACTGTAAATCTAGTGTGTGGGTCTGTGCAGGTCTGCAGTTTTTCTCCCCAAATGTCTCATGCGCACATCTTATGCTCTTCCAAACTTGTAGAGGCATGGCTAAGACAATTAAAACCTCCTTTTCAAAAATCCCATGGCTTAGAAACCCAGCTAAAATATTAGACAAGAAAAATGTGTAATCTCAACGGGCACCATTAAAAAAGAAAACATCCATTCCAGCAGAAACAGCCTCCTTGAAAACCCCTGTGAGAAGCTCAGTTCCCATGATAAAGATCTTCACAGGATGGTTGCTTGGTGGTCTACTTCCATTTGGCTTAGATGTTCCACCAGGCTTAACCCACACAGAAAACTTGGCCCAGTGCAGCCAACTCAATAAACCACTGTTCACAAAACCACCACTTAATTGGTGCAACGTGTGAACTCCGCTCTGATTGCTTTCCAGAATTTATTTATTTTGTTTTCAAAAAAGAACCACACTCCCATTCATTCCTCCTCCTCCTGGAGAAGAGAGTGGGCTGTCGTCCCCCCACCCCCGTTGCTATGATACACCACCCTTTTTATAGCAAGGCCAAATTCCAAGTCACCCAGTTAAAGGGCGCATGAGTCAAGAAAACAATGGGGTAATTGCCCTATTTTTAGATTGCCGGAGGGAAAGAATGAGTTGGCAGTTAACACCCTTGGCTAGGTTTGCTAGCTCGGTTTTCTTCGCCTTCCCTGGTCTTGCTGTGCGTGTCTGGCTTGTTCCAGAGTGACCCAATGACCATCCCATGTGAATGGTTACAGGAACGGTGGTTGTTGAACCGTGAGCCCCTTCGGGAGTTCTAGATCTAGTCTTGCTTTTAAGAAAGGGCATAAATTGGTCCCAAATGATCAGCTCAGGGCAAGTGGCACTTTGGGAGAGAAGGAGCCATGATGGTTCTTGTGTTTCCATGATTCCTTATTTCCTTATAAGTTCCTTATTCCTCACGAGGTGAGGGTGGTGATGGATAGCCAACTGAGTTGATAAGAACATGGTGGGAAGCTTGGGCCAGATGAAGAGAAGGGAGGACTAGGTCCTTCTGGACCCCCATCTCCAGCCAGATGCTGTGGTCATTAAATCATTTCTTGGGATCAGAAGATGTTTGGCACCTTGGTAAGGTGGACTCTTGGGAAGCACATCTACAGGACATTTGCAGCTATGCTCTTAAATTCAGAGACCCCAACTTTTCAGAACCAGTTGAGTTTGGGGAGCGTTCAGTAGACTTCCTCAACCTGAGGCTGAAACTTCCCATGTTTTCCAGCCAGCCACATTCTTCTTTCCCCCTTTATTCTTTCAAGGTGCTTATGGTTTTCACGGAAAACTGCAGGAATAGCTCAGCCCAACTCTGTGCTCGCCAATAACACAAGACATCCAAGGACTTTCTTCTTCTTCTTCTTTTTTATCTGTCAGGCTTTTATTCTTCTACTTCCCCTTTCTTAAAAATCTATGATAAGCAGCAGCCTTATCAAGTTTCCGGTCCTTATGACCAGAAAGGAAGGATGTGGTTAAGAACAGTTGGGACCTGCTCTCTTTTATCGGATGTGGGTGTGTTGAGGCAGAGCCAGTTTTGCTCTGTTCTAATCAGGAACAATTAGATGAAACCTCCTTGCTTTGCTGACTTGTGGATGTGGCTTTGTTGAGCATCAGGAGAAGACAAGGAGCTGGGAGATTTTTTAGTGCTCCCTGGTGATGCAAAAAATATTGTCTCATTTTCTCCTGTTAGCACTATAATTTATAGTGCAAAGTGTTGTAGCAGACACAATGTAGTAGAATCCCCATTGTGTGCACTACATTGTGTCTGCTACACAATGTAGTAGACAGAATCCCATCCAATGGGGATTCTGGACCACTTCCTCTTATACCTCTTCACACCTCCCAGTCACAGCCTGGCACAGTTCACTAGATAGGACCTGGCCACCTTCCAGGTTGGTCTTCAACCCAGATGACAATGAACCTTCCATGAGCAAAACCCCCCCCCCCCCCCTGTCCCACTATGTTCACCTTGTCATGCTGAGCTAATCCTGTCATACTCAGAGAAGCTTGTCATGAGGAGAGTGTCAACATGCTGATACAACCACGCAAGGAGGTTCTGTGATGTCTGCTGTTGTCCATTGCGAATGTAGTCAGTATGACAAGCAACAGTGGGGTACATGATGAGGAAATACAAGGCTGGGCTTATGCAAAGAACCCAACCAGCAGCAGCTTTATTAACATTTAGACATTCCTGAATCAAAGGATCTGTGATAGATAGATAGATAGATAGATAGATAGATAGATAGATAGATAGAT
>BLBF01000058.1:1734645-1761720 GCA_015471245.1 Laticauda colubrina
GATAGATAGATAGATAGATAGATAGATAGATAGATAGATAGATAGATAGATAGAATGAAGGTTTTAACCCATGTGGCTGTGGGGTGGGGCAGAGTCAGGGGTTGGGAAGTGAAATAGCCAACAAGCTGAAGTGCCGGACTTTTGAAGGACCTTCTCATAATGTCATCTCTGCTGAAGACATGGAAAGGGGGAAGATAGTCCACAGAGTCTACGGGAAGATGGCATCTCCCATGACTCTTTGGGGCCCAACCTCACCTTCAGCACTTCATTGTCAGGTTGGGTTGGGCCCAGTTTTCCGATTGGTACCAGCCCCTTTGTGAGAACAGAGCCAACCGTTGTCTTGTCTTGAATAATGCCCCACTGGGGTGCCCAAGGCATCCCATGGCCCTCAACTCTGCCATGTTGTCTTCTGCCTCACTCCAGGTCCCAGCAGCTACACTGTGGGCACCATGTCCGAGCGCTTTGACTGTCACTATTGTCGCGCCGCACTGCACGGGAAGAAGTATGTGCAGAAGGAAGGACGCCACTGCTGTGTCAAGTGCTTTGAGAAGTTCTGCGCCAACACCTGTGCCGAGTGCCGGAAGCCCATTGGGGCTGATTCCAAGGTAGGAGATACCCCAGTTGCAATGGTCAACCCCTCAAATCAGTACAGGCTGGGTGGGGTCCTTTGGATAATGGTGTGATTTTCTTGACAAGAGAGCAGCCCGACTGAGAGATTTGGACTGTTGAGTTGGCCAATGGACCTTGTGTGTTCCCTAATGGACTTCTTTTGATATTATAATAAAGCTCATAAGAATGGATTCTCACAATTGTACAGTTTGCTTTGTGTGAAAGCTGGTTTGATACACTAGTGAAGGGAGACACAGATTTGAGTCCTCCTGTAGGTATTGAAGTCTGCTGGATGACCTTGCACCTGTCCCTCTCTCCAAATCTAGGAAGCTGAAAAACCATCTATCCACAAACCTGGATTAGACCAGCATGATAAAGTATGGCCATAACTACCAATGTAGAGTCCTTAATTCTGCAATGGGTGATATGTGACTCTGGCCAAAATGATCCATGAGATTTCCAAGGAGGCACAAAAGTTGGATTCCCATTGAGCTCAATCAGTAGTGTTCAACCTTCTTCAGCTCAAAACTGTACTCCAGAGAATTTTTCAGGATTCTGTAGGGTAAATACATGACCGGAAGCTTCTGTGAGAGGCTCAACGCACCCATTGTATCCCTTAAAATCTATCCTACCCCTCTTAAAATAAGCAAAGGGGTCAACCTCTGGGAGAACGTATTAAAAAAAAAAAGAGTGCAGAAGGTCCATTCTTTTTTGCCTACCTCTGGCTACCATGGTAGAATCATGGAGTGATTCTGTGACCTACTGACATTCTCCTGGAGTCCTGGGGCACCTGGTAGAAAGCATGAGATCCCAACACCCTCACCATTGGAATAACCTTTCATTAAGAAGCTGTGATGGCTCCATTATCCATCTTGGACCATTGTTGGTGCAGAAGATCTTATTTCTACTCTGGATTGATTGCACTCAGATTCCTCTCTGGATTGACGACACCCAAAAGGTTGGGGTGTAGACCCCCCCTTCTGCCCTTGGGACAAAGACCCCTTTCAAAATGTTCTCTCTTGCTCTCTCAGGAGCTGCACTTCAAGAACCGTTACTGGCATGACAACTGTTTCCGCTGCTTCAAGTGTTCCACATCTCTGGTGAATGAACCCTTCATGCTGAAGGAGAACAACAAGGTGTGGTGTAACAAATGCACCACCAACGAGGATGCTCCTAAATGCAAAGGCTGCCAGAAACCAATTGTGGCAGGTGAGGGTGCCAGGAGGGGTCGGTCTCCTCCATGGGGTGGTGGTGGTCCTGGAGCAATCTCTACTTTGGGGAAAGGTGGGCTGGTTCATCCATTGTTGGAAGGTCTAATAGGACTTCTTTGGGCTGAACCCTGCCCACTGTGGCTTATTCAGCCAGCTGTGGCTTAGGAAGGGTAAGTTCTCTTTGAGTTGAGGTTGATTCTTCAACACCTCCACTTGGGAAAGTTTTGTCATTTGCAATGGCAAATGTTGGTCTCCCCAAATAATAATACAGACCTGGAAATTTCTGGAGGGTCCCAAGAATTAAACCTTATTAACAGGCTGAGCCTTTCCTAAGATCAACTGCAGGAAAGTCATCCACATGTGCCCCCAAAATAAATAGGATCAAACAAGACACCCCCTCGTTGCACTGTTGGGTTTTAGGGGGCCTTAAAATAGATGCACAAGGCGCCCATTTTCACCCCTTAATCACCCAATTTTCCCCGTCCACAAATGGGACCTGTCTTCACCCAGATCTGGAGAACAGCCATGATGTTGTGCTGTCCTTCAGCGGATCGAGATTGCCTTCCCTGCTTTAATGCAACATGGGAACCCAGATCCCTGAAAAGTTAAAAGCCAATCTGGGCATCCTGAAAAAGTCAGATGGTAGAACTCCATGGAGGCCCTGTCGCTGCTAATCCTAGGCAGGGATGAGATTTTCTGATGCTGTCCATGTCTTCCTTCTCCTGGTGTTCCTTCACTTGGACTTTCAGAATACAAAGGGTTTTGGATGTGTAAGAAAGCAGGCAAATAGCTCGACCATTCTCCAATTTCTGGAGTGGGAAAGTCCCCCGTGCTTAAAATCATGGACCTTCTCCAGGAACATCACCAGTGGTCTGGTGGACACCTAGTGGCAATTCCAGGTTTTGTTGTTCACAGCCTTGGAAATCTTTCCTCTTGGTCCTTCTGTTTTATTTATTTATATTTATTTATTTTATTTTGTTCTCTCTTCCCAGGTGATCAGAACGTGGAGTACAAGAAGACCGTCTGGCACAAGGATTGTTTCATTTGTAGCCAGTGCAAGCAAGTGATTGGCACTGCCAGTTTCTTCCCCAAAGGAGATGAGATGTATTGTGTTTCCTGCCACGAGCAAAAGTTTGCCAAGAATTGTGTGAAGTGTAAGAATGTAAGTCTGGGACATCTTCACTGCATTTTTCTTGTGTTCAATTAATTCTTCCTCTCTGTTTCTGATCGATAGAATATGAAGTTGAAAGTCCCTTAGTTATTCGGAACTCCAAACTTGGCAACTTTAAGACTTGTGGACTTCGACTTCCAGTATCGCTGGCTGAGGAGTTCTGGGAGTCAAAAGTCCACAAGTCTTAAAGTTGCCAAGGTTCAGAAACTCCGGTCTTGGTGATCCTTTCAGTCCTTTCCAACTTCATCATTCATGCCTGGCTGGGGAATTCTGGGATCAATCATCATCATTTTCTTTGAATGACCCCAAAATCCCTTGTGGGGTGGAGTCTGGGCACCTGAATGGAGCTGAGTGTTTACTGGCTGGATGCTCTTCCTGTCACCAATGCAGAGTTTCATTCAACAGATATATTCTTATTGTGAATTCTGGGCTCAATGGTAACATTTATTCCACTCTGCAAACTCCACACTGATTGTTGTCTGGCTGGTTGCTTTTTAAGGCCATCACTTCTGGAGGAGTCTCCTACCAAGATCAGCCTTACCACGCCGAGTGCTTTGTGTGTGCCACTTGCACCAAGAAACTGGGCGGACAACGCTTCACTGCAGTGGAAGACCTGTTCTACTGCATGGATTGCTACAAGTCTTTTGTGGCTAAGAAATGCAACAGTTGCAAGAACCCCATTACAGGTAGGCCACGGAGAACCCGCTGAAGGGTTCTAGATGGACCACGTGGTGGGAAGGTTCTTTCTTGCTCTTCCTCCTTGGTTCCCTAACCGTGCAATGTTCACTGTCCTCTTCTTGTCTCCAGGCTTCGGAAAAGGCACCAACGTGGTGAGCCACGAAGGCCACTCCTGGCATGAGTACTGCTTCAACTGCAAGAAGTGCTCCATCCCCTTGGCCAACAAACCGTTCGTCTTCCACCTGGAGCAAGTCTACTGCCCCAACTGTGCCAAGAAGCTGTAAGAGAGGAAGGCCAAGCGAAGGGCAAGCAGCAGGAACCGCTCAGCTCTTTCCTGCAAAACAGCATGGAGATCCTCTCAGCTTGCAAGTGGCCAAGCTGTAGGCATTGTAGCTCCCCCCCTCCCCAAAGCCCACCCCTCTTTTTGCTTTTCTAAAGGATGTTAAGGCTCTTCCCCACCCACCCCTTCCTCTTTTCCCCAATTCCCTCTGCAGGTCATGTCCAATAAAGGGTTGACTAACTGCAGTAGCAAGCTCTGCTCTCGTGCCCTCCCAAGAGGGGCAGGCTACATCTTCCACATCCAACATAGAGTCGCTGCTCCTGGCTTTAGCGCACCTGCCGCTTAGGGGTCTAGCAGCTCAGCAAGGGTGAATTCACATGGCTGCTTTTTCAGAGCAATTCCCCATCTCCCTTCCTCCCATCCTGTTTGCAAAGCCATAAAAAAACAATACAAGGAGAGGCTTGCAAGGATCTGGTGGCTGGAGAAAACCAGACTGGATAAGAGGTGCCCATTTGTTCTCTTGATGTGCACAGCCCTTAGCTTGCTACAGCCCCCCCCCCATGGGCACCTTCTTCTTCTCTTTGGGGGAAAGGCACCTCTCTTCTCTTGGACATCCATTGAAAACATTCCTGGTCCATAGAGAAGACAACGCTGCATCTGTGGAACAACCTTCTCACTGGCGAATCCAACTTTTGGCTCCTACGGCTGTGATATTGTGGTCCAAGGACCCTTTTAATTCAGTGGTGCTCGGCCCAAGTTACTTTGGTAAACACAACCACTATTTTTTAAAAACACACAATGTTGTTGAGAGCTTCAAGGATTTCCATGCCTTTTACCCAAACATCCATCCTATGCCTAAATATTGAATTTGTCCGTGCTGAGACACTTGAAGCAGCAAACATTGGATGCTCTTCCAATATGTGTAGTTTTCAGAGAAAGCAACCTTTCTTGAAAGAAACACAGGCAATCCTTGACTTACAACCATTCGTTTAGGGACCGTTTTGATGTTTCCCAGATGGTTCCTGACAAGCAAAGTCAAGATTCGCTCAACGATCACTTAACGACTGTGGTGGTTTTGCTTAAACGCCAAGGCCAAAAAGATCGCAAAATCGGGCATTTAATAACTGCCTCGTTCTGCAAAAGTCTGATTCCCCCAACTCTGGTTGTAAAGCAAGGACTACCTGTTGATCCAAGTGGCCATCTGACTCCACCCTACAATTTGCTAGTTAACAGTTCGGTGCTTTTCTTCGGTTTGCATCCATATTAACCCACACGAGAGATTGCAAAATCCCCCTTTCTTTCCTTGCCTCCAACGCAAAGAACAGGCACGTCAAAGGTAGCTTATTTTAACCAGTGTTTAAACTCCCAGGAACGGCCACTGCTGACTTTAGAATAACCTTATTTAGCCATCAATTTTAATACTTTTAACTCTGCTGGAAAGCAAAAAGCAAGTTGCCAGATTAATCGCTTCTTCGGTTCACCCCCCAAACGGGCCTTTGTCGACTTGGGCACCGTTCTCAGCCTGAGATGCGGCACAGGAGCTTCCCGGGCAGGTTCAACGATAAGGGTGACATAACTGCAATTCTTGTTCTTGTACCAAGGCCTTTCCTCCAATAAACAGGAAGTTACTGCTTATTTCGATTTGGCGTGGTGTTTTCTAGTTAACTTTTGCTATATAGAATGGGAGATTCAGACGGTGTCAAATTACTTGAAGCTGGTTGAGACACAAACATTTGCTGTTCTTCCAAACTATGCTGTCTTGCCCCTATCAGAGTCTGAATCCCAGGAGGAAGACGAACAGCTGACAGGGAGGAGTGTGGCTCCCTTGGCTGTGAAGGATACTGGGGAAGGGCAGAGTCCGGCTGGGCAGAGGTAGAACAAGGGAGAGGGAATTCAGAGTAAGACCCAGGGCCACCCCCTCTTCATCCTAGGGCACGCTTGGAGGAATGGAGAAGAGAGCAATGTGGGTTGTATGGCTTATGGGGGAGGAAAGGGCCCTGATTCCCTTCATTAGTCACATCTGGGAAGAGAGTTTAAAAGAGATGCAGGCTGAGTGCGGCAGCTTCTGGGAACAAACTTGAGTTTATCTTATGTTGTCTTTGGTTATCTGTGTTCCTGGTGTCTTCCCAACTGTGTTGAGTTATTGCCGTGCCTTCATGTCTGGAATTCTTGCTCCTGCTCTGCTGGACTAATTATCTCATCTTATCTTGATTGGACTTATAGTTACAGTTTTTGTTGACCATGTTTTGGACTTGATTCCCTGCAGCCAAAGGCTGTTCGTGCCAGAAGGTAACCAGGACACTGGGGGCAAAGTTGGAGCTAATAAAGGGATTCCTACTGATTATCTATGTTGCCTTTGTGCCACGCCCCTTTGAGGGCATGCACATGCTTTCTTTTTCTCTCCTTTTTTCTTCTGTCTATAATCCTGAAGAACAAATGGATTTTAGAAGAAAAAAAAAGCACCTTTGGGACAACCATGACCCAAATGACTGAGAAATCTCCATAGACATTCAGTGATAATCGTTCCATTCATTTGGGTCTTTTTTGAAAGCCAAATACATTTTGGGGCATTTTTCTCCTCTAAATAACCACTCACCACCAGAAAGTCCTTCCAATTGCAAAGTTTATTAACAGCGCATATGTATTTACATACAACTAACGAAGCATTCAACGGGTCTCAGTTTGCGCAGAAAAAAATAGGAGCGTCATCATTGCATGCATGTTAGGACGATTGTCTCTGTTTGGGATCCCAAGAGATGTCGTATAAAAATAGTATATGTTAGTTCCACCTAAGGCACTGCTCTATGGGGGGAATCATTCTAAAACCTTGGCGAGGGGATGGGGGGGGGGAGAAAGCCTGTGGGGACGAGGCTGGCTTGGGTAATTTAATGGAGGAGGGAAGGAGGTGTGTGCGTTCCCAGAAATGGCTTCACGGGGAACATCTGGGCTTGAAAAGAGATTGAGGAGCTGGCTTTGCAAGCGAAGAAAGGGGTTTGGGGAATGGTAGGGGGGAGGCTCACAGTTGTTTCGAGAGAAAAGCTCTTTGAAGAGATTGGGAACTGGGGGGGGGGGTGGGGGGGGTGAGAGAAGCAGGACGCGGGCCTTTCTAGGACCAGGACCGCTCTCTTTTCTATGGCTTTGCAGAAAGCTTCATTCCTTCTTTTGCTAGGCAAAAAAAATCTATATATCGAGCTGCTGGGCTGAACACATAGCCTCAGCTTCATCGGCTGGAGGCAAGCGGTGAGTTAAAGCTAGAAGAGATAAAAACCTGGAGTGCAATTCAGAGAGGAACAAGCACCTTCAATAGGGGTTTAATACTGGTTATTGTGTTCACACATAAATATAACACTTTACAGGGAGAGGGAGGTTCAACGTCGAACCGCGGGGTGGTTTAGCAGTTCGGGACACTGACCCACCCAACAGGACTGAGGAGGGGAGTGGAGGAAGGCTGCCAAGAGCTCCTGTTTGAGACTGCTACAAATTTCAGAGCAGGAGGGACGCTCGGTTTGGCAAACTGGACAGGGACGCTGTAGTGTGCGATAGCTTGAAAAAGCCACAGCGTGATGTGACTGAAGGCCACCTACTAGGACACACTTCGATGAATAAAAATAGATAAATAAGGTAAGATGTTCTGCCCCCCTCTCTCCTAAAAGTATGTGGTCGGGGGGGGGGGGGGGTTTCTGCAGCTGTAGGACTCGTCTCCTGCCTTACACCCTGCACAAAAACACACCCCAGATCTCAGGGCTCGTCTACACACCCACCTTGCGCCGGTGAGCCAGACTTTGCTGGAGGGGTCTCCATTGAGCCCCCCTTGCAACACTGAGAGAACAGGGGGCTGGCCCCAGAGAGAGCTGCGTAAGGCAACAGAATGGAGCGCTGTCTGACTTTGGGGGGGGGGCTGTTGAGTGTTGAAAAATCCCCCGTCCATCCGGAACAAGCGCTGGTTTTCAAGTGTTGGTAGAGACAATCAAGAGGTTGGTGTTTATTTTGTTTTGAAGCTGAGAAATGATCTGACCCAAAAAGGACTTGTTCTAGAGTGAGGTGCTACGTTTTTAGATATTCAAGTTAAATTCGAAGTAACCGTCACGCCGCCCGAAACAACAAGCGCGAGGGTGGAACACATGACATTGGCTCTGTTTTGGTTTTTTTTGTTTTTAAATATACATCGGATTAAACCACGTTACCTTGCAGATGGGGGGATTATCCTGGACAAATGCTAGCTTGTTAACATCTCTGGTACAAGCCACCGCGTTTACTGGCGAAAACGGGGAGGAATATTAGAGGACCAACCGCAATGGACGGAACAATTCATCCAAAGGAGAACAAATGGGTTGTTTCATTTTTTAAAAAAAAAAACCAAAAATCTCGTTAAAGAGAGCAGACAAAACAACAGCGACTCCCTGCCTTTCCTGCTTTGCAATGCTTCAAGGGGCAAAGCTGGATTAGCCAAGGGGAGGGGCTGCTGCGGGTGACGTGGAGAGAAATGTGGAGTTGACAAGTAGTTTTTTTCCAAACCGAGGCCTTCCTGCCTGCCTGGAGGAGCCCTGCGCATCCTTGCGTGGCCTTCAGGAACCTTCCCGGGTTGTAGTGTTCACAGTTCTGTTCAAAAGGGAGAGAATTTGTAGAAATTGATTTGATACAAAAACAACATATTAAAACATTAAATAAGAGAATAATGAAAGATTGCATAAGTTGTGGCATTGACTTTTCTGTTGTCATTTCCGTACATATGTACATACATACATACATACATGTATATATATACACACACACACGTAAAAACACATACACACATATACACATACATATACACACATCATTTATATTTACATTTTGCATTATCTTTTATTCCTGTTATCTAACCAAATGTGTTAAGCCTGGGTTCCCCAACCAGGGTTAGGTAGACAAGCTAAACAGAATGTGCAGCGTTAGTCAGATAGGCACACAGATAAATGAGTGAGCTAAGCTTGTATGTTTATTAACATACAGTAAAAATAACAGATACGCTTGTGCTATCAAGAATATAGTTTATTCCATTATAACTTCATGGCATAGTCAAATAACAGTCCAATAGTCATGTATCAAGTAGTCAGTCCATTCAGGGATATTCAGTTAGCAAAGTCCATGTAGAATATCCTATGTCAGTTCACTTACAAATCAGTCCTTTGTTGTCTCTCCCGTTCGAGCAATGCAGTCTTGATTCCAAGCAGTAATCAGGGATCATCAAAGCCAGAGAGAGCAAGCTGTAGACTTGCTACTTTTATAGTGTTTTCATAACCACTCCCTTAATTACTATCCCACAGTTAAAGCTGCAGACACTTTAACATACACAACTATGAATCATAGTTATTATTTCACCTAAACCAGTTAGGGTAAACAATGTTATCCCTAACAAAATGTATAATTTTTCCCAGACCATATAATATTCTTTTTCTTCCTTCTTCTGCAAATCCATTGTAAATTTATTCATTTCTGCACAATCCATAATTTTCTTTATAATCATATTATCTGTGGGATTACTCTCTAATTTCCAATTTTGGGCATACGTTATTCTAGCTGCTGTTAGTATATGTATTGTTATATATTCAATGTCTTCCTTATATTCACCTCTAATTATCTCTAGTAAGAACATTTTCAGGCTTAAATTCTATTTTGGAACCAATTATTTCTTGCAACCAGATCCTTATTTTATTCTAAAATTTCTTTGCTTTAGGACAAGGTTCTTGAAACTTGGCAAGTTTAAGACTTGTGGACTTCAACTCCCAGAATTCCTGAGCTAACATCACTGGAGGAGGAATTCTGGGAGTTGAAGTCCACACATCTTAAAGCTGTCATGGTTGAAGACCCCTATTTTATGGAATGCACTTTCAGTTTCCAAGCTGCTGCACTGTTTCCCCCCCCCCCACCCTTTTCTGTTGGCAACTCTAAAAAGACCATAGAAAGATTTTATGAGTTGACACCTAGTGCACAAAACAGGTCAGGTCCGAAGAAACATCTTTACGGCCGCAATAAATGCCCCTCACCTGATGCCGCCTCAATGGGTTTGGTCAAGGGATTCCTGCCACCGCCCTCCTCAAACGCCAGCTTTGGGCTTGCTGGTAATGGAAGGCCGTCTCTGAACTTCTGGCCTGGCCCCTCAGCCTCGATGCTCTCTGAACTAAGCCTGGCCGTCTTAGGATGCACCGTGAGATCAATGATTTCTTCGAAATTCCATGTGGAAGGCTTCCCATTAAAGTTTGGGATAAAGCCCATGGAGCGCTCGGCTTCGTTCACGTGCAGGATTTCAGAGGTCTCGATGACCGGTCCTTTGGCTGGAATACTGGGAAGAGAAAAGGGGGACAGGTCTCCGGTAGTTACCCCCATTTAAATCACAAATCTCTAGCCAGATTTTCAGAGTTTAAAGAGGATTTATTAGGTATAAACATGCCGGTGCTACTTGGGTGTAGCCGACTCTGAGACACATAATTCCTTGTCAGCCTTGACCCTGGTTTTCCCCCCACCCCCTGGGTGTATTATAATCCATAGTCTCCAATGGGACACATCCATAGCCAAGAAACATCAATCATGCTCCCAAGTTAAGTCGTTGAAGCCACTTGGAGATTTATCTCAGGGTTCCTCAAGTAGTGCAAATGGATGTGGAGCCTTCTTGGAATCATTGAAAGGACTGTGTTGTATCTTTCAACAGTTCCAAGAAGGCTTCACATCCATTTGCGCCACTCAGGTGATCCTGAAGGACACAGATAAACTTCCAGGTGGCCTCAACAGCTCTCCAAAAGGGTACAAATGACCAGCTGTCTGCAAGGAATATAAATCCTTCCATTCCCCACCATCCTGTGAGCTGAAGAAACTTCTTGGATGAGAAGCAAAAATGTCTTCAAAAGAACAAAAAAGAAAGTCCAGTTGCCTCTTGAAAAAAAAAGCACCTTTGGGACAACCAGACCTGGATGACAAAGAATCCGGCATAGACTTTTACCTGGTTTCTACTGATTGGCTGAAATACAGGGAGGGCCCATCCTCTCTTCTCTCCTCCTCTTCCTCCTGTTTATTCCCATTGAGGAAGACGTCGTCTGTTCCCATTTTCGAGTCTTCTTGCAGCAAAGTAAAATGGCACAAGGCCTCTGAGCCGTCTTCGAGACAGAAGTCCTCGCATTTTGACTTTTCTGTAAGGGGGAGTTTAACAGTTGGTGAACAATCAGTAAAGTCCTACACTTAGGCAAGAAAAACCAAAAGCACACATACAGACTGGGTGAAACCAGGCTTAATAGCAGGAACTGCAAGAGGGATCTTGGAGTCTTCGTGGACAACCAGCTAAATAGGAGACAGCCGTGTGCAGCAGCAGCCAAAAAAGCTCATGCAATCCTAAGTTGCCTTAACAGAGGGATACAATTGAGATCAGGGGAGGTATTAATTCCACTCTATAAAGCCTTAGTAAGGCCACACCTAGAGTACTGCGTCCAGTTTGGGTCACCACACTCTAAAAAGGATGTTGAGATTCTAGAAAAAGTGCAGAGAAGAGCAACCAGGATGATTAGGGGACTGGAGGCAAAAACATAGGATAAATGGTTGTAAGAACTGGGCCTGCCTAGTCTAGGGAAAAGAAGGACCAGGGGAGACAGGAGAGCATCTTCCGATATTTGAGGGGCTGCCCCAGAGAGGAGGAAGGGGGTCAAGCTATTTTCCAAGGCACCTGTAGGCCAGACAAGGAATCATGGATGGAAACTGAACAAGGAGAGATTCAATCTGGAAATAAAGGAGAAACTTTCTGACAGTGAGAACAATCAACCCATGGAACAGAAGTTGCCTTCGGAAGTCAAGGGAGCTTCATCCCTGGAGGCTTTCAAGAAGAGACTGGACAACCATTTGTTAGAAATGGTGTAGGGTCTCCCGCTTGGGCAGGGGGTTGGACTAGATGCTCTACAAGTCCCTTCCAACTCTGATTATCTGTTATCTGAACTGTTGTAAGGCAAGGACCACCTGCATTTCTGGACTCTTCCCCAAACCCTGAGAGTTTACACCAAGTTTGCAAAGGCGAGGAGAGACAAGGAAGCCTCACCGGCTACAGACCTACCTGGCTGATCTTGCTTTTCAAGACCGTGCTCTTCATCTTCTTCAATGTCCTCATCTTCCTCATTCGACTTATCTTCATTCTGCGATAAGAGAAATGGAAAATAATCTTTTGCAAGGCAGAAGGGAACTTTAGATCAACGCCCCCCCCCATGTGTCGCTAAACAAGGTGGCCGCTACCTGAGGACCTGCCTGAGATTAAGTTCACCAATCAACTTGATCCCAATAACTCTCCGTACCTTTTACTAGCTCCCAAAAATTCCTCAGAGACCTGCCTTTCATTTTTTTATTTTATAAATTTATTTATTCAACGTTTCGTCAGTTAAAAACAATTTTTCACATTTTACAACTTTGCTAAAGCATTCCACTTCTCTTAACGTGTTGTACATCTTTATATTTATTTCTTCATTGTTTTAAGCATTATGTATACATATATATATACATACATACATTTTTATTTAATTTATTTACACATAAACCTTATTGTTTTATGATGTTACAAAATTATCATTCAACTCCTTTTCCTTATCCATTCGTACCAGACATCCCACACTTTATGATATTCTCCTTCCTTAACTTTCAATAACTTCATTAATCTATCCATCTCAGCACATTCATGCAATTTATTAATTATTATGGTTTCGGTGTGTGTGTGTGCTTCCAATTTTGGGCAAAAGTAATTCTAGCAGCCGTTATGATATGGAGCATCAGGTATTGGTATTTCCTGCCTTTCAAAATGCACCAACTTTGTGCCTGCTGCCAAGGCAGATCAATACCAAGGATGGGTGGGACTTGAAGGGGGGGGGGAGTTATTTGCAGATAAATAACCCTGGCAACGTGGAAGGGTCCAAAGTAGCTCAGCTGCCCGGGCAGAGGCAAGAGAGATACTTACTTTCGCATCGCTCTGCTCGGCCTTCCGCGTCCTTTTCATTATTTCTTCGATTCTCTGTAGGAGAGAAATTCTGTTTCAAGGACACGATGCAAACCCCGGATGCTTCAGGGGGGTTCCAACGGCAGCGGAGCCCACCGGTTAAAACCCCTGCCCAGCAGGAGGAGCAAGGCAGAGCAGGGTGTCCCTCTTCACCTGCCTGGCAGAGCTCTGGTGAGAGAGCAAACTGGGAGGGGAAGGAGGAAACTGGGTGGCCTTGGCATTCTTGAAAGTAGGATACTATAAACTTACCAGAAAAAAAACAGGTGGGGAAAAGAGAGTTCTCTTTAAGGGGCAACTTTCCATGAGGAGGAGGAAGAGGAGAGAGAAAGGGGGAGAAGAAGAAAGGGAGAAAGAGGGAGGAGGAGGAGAGAGAAGGTGGGAGAAGGGGAAAAGAGGAGAAGAAAGGAGGGAGAAAGGAAAAGAGGGAGGAGGAAGAGGAGGAGGAAAAGAGAGAAAGGGGAGGAGAGAGAAAGGGGGAAAAGGAGAAGAAGAAATAAGGAGGGGAAGAAAAGGGAAAGGAAAGAGAAAGGGAGAGGAGAAGTGAGAGAGGAGGAGGAGAAGGAGGAAGGGGCTCCTACCTTCTTCCTTTCTAGCCTCTCCTGCAGGTTCTGCTGCATAATTCGCTCCCGCTCCTGCCGTTGTCTCTTGGCCTCTTCGAAGGCCTTCACCTCGGCTTCTTCCCGCTAACAGAGAAAAAACGCCGTGATGAGCAACCCAGGACCCAGCCTGTCCTCTGCGAAAGGGACTGACTGACAGTCATTACAGAGAGCAAGTCACACCAGGGAAGCACCCAAGTTAAGCAGCTTCCAATCCTTAACTTGGGTCCTGCGTTCGAATCACACACCCAAGAGGGGAGCCCCGGATTTAACTCCGCTACCGCTTCTTGACGTTACACCACAATTCCCTGGGTGGACATTGCAGCCCAACCAATGCCGGGGCGGGGCAGGCTGAAAAAGTGCCCAAGGATGCCCTGCTGAGACCCCGACCTGCAGCTGAAGCTCCGTCAGCTTCTCCTGCTCTTCCTGCTCCCTCTGGATCCGGTCCTTCTCGGCCAGCCGCTGCTCCTCCTCCTCTTCTGCTCTCTTCAGCTCTTCCATCTCCAAAAGGGCGGCCTCCTCCTGCGACTGCTTCTCCTGGGCTAAGCTGGCCAGCTCCTCGTTCCGGATTCTAACAGCCCAAAGCAAAGGGATGATGGATAAAAGCCTGCTTGTGCAGGCCGGCTGGCCTCCTGCAACCTGGTTTGCAAACACCTGGCATCTCCATCAGGAGCAGCAAGACCTCCCATTCCCAGGCCTGGGGTTGGGTGTGTCGGTGGAGTCCCTGTTATGTGTTGATGGTTAGGGTTGTTTTGAATCTGGGCTGCCACATTTTGTTTCATGCTTTCTACTGTTTTAATTATAGATTTGAAGGTGGTTCGCTGCCCAGGCTCTTTGGATGGGTTGCCATATGTTAAATAAACCAATCCACCAGCCAACCCACCAAATTAACCAACCAACCAATCTATTAACTAGTCAACCCAACAACCAACCAACCAGTCAACCAACCAACCAATTTACCAACTAGTCAACCTAACTAACCGACCAACCAACCAATCAACCAATTTACCAACTAGTCAACCCAACTAAACAACCAACCAATCTACCAGTCAACCTAACCAACCAATTACACAGCAGAAGCCAAGAAGAGAATGCATCAGGCCTCCTTTTTAAAGAAAAAAAGGAAATTCTGGAGATTTAGTTGAATGGAAATCCTCTCTCTACCTTTCTTCCTCTTCTTTTTGAAGCTTTTCCTGGTCTTCGCGCTCTCGCTGTTCCCGGGCAAGACGGCGTTTCTCTGCCAAGATCTTCGATGCTTCTTCAGCAGTTGTGGTCCCGGGAAGAGTTTTGCCACTCACATCTGGAAAAATAAGAAAGGGTTTTAGCAATAGCCCTTAAACTTACATGCCGCTTCACAGTCTTTTCCAGCCCCCTCTAAGTGGTTTACAGAGTCATCCTATCGCCCCCAACAATCTGGCTCCTCATTTTACCAACCTCAGACAGATGGAAAGCTGAGTCAACCTTGAGCCCATCCAGGATCGAACTCCTGGCAATGGGCAGTTTGCCTGCAATACCACATCCTTACTACTGTGCCACCACAGCTCTTAAGGCCACACAAAGGCAGTAAGTGCTGAATTTGCTATCTAATTTTTGTTTTTGCTCCGTCTCTCGTGACTCCGCTCTGTTCCGAATTAAACTTGATTTAGACAAAATGGGGAGGAGAAAACTCTGGCTCATGTATCCCAGTCCCAATGGCAACTCATAAAATATTTCCATGGTCTTCTTAGAGTTGCCAAAGGGAGGGGGGAGCAGTGGGCAGCTTGCATTCCATAAATGTTTTCAAAGATAGTTTCTAGGCAACCAAAGTTCCAGCTGCGCAAAATTCCAACTGGAGAGTGTGATTGATGCCTCTGGGCTATGGAGGTGTCCCACTGGTGAATATGAATTACAATACACCCAGGGGGTGGAGGAAAACCAGGGCCAAGGGTGACAAGGAATGATGTGTCTCAGAGTCAGCTGCACCCAGGCAGCGCCGGCATGTTTCCTCCTAATAAATCTTCTTTTAAATTTTGGAATTTTGGCTGGAGACTTAAATGGGGGAAACTGCCAGAGCCCAGGCACCCCCCTCAAATTCTTGTCACAACTTTAGTGGGAAGGCAACACAGCCTGACAGTCTTGTTTCCATGATAGAAGCTGATCAAGGAGAGATTCGACCTGGAAGTAAGGAGAAATTTTCTGACAGGGAGAACAATCAACCAGTGGAACAGAAGTTGCCCTCGGAAGTTGTGGGAGCTTCATCCTTGGAGGCTTTCAAGAAGAGGCTGGACTCCCACCTGTCAGAAATGGTGTTGGGCAGGGGGGTTGGACTGGATGACCAACAAGGTCCCTTCCAACTCTGATTATCTGTTAAACAACTGTTAAACATCTGTCTCCTTGCAGCCCCACGCAAAGTTTGATGGTGTGAGAGTAACCAAGTTGAATAATCATACATGAAGCGTTTAAGTTCTAGGTTCCTAAGTAGACTCCTTCCGTTTCCCTGCTTTGAATTCCTTCAAGATAAGGAATTATTTCAAAATTTAAAAAAGCGTAATGCTGAGTTTTTACAATGTGGTTTCATTCCCAGAAGAGAAGTCCACTTTGGCTATTAAGAGTTTCGAAGAGACGACTACTTAGAGATGTTTGGCTAGAAGCAGCTCTGGCCATGGAGAGGTTTATGGGGTGCGACAGCTATTTTGCTATCTCATATTTTTTTCCCCAAAAAGATTCACCTCTTGGGACAAGACACATTTCCTTGAAAACACTCATCGAAATGGAGAATTTAGGAGAAGCAAATCCAAGGCTCCACCTGAGTGGGTTTTGAATTTTTTTTGTGGCTACAAACATTTAACTCGCGTGGACTAAAGTGAAAAATAACTACTCAACCCTGGACAATTTACTCGAGGACGATGCTCTATGGCAGTGTTTCTCAACCTTGGTCACTTTTAAGATGGGTGGTCTTCAATTCCCAGAAATCCTCAGCTAGCTTGATCGGTGGGGAGTCTAAACCCCCCAAATTAGTCCAAATATCATTTTGTTTAAAAAAGGGAACCAAAAGCAGTGAGTGACATCAATTTCTATCAACCGATAGTTGACTTAGGACACCTGAGAAAATGCTTCTTTCTCTTTGAGGTTTGGACAGCTGCTAGAATACACTTAAAGAAGAATATTTGTAGCTCAGGTTTTGACACAAAGGGTCCTTGGTGCTCTCTGAGCTTGCTTTTTTTCTTGTGGACGTTTCATGACCCAACTAGGTAACATCATCAGTGTTAGTAAGGAGTGCTGCTTGCTGTCAGTTTATATTCTGGTGTCTTGCCTGTCCACCAGTAATCAGCAGTCAGATCAGCATAGATCAACTTCAGACCAGCCATCAAGTAAACAATACCCCAAATCAAGAAACTGTCAAAGAACCATCAGTGAACAACCGAACCAAAGAATCTCTAAGACCATCTCTACCCACCCAGCAACCAGAATATATGACCTGACAGCAAACCCCACTCCTTGCTAGCACTGATGATGTTACCTAGTTGGGTCATGAAACACCTGCAAGAAAACCATCAAGCTCAGAGAGTACCAAGGACCCCCCTCACTAATAATATCTTAAAGTAGAGGTCTCCAAACCTGGCAACTTTAAGACTTGTGGACCTCAATTCCCAGTTCTCTTGGAGTTCTTAAAGTTGCCAAATTTGAGGACCCCTGCCCTAAGCTCTGTTCTATTTTGGGGCAAGGAGGCCCATAGGATCCTGAATCACAAACCAGTCCAAAGGAAAGTAAACATTTGTGCTTGTGATAAGGCCTTCCTGGTTTGGTCAGCGTTCTCTTCTGGACACCGATTTCCCCTTCTTCCTCTTCTTCTTCAACGATCTGCCTTTTTTAATAGCTTAAAGCAACCTTGGCAACTTTTAAGAGTTGTGGAATTCAGCTCCCAGAATTCCCCAACCAGCCATCCTCAAACTAGGCCCTTCCTGTGGCAATAAATAAACACACCATCAATTAAAGATATCCCCATTCATTCATTCATTCATTCATCCACAGGTTTGAAGCAATAAACATGGTTTTGTGGAAAGCTCTTTTTGTTCCTTGATCCTGAATATGAATAACACGCACAAACAAACATACAAACACATACACAAACTGGACAAGTTCAAAAGCTGCAGGTTAACCTATGGTTAACCTATTAACCTTTGGCAGAACCTATGAATGTCCTCACGAGGACTGCAACGATTCTAAATTCTCCAGATTTTGGTCGAGATCAAAAAAGATCACCCCAAGGTGTTTCATATTTATGTACCCTTGCTGCTTTATCTTTATTTAAAAATAAAAATGACTGCTCTCCTACTATATTGCAAAAGACCCTTTATTGCAAAAAAAGGAGGAGAAACTCCAATAAATAAATAAATAGATAGATATCTAGATAGAGAGATGCTCCTCCTCGCTTGGCCCTTCCCACTGCCTCATTTTCTGCAGATGAAGAGAAGAGCAAGTATGGGTTCAATGTTCTTTTGTCACCTGTAGCACTGGGGTGAAGCTGTGGGCTGAGGGCAGGGGAAGGGATTGTGTGTGTGTGTGTTGGGGGGTGGGGGGTGGATTCTGCTTTCAAAGCAGAATTATTACCCTGGAACTAAAGGGAGCTTGAATGGGCATGGAGCAGAGCTGCCTGCCTTAATCTGAATCTTTCTGCTCCTTCAGGGAAAAATAGCCAGGGATGGACGGGGCCCCAAAGTGATAGGAGAGATTGGCCAAGTGAGTGTTGAGCACCCTGAGCTCCTGGCTGATGTTGTCCACGCTGCACCGCATGGTCTGGAAGGTGTGCAGCAGCTTATTCAGGATGTAGGGGTCGGTAGTCACCGTCATGGGCTGGTGGGTAGGACTCCGCCGGCAGAACGGAGGGGTGGGAGGTAGCCGGTAGGGCGAGGCGGGCTGGCGTGGACAGGGGAAGCCAATGCAACGGACGGGGCTGAGCCCGCCCGGGTCGGCCTCCATCACAACATTAGGGGGGAAGCCCTTGGCGGACACGGGGCTCCCCAGGTTCGGCGTGCTGGGAACGCAAGGCGGGAAAAGGCAGGGGGAAGCCTCCTGGCCTGGGATGTCGGCCTGGGAAGGGCCTACGTTGGCGCCGCCCAGGGAGTGCAAGGAGACCCCCAGGCGCGCCATGGGATCGTAGCCGAACAGGATCCTTCTGCCGAGAGAGGAGGCCGGCGGGACATCCTGAGAGCAGAAAGACGGCACGGCAGGAGACGAGGGACTGAAGAGGCAAGGAGGCAACTCGGGAAGGAAGGAGGCCGGTGACTCTGCAAAGGAAAACATGGGGGGAGGGGGCTGAAGCCAGGGGCCGCTCAGGGGCCCTTTTCACGCTGAAGGTGGGCTGCTGGGGGTTCGGGAGAGCCTCTAGCTAAGAGTCTGTGCGCCCCCAAATCCCACTCCTGGCTGGCTTGGCCCTCCCAGGAGTCCCCAAGCAGCCTGTTTTGGACGCAGGTACAACGGGCCTCCTGGAAGTTCGGCAAGGCCAGAAATGGGCCCATTTCCAGCTTCCAGAGAGCCTCCGGAGTGCGGGGAAGCAGTTTCCCTCCCTCCCAGAGGGTCGAGGAAAGCCTCAGGAGTGCGGGGAGGGCAAAAATGCAGGAGGCCAACTAGGCCACGCCCACCCAGCACCTGCGCAGAGAACCTGTTGCTAAATTTTTTGAAGCCCAGCCCTATCTAAGGGGCTAGACCTACCAGCGCTAAGGGGAGGATGAGCGGGACCAAGCAGCCAGGAAGGGATCCCGGAGCCTGCTTAAAGCGATACGGTTATGTCCTCGGTTTAACAACCAAAACAGAGCCCAGAATTTCTGTCACCAAGTCAGAAGTTTGTTGAGTTTTGTCCCATTTTATGACCATGTTGGCCGCAATTGTTAAGTGAATCCCTGGAGTGGTTAAGTTAATCAGAGCCGTGGTGTGCAGTGGTTGGAATGTAGTATTGCAGCCAAATTCTGCCCACTGCCAGGAGTTTGATCCTGACCGGCTCAAGGTGGACTCAGCCTTCCGTCCTTCCGAGATCAGTAAAATGAGGATCCCGATTGTTTGTGGGGGGACAAGTTGATGACTCTGTAAGCCGCTTAGAGAGGCTTACAGTATATGTCAAAATGCTAATGCTAACTCAGCCCACTGTCAAGAGTTCGATCCTGACCAGCTGAAGGTAGACTCAGCCTTCCGTCCTTCTGAGGATGTTAAAATAAGGACCCTGATTGTTGGGGGGGGGGGGAGTTGCTGACTCTGTAAAACCGCTTAAGAGAGGGCTGCGAAGCAGTATATAACTCTAAGTGCTGTTACTAGTGACCCAGTCGTTAAGTGAATCCGGCTTCCCTGTCAACTTTCCTTGTCAGAAGGGCGCAGGACAGGGGGAAATCACGTCACCCCAGCAACCATCATAAGTGTGAGTCAGTTGTCAAAGATCCGAATGTAAATCACATAACCGTGGGAAAGGTTGTAATGGTGAAAAATGGTCCAAAGTCACTTTTGTCAGGGCCGTTGTAACTTTGAACGGTCCACTGAACGAACTGTTGTAAGTCAAGGATTCCTTCTAGGGGAGGGGGAGCAATCTCTGGCCGCATGGACGTCGCCCTGGCCAAGCCACTGACTCACCTGGAGCTCTTGCTCTTGGCGGAAGAAGGATCCTGCCTGATTCAGACCCGTTTTCTGTCCGAGCATCCCCAGGGAGGGGGGAGCAAGTGCCTCCTTTTCAGGATGGGAGGGATAGAGGATGGGGCGGAGGGGTGTGAAGGTTTGGGCTGGGGAATTCTGGGAGTTGAAGTCCACGTTTCAAAGCTGAGAAAGACAGCTCTTATTATTGAGTGCAACGTGGGAAACAGACCAATACCGAATCAGATTCAGCAATGGTGACCAAGGGGGTGGGGGTGGGAAATGTCACTCTTAAAGTTTATATTCACTTATTTGTTTTACTTAAGGGACGCGGGGGCTCAGTGGCTAAGAAGCTGAGCTTGTCGATCAGAAAGATCAGCAGTTCGGTGGTTCGAATCCCTAGCGCTGCGTCACGGAGTGAGCTCCTGTTCCTTGTCCCAGCAGCTTCTGCCAACCGAGCAGTTCGAAAGCATGTAAAAAAATGCAAGTAGAAAAATAGGGACCCCTTTGGTGGAAGGTCACAGCGTTCCATGCACCTTCGGGTGTTTAGTCCTGCCGGCCACATGACCACGGAGACGTCTTTGGACAGCGCTGGCTCTTTGGCTTTGCAACGGAGATGAGCAGCGCCCCATAGAGCCAGAAACGACTGATGTGCAAGAGGAAGCTTTACCTTCACGTTTCTATACTGCCCGTCTCCCTCAATGAGTGACGTATAACAAACCATCAAAATGGTTCATAAAAATTAAAATGTTCACATCATTTTTTTTCAAATAGGGTCTCTATTAAAGAGTTCTCTTTACCTTCTTTGGTTTTAGATGGTCCTGCGAGCAACTCTTTCTCCGAGGGGAGCCCGGTGGCGCCCGGCTCCTGGGGGGCCACCACAGTGCTTTCCGTCTCGTTCTTCTTTTTGGTGATGTTGAGGACATTCGGGGTGAGGGGTGGGCGCTGAATTGGGGCCAGTTTAGAGACTACCATGGGAGAGGATGCCCGCTTCCGTGAGACATTTGGGGAAGACGGCTGCGGCCGGCGTCTGCAGAGAGAGGGGGAGTGATTAGGAAGGGCTGAAAGGTCAAAGAATGTGTTGACCCAACTCTGGCTTGCTTGACCCTTCGCAAACCACCTTCGCAGATCCTGGAATTTCTTATTTTTTTCTCTGAAGACATTTCGCTTCTCATCCGAGAAGCTTCTTCAGCTCTGACTGGATGGTGGGGAAAGGAAGGATTTATATTTCTTGCAGGCAGCTGGTCATTTGCATCCTTTTTAGAGAGTCGTTGAGGCCACTTGGAGGTCTGTCTGTGTCCTCAAGATCACCTGAGTGGCTCAAATGGGTTGGAGCCTTCTTAGAACTTTTGCAACATTGTCCTTTCAACAGTTCCAAGAAGGCTCCACATCCATTTGCACTACTCAGGGAACCCTGAGATGAACCTCCAAGTGGCCTCAACCACTCTCTAAAAAGGATGCAAATGACCAGCTGTCTGCAAGGAATATAAATCCTTCCATTCCCCGCCATCCAGTCAGAGCTAAAGAAACTGCCTGGATGAGAAGTGAAACATCTTCAAAGAAAAACCAAGAAGTCCAGTTGCCTCCTGAAAAAGCACCTTTGGGACCTGGATGGCTGAGAATCTCCATAGACTTCTAAAGTCTTTCTTTAGAGAACACGAAATCAAGAGGAAAATCGGTTTCTGGAAAGTCTTTTGGGGTTCCTCAGTTGGACCAGTAGTGCAAGAATTAAGGAGAAACTTCCTGACAGGGACAACAATTAACCAGTGAAATGGCTTGCCTCCAGAAGTTGTGGGTGCTTCAATACTGAGGTTTTTAAGAAGAGATGGACAGCCGTTTGGTCTTGAGCAGGGGCTGGACTAGAAGACCTCCAAGGTCCCTTCCAGCTCTATTCTGATTGATGGATTTATTGAGATATTCTCGGGCAGTGGTGGCTAACCTTTTTGGGTTCCTATGCCAAAAACTGTGTGTGCGCTACCACAGTCAGAAGGCAATGCACCCCCCCCCCCCCCCATGCATGCCCATGCCGCCCCCCCCCCCCCCCCTTACCTGCACTGTACCTCAGTTGATTTTCAGCCAGTTTGAGGCCCTTTTCAGCCTCCCAAAGGCTTGAGGAAGGCTTCTGCAAGCTTTGCAGGATGAAAATTAGGCCAGTTTCATCACTTCCTGTTTTTCCGAAAATACCGGAAGTGATGAAACAGGGCTAGTTTTCGGCTTCAAAGGGCCTCAAACCAGCCAAAAATTGGCTATGAGGCGCACACATGCACAGTGAGGTATGTTTGCCTACAGCCCCGAATGTCAGCACAAATGGCTCCGCATACCACAGGTTCGCCATCACGGTTCTAGGATCTCCTGCTTGAGCAGTGACTGGACTAGAAGACCTCCAAGGTCCCTTCCAGCTCTATTCTGACTAACTGACTGGTTTTATCCTGAGCACAATGGTAGAAGTGCAGAGATTCTGAACAGGATAGAAACCTTATTGTTGCCGGAGATGGAGGGAGTTTCCCCACGTTCCCTGGTGAGATGGAGCGCCTGGTACTAGGCAGAGAGGGTGAAGGAGCTCTCTTCCCTGTGGAAGATGGGGGCTGCTTTGGTGGCTCAGGTTTCTTAGAAAAGAAGAGAGAGAGAGAGAGGGAGGGAGGGAGGGAGGGAGGGCGAGAGAGAGAGAAAGAGAAAGACTGTCACATCATCAGTTTTCTCTTGAGACGCTGCAAAGCTTCAGCTAAACAAATTAAGAAATAAAATAGAACAGAATGCATTCTACTCTGTTGGGTAGAAAAATCTCCTTCTCATCCGAGATGGTGAAAAATGGGACCCAGGGCTTTTAATTCACATTAAATTATCTGCACCTGGTTTAGTTCTGCAACCCAACAAGACAGACAGGTACTCCAGAGAGTAATTAGGACTGCAGAAAAAACAATGGCTTCTATGGAGGACCTGGATACTGCAGGAGTCAAAAAGAGAACTGTGAAAATATCTACACACCCCTCACATCCTGGACATAAACTGTTTCAACTTCTACCCTCAAAATGACGCTATAGAGCACTGCACACCAGAACAACTAGACACAAGGACAGTTTTTCCTGAACTCCATCCCTCTGCTAAACAAATAATTCCCTCAACACTGTCCAACTATTTATAAAGTCTGCATGACTATTACTATTAATCTTCCTGTCACTCCTATCACCCATCTCCTCCCACTTGTGACTGTATGACTTTGTTGCCTGTATCCTATTTTTATTGACTGTTTTCTAATATGATTTGATTGCTTATTTGTACCCTATGACTATCATTAAGTGTTGTATCTTATGATTCTTGATGAATGTATCTTTTCTTTTATGTACACTGAGAGCACATGCACCAAGACAAATTCCTTGTGTCTCTAATCACACTTGGCCAATAAAGAATTCATTCATTCATTTATAGGGAGGCAAAGGGGGAAATCGGAGTTCCAAACTATCTGGAAAATACGCTGAACTACAGAAAAGCTGGTCAGAAATTGAATGACCCGTCAGCGACTCTTGGTTTCAAAAGAGGTAGGATATGGCTTTTTAAACCCCTGCAAGATTCATCACTCAAGCCACCACGCCAACGCCGGGAAATGTTACGAAGCAAGACCCTACCTCAAATACTTCCAATTGCACCCTTTATTTCACCACTACTACACTGCAAAAGCAGCGGGAGTAACTGAAGCTGTCCTATCAAAAGAACTGAGGGGAGGGTCCTCCGTTATCCGTGGGGCTCACACCGGTGCTATCACTGAAGCCGAAATCAGCAGCTGGCCACTCAAAAGGTGGACTTACCTGTGCAGAATCCAAGGAGATGTGTTCGGAGGAGGAGGAAGCAGCTCCCTTCAATCGGTCTGTGCTGCGACTACGTAATGGCACTTTGGGAAGGTGGGCTGGGGAGCCGGTGGAAGCTGAGCAAGGACAGAGGGAAGGATCTATCAGCAGCCGAGAATAACTGAAGCACAGGGTCGAGCTGCGGGGTCCTTGGTGCTACCTTTGAGCTGGGTGATTATCTTGCAGACGTTTCATGACCTACCTAGGTAACATCCTCAGTCCTAGAAGGGAGTGGAGTCTGCAGAGTGGAAGAGGAGGAAAAGAAGAGGAGGAGGAGGACTGCAGGGTCCTTGATGCTACCTTTGAGCCTGGTGGTTTCAGAAGTTTCATGACCCAACTAGGTAACATCATCAGTGCTAGAACCCCAGTCCCTGCTGAGCACTGATAATGTTACCTAGTTAGGTCATGAGACATCTGCAAGAAAACCAACAAACTCAAGAGAGCCCAAGGACCCCACAGTTCTCCTCCTCTTTCTCTTCTCCTCCTCCATTCCACAAACCCCACTCCCTTCTTGTACCAATGATGTTACCCAGTTGGGTCATGAAATGCCTGCAAGTAAACCTCCAAGCTCAGAGAGCAAGAAGGACGCCACAGAATCCATCAAGTGAAGATGCTGATAGGCTGAAAAATCACTTATAGTTGCCAGGCTTGGTTTAAAGTCTTTACGGGCACGGGCAGAGAAGCATTTGAAGTTGGCTGCTCTTGAAGGCATCCCCTGGGACTCCAACTCCAGATAAAAAGCAGACCCACTCTCCCCCCATCTGCCTGCAATCTTCAACGCTCCAATGGGGCAATTCTAGAGGTTTGATATGTGTGTGTGTGTGTGATTGGCAGAATTGATTCCATCCCTGTTCCTACTTATTGCAAAACACCCAACAAGGCAAGGTAGACCAGGAGATCCTATCTGGTTATGCTCCTAAACCCACCCCAGCAGCGCCGCCATGTTGGATGGCTCTGGGACGTTACCTGTGGCCTCTTTGCCCTCAGCAGACAAGGTGGCTGCACTCTTACTCCTAGCTAGAGAGGCCTGGGTGGGGGCGAGCAGGCGACTGACGGAGGTGTTCTCCAAGGGGATGACCAAACGGCGAGCTGCGGGATGGGAAGCAACGGAGGAGGAGTCAACGAGGAGAGCAAGAGAGAGGACACTTTTGCAACAAACCTGATTAGGGGACTGGAAGCTAAAACATATGAAGAAAAGTTGCTGGAATTGGGTAGGTCTAGTTTGATGAAAAGGAGGACTAGGGGAGACATGATAGCAGTCTTCCAGTATTTGAGGGGCTGCCCCAAAGAAGAGGGAGTCAAGCTATTCTCTAAGGCACCTGAAGGCAGGACAAAAAGCCACAAGTGGAAATTAATCAAGGAGAGAAGCAACCTAGAACTAAGGAGAAATTGCCTGACAGTTAGAAGAATTAATCAGTGGAACAACTTGCCTCCAGAAGTTGTAAATGCTCCAACACTGGAAGCTTTTAAGAAGATTTTGGATAACTGTTTGTCTGAAGTGATATAGGGATTCCTGCCTAAGCAGGGTTTGGAGTAGATGACCTCCAAAATCCCTCCCAACTCTTGTGATTCTATTCTCAAATGTGGATGGGAGGCTGTCAGGGAGAAGGCTTACGGCCTGTCTCATCACCAGGCACCTGAGGGTATGTAAGTTTAATAAATAAATTAGAATAGCTAATACCAGTCTGCTGGTTTTATTAAAAAGGAGCCAAAGGCAATGCCAGGTATTGTCCAATAGGCAGGAGGGCTCAAGGGGTGGAGGGAGACATGGCTGGTCACAACAACTGGGAAGGAAGCAATGCAGGCAGATAGCAGCAACCTTTGTGCTTGATCTGAGCTAGATTTACAACTTGAGGTGTGTGGATTTGTATAAAACCACTCTCTCATTCACTCACACACAAAATCGCTAACCGAGTCAATTCTTAGCTACCTGCTTTTTCTTCTTTCTGCATGTTTTCTATTTCGGGAAGTTTATTGCTCACTCTGCTCAGCGATGAACTCCGCTTCTTCTCTGGTTCTCCTAGAGCCCAAAACAGCAGATTACTTTCAAACTTGCACTCAGGCTGCCTTTGATCTACACAAGTTCAGGAGATCCATCAAAAGTATCTTTTGTCAGACCAAATGACAGCAACAATCCTGGTTTACAACGTACTTGTTCCCCTTGCCAACTACACATTTGAAAGAAATGCCCAGAGTTATTTACTTCTTGGATCAGTTACCCTCAAGGATCAAGGGAGGGAATAAGGGCTAATTTAAATCAACGGTCTTAACAGTATAGGAAATCCTTGACTTATGGCCAAAATTTTAGCCTCAAATCTCTGTTGCTAAGTAAAGCAGTTGTCAAGTGAGTTTTGTTCCATTTTATGACCTTCATCTGACCAAATGTTTAGCGATGCACTATATTGTTAAGTGAATCATGTGGTCATTAAGCAAATCTGGCTTCCTGCATGGACCCTGCTTATCTGAAGCAGGCTGGGAAAGCCACCTGTCAACTCATAAAACAATTTGTATACATGTTTTATAGTTGACACCAGAAAGAAGTTGGGGGAGTTTCAAAGAGTATGTGGCAGTGTGGAATCGAAAATACATTCCATTCATATTTTCTTCTAAGACTGATTAGATGGCTGAAGCTTCTGCCATGAAAAAAATCTAATTGGAGAGCATGATTGATGACTCTTGGCTTTGGATTGATACACCCAGAGGGGTGGGGGGCAGGAAAAGCAGGATCAAAGGTTACAGTGAATTATGTATCTCAGAGTTGGCTACACCCAGGTTAGTGCTGGACATAGAATGTTACCTTCAAATAAATCCTCTTTAGCTTTGGGAGTGGGTGTGCAAGGCCTGGCTACAACTGTCCAAAGGTAAGTAGTATGGCAGCTCCACTCCCCCCCCCCATCCCCACCCTAGATTAATTTTTCCCTGTCCACTCTGGAGTGGGCAGGATCTTAATTAGGGCTTATTTTGGGGTAGGGCTTATATTAAGTTTGTGTAAAAAAATCCAGTTAGGACTTACTTTCAGGATAGCTCATATTTTTGGGAAAACAGTGTGTGTATAGATAGATAGATAGATAGATAGATAGATAGATAGATAGATAGATA